>JANHMN010000004.1:16710222-16813629 GCA_030674055.1 Rhabdomys pumilio | reverse complement strand
AAAAAAAAAAAAAAAAAAAAAAAAAAAACCACAAACAAAAAAAATGGAGGAGTTAGAAAGAAGACTGAAGGAGCTGAAAGGCTTTGTGGCCCCATGAGGAGGGCAACAATACCAACCAACCAGAGCACCAGCCTGGGAGGGACCCATGGCTCCAGCTGTATACTTAGGGGAAGATGGCCTTGTTAGGCATAGGTGGGATTCTTGGTCCCATGAAGGCTAGACACTGAGTGTGGGGAAATTCGAGGGTGGGTAGGTGGGAGTGGAGGGGGTGAGGGCACATCCTTATAGAAGCAGGAGGAGGGGGTATGTGATAGGGGGTTCCTGGGTGAAGGGGGTATGGGGTAAGGGGATAACATCTGAAATGTAAATAAAATATCAAATAAAAAAAAAATATATATATATATATAAAAGAGGCTGGAGATATGGCTCAGTGGTTAAGAGCTCTGACTGCTCTTCCAGAGGTCCTGAGTTCAATTCCCAGCAACCAAGTGGTGGCTCACAACCATCTGTAATGGGATCCGATGCCCTCTCCTGGTGTGTCTGAAGACAGCTACAGTGTCCTCATATACATTAAATAAATAAATCTAAAAAAAAAAAAAAAAAAAACAGAAATTCAGCTGCCTTCTGCTTCTGGGGTCTTGGAATTAAAGGTGTGGGTTATCCTGGTCAGCATCATATTTTTTGATGCAGTCTCTCATTGTACCTGAGGCTCACCATTTAGACTAGGCTAACTGGTCAGTGAACTTCTGGGCTCCACCCTCCAAAGCTGGGCTTGCTGCATACCTGGGGTTGTTCTTGGCTTTTAAGTGACTGCTGAGGATTTGAACTCTGTCCTTGTGCTTTCTCGGCAAGCGCTCTTAGCTGCTGAGTCATTTCCATAGCCCACAGCTACTTTCTTGATAGAAGGCATAAACACCACCAGACCTGGGGTGTAAATGCTGGGTCTGCCCCTGACAGTGTGACACTAGGGAAAAGTCATGTTTTCCTATTCTGAGACCTTTCCCTCTGTTCCGTGGGCAGGATAGTATCTGTTTAGTAGTCACACTGAATAGGTGAAGAATGTGATTCAAGAACTCAACACACCATTAGTCCTAGCACTCAAGATGCAGAGGCAGGCTGATATCATAGTTTGAAGCCAGCCTGGTCTATAGAATGAGTTCCAGGATAGCCAAGGCTACACAGAGAAACCCTATCTTGAAAAACAAACAAACAAAACACATGAGTGTGGTGATTTTTGCTAGAAAGCCCGTGTTGGAGAGGCAAATGCAGGAGGATCTCACATTCAAGGCCATCTTGGGCACATGGACCCCTTCTCAAAACCAAAACAGACAACACAGTGCAGTGAATGGCTAACACAGGGTAAGTATCCAATTGCTAGTTACCCCCCATGCCGTCCAAACACTACATACTAGAAATGTGGTGTTGGGGAGGTAGGTGACTTAACCCCTGAGCCTTAGGCTGCCATGTCATGTGACCTTTGGTTTCCATTTTCAGTCTTGTGTTTACATGGAATAACTTTCATATCGTGGACAGAAGTCAAAAGAACTTAAAATCAGGTCTGGAGAGATGGCTCAGAGGTTAAGAGCAATGGCTGCTCTTCCAGAGGTCCTGAGTTCAATTCCTAGCACCACATGGTGGCTCACAGCCATCTGTAATGAGACCCAATACCCTCTTCTGGTGTGTCTAAAGAAAGCTACAGTGTACTCATGTACATAAATATATAAATCTTAAAAAAAAAAAAAAACCCTGAAAGTTACTCTTTGTGGCTGAAGTGATCTTGTCTTCCAAGTATCCCACTTCATCCTTCATCCAGGGGAGAACCCCAGAGGGTGCTGAGGAAGTTACAGACATTTCTCAAGATTTCTGTCCCTTCACAGTTGGCTCGGGAATGCCCAAACGAGGCTGATGAAGAACAGCACAAACACGTTCCTTCAGAAATATTCTGATGTGCTATACCAATCAATGGGCCAGGACCACTCTGCTCCAGAACAGCTCAAGGTCATGAGTTACTGCTGCTTTCCCATCGTGCTCTCAGGCATTGTCTGAAGTATGTTACGCAATTCTTCCTGTGGGCAATGGGGTGTGTGTGTGTGTGTGTGTGTGTGTGTGTATGCATGCACAGATTCACTTATCCATGTGTGCCAACGTAGAGGACAGAAGTTGACACTTTGGGGGTGCACCTCTACTATGCCCCACTTTTTGTGGATTTTTAAAAGTTTGTGTGTGGGGGGCTGGTGGGTGCATATGTCTCATGAATGCAGGAACCTGCAGAGGACAGAAGAAAGCATCAGATCCCTTGGAGATGTGAACTACCTTCTGTGGGTGCTGGAAACTGAACTTGGGTCGTCCTCCAGCTGAGCAGCATGTGGTGTAACTACTGGGCCATCTTTCTAGCTTTTTTTAAAGACAGGTTCTCAGAGCTGGAAAAATGGCTCAGTGGTTAAGAGCACTGATTGCTTTTCCAGAGGTCCTGAGTTCAATTCCCAGCAACCACATGGTGGCTCACAACCATCTGTAATGAGATCCGATGCCCTCTTCTGGTGTGTCTGAAGACAGCTACAGTGCACTCACATATATAAAGTAAATAAATACTTAAAAAAAATAAACAGGGTCTCTCATTGAACTTGAAATACACAGTTTCAGCTAGACAGGCTGGCCATGACTCCCTGAGGAATGCTCCTGACCCCACAGCCCCTAGCACTGGGCCACAGACACATGTTCTCAAGCTCAGCTTTTACATGGGTGTTGGGATCTGAACTAGGACCCTACTTGTGCGCAGCAAACACTTTAACCCACGGAGCCAGCTCCCCTGAACTTTAAGAGAGAGAGAGGCTCTAACCTAAGGTGATCTCCAGTTTGAAGATGATGAAAACAGAGGCTGAAAGAGGTGAATTAAGCTGTCTGAGTCCAGACAAGGTTAGGAAGTGACCCAGTTTTGTGCTCATTCAATAGTAATCCTGAAATACATCCTCCCAGAACACCCTAGAGAGAAAGGAGAGACACACAGAAGTCATTGTGTTGAATCACATAGCTAGAGGCATGAACACTCAACCCAAACCAGAGCTTTAAACATCATTGTCTCCAATATAAGTTGGTGAGTAGCTGGGTAGCTCTCTCCTGGGCCACAGCCTCATATGCTGAAAGTCTGGGATTACCTCCACAGTCTAATTACGCTGCTATCATCTGGGATGATTGGGACCCATGGCACTAGCAGAGGGGACATAAGCTTAGATACAAGATGAGGGTCACCAAACTTCCAGGATCACATTTTTCACTTTTTAAAGTGTGTGTGTGTGTGTGTGTGTGTGTGTGTGTGTGTGTGTACAACTCACAGGAGGCTGTTCTCTCTTTCCACCATGTAGGTCCTAGGGAATCTAATGTCTAATGTAGTCATCAAACTTGGTGGCAAGCATCTCTACTCCTGAAACAGAACCACCTTTTTGGCCTGATTTATAGTCTGGTTGATATTTGTTTTGTATTTTGTATCTTTATGAGTCTCATTAGATAGCCCAGGCTGGCCTCTTCAACTCAATCCTCTTACCTTTACCTTCTTCGTAGTGGGATCCCAGGGATAGCCTGCCACACATGGCTGAGCACAGCTGCTTTTTAACCCTCGGCTTCTGTGGTTTGTTTATGATTCTCTAGTCAGAACCAGTTTTGTAGATGAGTCCAAATTCAAAAATGGAGAGACAGACTTTGTTTCTTAGACTATAAAAATACCTGGGCTCTGCCCACCTCCATTCTGTTAAAACTGGGTCTCTTTGGTTATATGTAACTCCCGGCTTAATGGCTCCAAACAATTAAGATTTATTATCTCACAGTTTCTGAGTCAAGAGTTTGGGCGTGGCTTCCTTGGGTAGCTTCTGACTTGGCGTTTCTCAGGAGCCTGAAGTCACCTAAAGGTTCAAGATACAAGACTCAGGTGTGAAAAGTTTGTGCAGGCCTGGCTTCCTTTCCAAGTGGACCCATGATCTGACAGTAGCTGGCTGTTACCAGAGCAAGTGACCCAAGACAAAGCAAGGTAGAAGCCACAGTGTCTTTTATGAGCTAAGCTTAGTCATCTCACACTGTCAGGTCTGAAGTGTCCCATGGTTCCATGGGGCAGACATGTTCATTCAGTGAGGAAACTGCATCATAAAGGTAGCAGAGCTCATCAGAGGCCACCTCAGAGGCTGGCAGCCACAGGCACACATGGTGCAAGGTACTGAAGATGTGGAGGTGGTTATTTGGCTGTGGGTAAATTCACTCAGAATATTGAAGAAACATGATGTCATTCAATTTCAGTGGTCTTACTCATTTTCCTAATCCTGTGATAAAAACCACGAACAAAAACAAGTGAGGGAGGAGAGGCTTCATGTGGTGATCTGAATGATTCCACTCCATAAAGCCCCATGGACTCGTATAGTTTGGTTCGAAGTAGGTGGAACTGTTTGGGAAGGATTAGGAGGTGTGTCCTTGTTTGAGATGTGTCACTGGGGTCGGACTTGGAGGTTTCAAAAATCCATGCCTAATCCTAGTTAGCTCTCTACCTTGTGTGTCTGTGGATCAGGATATAAGGCGCTAGTTACTGCTCCAGTGCCATGCCTGACTGAAACCATGCTCCCTGCCATGGTGGTCATGGACTGACCCTCTGAAGCTGTGAGTGCCGAATAAACTCTTCCTTCTGTAAGTTATCTTGGTCATGGTGTCTTCTCATGACAATGGAAAAGCAAGGGAGACCCTTGTCTTCACTTTTGTCTTGTAGGAGTGACTAGTACAAACATTGATTTATGGAGGAAATAGCACTGTGTGTATGTGGATTCCAAAGAAAATGGACAACTGGCTGAACTTGGTTCCTCCTTCTACTCTGTGGGTTTCAGGAATTGAACTCAAGTTATCAACAAGTTATCAGATTGGCAGCAAGCACTTCTTATCTGCTGAGCCATGTCACCAGACCAAATGGTTATTCTTAAGGACCTTAGAACTGCCCTGGGGTGGGTAGGAAATGTTTGCAAGCTTCTTCTTTCTCCCATTCCCAGGCTCCTCTGTAAACATTTTCATCCTTCAGGAAGAGCCAAGTCTGGGTCCATCTTTCTCTTTCTTCTCAGTGAGGCTAGATAGAAGAAACTTTTTAACCTTTTATTTTTACGTGTATGGGTATTTTGCTTGACTGTATATCTGTGCATACATCCTGATGTTCATGGACACCAGAAGAGGACATTGGATCCCCTGGAACTGGAGTTTCAAGCAGTTGGGAGACACCACGTGGGTTCGGGGACCTGAACTTTGGTTTTCTAGAAGAGCAGACAGTGCTTCTCTGCAGCTTGAAGATAAGAACTGCAGGATGTGGTGGCGCACGCCTTTAATCCCAGCACAGGGGAAGCAGGCAGACCTCTTGAGTTCGAGGCCAGCCTGGTTTATAGAGAGAGTTCCAGAACAGCCAGGGCTACACAGAGAAACCCTGTCTCGAAAACAAACAAACAAACAAACAAGCAAACAAAAATAAACAACAACTACTCAAAAACAAAACAAAAAAAAAAAAGAGAGGAGAAGACAGACACTGTTACGATTTTGTTGCTTGTTAACGCTTTTTAGGGCATATAAGGATATAGCAATAATTGACAGTCAACAACAAGGATACAATTGCAGGTGTTCTGCTAATTGGTTCTCATTTTTGTTTTGTCTTTTTGAGGTAGGGACTTACTCTGTTGCCCAGGATGGCTTTGCAATCTTCCTGCAAGTTCTCCACTCTCAAGAGCTGAATTTCAGGTTTGGGCTTCCACTCTGACTCAGGGCTGTCCAACTTTTCTTGTTTTCAGTTTGAGTGGTGATTGTGGAGGCCAGAGGAGGCCCTCGGGTGCCTGCTCTGCTGCTCTCTACCTTATTCCTCCCACATGGAGTCTCTCTAGGATTGGGAGCTAGGCTGTCTTGGACTCATAGTGCTGGAGTTAGAGGTGCGACTGCCCCAGTACTGCTTCTTATGTGAGTTTTGGGGATCTAAACCCCAGTCCTCATGTTCATGTGTCAAGGGCTTGCCTCAGTTGAGTCAGCTCCTCAGCCTCCTCTTTATGCAGCTATTTGATTTTTTTCTCTACTGCATAGCTTTACTTATTTTTTACTTTAGATTTAATTTTATGTGTATGAGTGTTTGCCTTGTGGGTGCATGTGCACAGCGTCTGTGCCTGGTTGCCATCAGAGGCTGGATCAGAGCCACTGGAACTGGACTTACCAATGGTTGTGAGCCACCACATGGGTGCTGAGAACCAAACCAAAGTTCTCAGCAAGAGCAATTCTCTTAACCACTGTATTCTCTCTCCAGCCTCTACTGCATGGTTTGAGGACAAGGGCCATATCTCCTTAAACAGTGATGGAGTGACAGTAGCCCCCACAGGCATGTGATGAGCAACTTCCTGGCCCTGACCGTTGGCCCTGCAGGCAAGAGCTATAGCTCTATCCGTTGCAAACTCAATGCAGTACAGTAGTTCTCAAATGTTAGATTTCTAAAAATTTTAGATATGGTGTCATATAACCCAGGTTGGTCTTGAACTCACAATCCTCAGCCTTCAGAGGGCTGGGATTATAAGCGTGTGCCACCACGCCAGGCTTATATTTCTCTTCTTATACAAGGAATATCCTCTCCACAAAGCTAAAGCTGTCATGACCTAGTTCCCTCAAAGACCCTGCCCACTAACACCATCATGCTGGATTTTAGGATTTCAACTTCAGAACTGGTAGGGGAAGGGAAGAGGACACATTCAGGTCAAAACCCTTGTATTGCTTTTTTAAAAAATTTATTCTCTCATACATTACATCTGACTACAGTTTCTCCTCACCCCACCTCCTCCATACCTCACCTCCTCCCTCCCCAACCACTCCTCCTGTTTCCCTTCAGAAAAGGGCAGACCTCCCAGGGATATCATCCAAACATGGCATATCAAGTTGCAATAAGATTAGATACCTCAGCTCATATTAAGGCAAGACAAGACAACCCAGTAGGAGGAGTTAGAGACAGCTCTGTCCTCTGCTTTCTCTGTTAGGAGTCCCACAGAAACACGAAGCTATGCAACTATAATATATATACAGAGGCCCAGGCTAGACCCATGCAGGCTGCCTGATTGTTGCTTCAGTCTCAGCTGTTGCTTATTGTTTAAAATATGCATTCTGGATACAGAGCATGCATGCGAGTGTTGGATGCCTGAAGTCTGATAGTCTTTAAAGAACACTCAGAGAGTAGTTGTCACAGAAAGGGAAGTCCAGTGGATTTTGAAAATGGACTGTGATATTTCTCTACCTAAACTGTTAAGGAGACTCAAGGAAAAGAGAAACTCTGAGATGACTGGAATCTAGAAGGTACCAAGCCTGGCCTGGAGAGACAGCTCAGTGGTTAAGACCACTGACAGCTCTTCCAGAGGTCATGAGTTCAAATCCCCCCAACCACATTGTGGCTCACAACCGATACCCTCTTCTAGAGTCTGAAGACAGCTACAGTATAAATAAAATAAATAAATCATTCAAAAAAAAATCCTCTAGAAAGTACCAAGCCACATGATTCTGTCAGGTATCAGATTTATGCAGCAGAAAGAAATTCTCAGATCTATTCAGTACTGGTCTAGACTTTCCCATAGAATAACATCTTACACTATCCCCCAAATTTTAATATTATAAAATAGCTAGAGTTTATGGTCGTTTGCCCTCAGAGACAGTAGGGATGATCTTGAGAGTGGACTGACTTCCTAAGAGTTCATTGTGCACAAATTATAGATGATGATTGCAAAGGAAAAATTAAAATTATGGGCTATGTAAAAAGAGAGATGCAATTTAACACAGGTGATAATGTTGCCCGGCTGCTGCTGTTTCCCTATATTGACGGCAACGCTGCTTCTGTAGAAAGAACAGGACACTTTGGAAGTACTGGAAAATGTGTGTTATGGCGAACACTGCAAGTAAACGGTATTGAAATGGAAGTTTGAAGGATGCAGAAGCTGATGTAATTATCACTTAACAGAAATGTTGGAATTCAGAATGGCCACTTCAAAAATTCATAGGAATTGGAAAGTTATCTCAGATAAAACAAAGTGTGTGGTAGGTTAAATGTGTGGGACCAAAAGCTCAAATAGGAAAGTTAATACTTGCCGGGTGGTGGTGGCACATGCCTTTAATCCCAGCACTTGGGAGGCAGAGGCAGGCGGATTTCTGAGTTCCAGGCCAGCCTGGTCTACGAGTGAGTTCCAGGACAGCCAGGGCTACACAGAGAAACCCTGTCTCGAAAAACCAAAAAAAAAAAAAAAAAAAAAAGGAAAGTTAAAACTTTATGTGGCTGACATATCCATGAATGTATGTGGAGGAGATCTTTTACAACAGTGGGGTGCTCAGATTAATATTCCTGAAATCCCAGACACAGCCAATGATGAAATAAGGGGTGAAATGGTAGATGCTCCGGAGGAAAATACTGATATATGTCATTGAAAACAACCTCAGGCTGTGCCAATTGTCCAAACGCAGTACAGCACTGGGATCGAGTCTTTAAACGTGTGAGGAGCTAGCTACTGCTGTAACACCACCAGCCCTACCCTTAAAACGGCTGAGAAGTGTGTGGCTGGAGCAATGGCCCGTAACTAAAGAAAAACTACAGGCATTTGAGCAGCTGGGGCTCCACATACAGAAGAGTCTACCAACTCACAGAATTCGCCTGTATTTGTTATAAAAATGCAATCAGGAAGACAGAGGATGTCGACAGATTTGAGAGTGTTGTGGAGCTTTGAATAGGTTTGGCCCTCATAGATTCATGTGTTTGAGTGCTTGGCCACAGGGAGTGGCACTGTTAGGAGGTGTTGCCTTGTTGAAGGAAGTGTGTCACTGTGTAGGTACGCTTTCAGGTCTCCTATGCTTGGGCTTCACTCAGTTTGGAAGATAGTCTCTTCCTGGCTGCCTTTAAATCAAGATGTAGAACTCTAGGTTCCTATAACACTAAGTCTGCCTGGATGCTGCCATGCTTCCCACCATAATGATAATGGATGGAACCTCTGAAACTAAGCCAGCTCCAATTAGATGATTGTGTTTATAAGTGTTGCCTTGGTCATGGTGTCTCTTCACAGCAATAAAACCCTAACACAATGCCTAACACTACGGTAAATAGAGTAATTCAACCAATGGGTCCTTTACAACCTAAAATTCCTTTACCTTCTTTATTATCTAAGGCATGGCTATGATAGCAATTGATTTAAGAAACTACTTTTTTTTTTTTTTATCTCCTTGCAAGAGCAAGTTAGGAAAAGGTTTGCTTTCGAAGTACCTACTTATAATAATGCTCAACCTGTAAAAAGATATCAGTGGAAAGCTCTTCCACAGGGAATGTTAAATAGTCCACCTTTATGTCAACATTTTGTGCAACAACTGCTAGAAATAATTCACAAGCAACTGACTCGATCAATTATAATTACATGGGCAATATTTTGTTGACTCATCCTGATGCAGATACTTTAAAGATGTATTTATTTATTTTATGTATATGAGTACACTGTTGCTCTCTTTAGACACACAGAAGAGGGCATCAGATCCCATTACAGATGGTTGTGAGCCACCATGTGGTTGCTGAGAATTGAACTCAGGACCTCTGTAAAAGCAGTCAGTGCTCTTAACCACTGAGCCATCTCTCCAGTCCCCAGTTGCAAAATTTTCAAAAATGAATGGGAGATACTAATTGGCTATGGCCTACAATTGGATAAACTACTCAAGGGTTAAATAATTTATTTCAAACTTTATAAAGAGTTTTGAACTTCAACGGTCCAACATGATTAACACCTGAGGCAGAGAGAGTTCAGTCTGGGAGAAAAGAGACTGCAATGCATATATGTCTCTTCTAGATCCCAAGCTCACTTGTACTCTGGTTATTCTGCTTTCAAATCATTCTCCTACTGAGCTCATTATGCAAAGGGAACTTGGTATTATAGAATGGATTTTTTTTTTTTAGCACAAAACAAAGTAAAAAATGACTTACATAGAAAGATTTCTAATATCATAAAAGTTAAAATAAAACTACATCAACTGTTGGGAACAGATCCAGAAGAAATTGTAGTACTGGGCTGGAGAGATGGCTCAGTGGTTAAGAGCACTGACTGCTCTTCCAGAGGTCCTGAGTTCAATTCCCAGCAACCACATGTGGCTCACAACCATCTGTAATGGAATCAAATGCCCTCTTCTGGTGTGTCTGGAGAAATAGTGTACTTACATAATTTTTAAAAAATCGTAGTACCTTATACTAATGCTGAGATCATGTCATTATGGGTAATCAATGAAGATTGACAAAGAGCTTCTGGCAACTATTTGAGAGAAATTAGAGAAATTAACAACAGATATCCTTTTTTTTTTTTTTTTTGGTTTTTCGAGACAGGGTTTCTCTGTGTAGCCCTGGCTGTCCTGGAACTCACTCTGTAGACCAGGCTGGTCTTGAACTCAGAAATCTGCCTGCCTCTGCCTCCCAAGTGCTGGGACTAAAGGCATGCGCCACCATGGCCAGCAACAACAGATATCCTAAAAGCAAATGTCTTCAGTTTATAAAAAAAACTAATTGGGTTCTCCCATGTATTCTAAAAGGGATGCCAATTCCTATATTCTATAGTGATGCAAATAAGTTAGGAATGGTAGGCTCTAAATCAGACCAAAAAAAAAAAAAAAAAAAAAAAAAAAAAAAAAAGGCAAAAAAAAGCAAAGTAATTTAAAGTCCATATAATTCAGTTCAAAAATCAGAGTTGTATTATTAGATTTTCCTGAATCTCTTAATTACTGAATCTCAATATGCAGAGTTGTTTTGCATATAGAAATTGTTTCATTTATCGCTGATAATTAAGAATTAATTTTATGGGCTGGAGAGGAGGCTCAGTGGTTAAGAGCATCGACTGCTCTTCCAGAGGTCCTGAGTTCAATTCCCAGCAACTACAGGGTGGCTCACAACCATCTGTAATGGGATGTGATGCCCTCTTCTGGTGTGTCTGAAGAGAGCAATGGTGTACTCACATACATAAAATAAGTAAATTAATTTTAAAAAAGAATTAACTTTGTTATTTATGCAACTGCAACAGGCAATCAGAAATAGAAAATACTCATTATATATCACCCATATTTGGTCTTATATAAGCTTGCCAGGTCTATTAGCACAAGAAAATTAAGATACTGACCAATTATTAATAGGAAATGTGTTAGAAGCCTCAAAATTTCATGAAAAAACATCATGTTAACAGTAAAGGTGCCGGGCGGTGGTGGCGCACGCTTTTAAATCCCAGCACTTGGGAGGCAGAGGCAGGCAGATTTCTGAGTTCGAGGCCAGCCTGGTCTACAGAGTGAGTTCCAGGTCAGCCAGGGCTACACAGAGAAACCCTGTCTCGAAAAACAAACAAACAAAAACCAACCAAACAAACAAAAAACCCAAAAACAGTAAAGGTTTAAAGAAAAAGTTTTTTATTATTTGGCCACAAGCCAAGGATTTTATAAGAAAATGTCCTACTTGTTCTTTGTATAATCAAACTCCATTACCCACTGAAAGTAACGGTAAGGGTACCAAAGAAATGAAATCTGGCAGATGGATATTTCCATTTGCTGAAATTGGAAAACTAAAGTTTGTACACCATATCAGTTTCTTTTTTTGTTTGTTTGTTTTTTTGTTTTCTTCCGAGACAGGGTTTCTCTGTGTAGTCCTGGCTGTCCTGGAACTCACTCTGTAGACCAACCAGGCTGGCCTCGAACTCAGAAATCCACCTGCCTCTGCCTCCCAAGTGCTGAGATTAAAGGCGTGCGCCACCACTGCCCGGTTTCATATTTAGGTTTTCAATGAACAACTGTTTTGAGTTCTGAAAAAGCTGATTCTGTAATTATACATTTATTGAAATTAATGGCTATTATGGGGATACCTGTACAAATTAAGACTGATAATACTTCTACATATGTCTCTAGTAAGATAAAGCAATTCTTTGCATATTATAATAAAAAGCACATTATGGCTATACCACACAGTCCTACAGGACAACCAGTTGTAGAAAGATCTAATCATACCTTAAAAGAAATGCTTAAAAACAAGAGAAATATAAAGATTCCCAGGAATATACTAAACAGTGCTCTGTTAACTTTTAAGTTTTCTGAATGCTAATGAGAAAGGAACAATAGCAGCCAAGAGACATTGGGTTATAGAAAAAAACCTGCGGAATTCAATTAGCCTTTATACTATAAGGATATGTTAACATCAAAATGGAAGCCCACAAATGTTTTTTGTTGGGGGTGTGGATTTGTTTGTATTTCTACAGGAAATGAAATCTGTGGATATCATCAAAACTGTTACAGATGAGGAGAAGTCTCTTGCAAACCTTAGTCATTGATCCAAAATGTGCTTATTTCATTTAAAATGTCTCTGTTTCTAATTTCCCACTACACACAGCACAACTAATGACTTAAAAAACAGAAAGGGGGAAATGTAGTGAGAATTTTGGAATTTTTGTTTTTTGTTTTAATCCCAGTAGGATGGGGGCTGCTTCATATTGTCCACAGTAGCTGACTATGATTTGACTCATGCTCTGGGGAAGGCTGGTAGGGGCTGAATTTCTAGCTTCAGATAGTTTTTGCAATTGACATATATGGGTTGTTGGTTGGTTGTAAGTTGCTGGGTGCTGTTGGCTGTAGTTTGTTAAGTAGTTGTATATAAACAACAATAACAAGAAATTAGATATCTTGATGGTGAAGGTCAAACTTGCCCCAAGGAACTCATAGCCCTTTGTCAGCAGGAAGTAGTCAAACATCACCATTTATTTATTTGTTTATTTATTTATTTGACTACACCGTCACTGTCTTCAGACACACCAGAAGAGATCATCAGATTCCACTATAGATGGTTGTGAGCCACCATGTGGTTGCTGGGAATTAAACTCAGGACCTCTGTAAAAGCAGTCAGTGCTCTTAACCACTGAGCTATCTCCCCAGCCCACCTCACCCATTTCTGAACCCTGCCATTATTCAGGAATCTCTCTCCTTTTCTCTCTATCCTCTTTTCTTTCTTATTTAATGTTAGGGGTTGAAAGTGTGGAAGGAAAAAGGTGAAGTGTAGAAGACAGAACCAACATAGTAGCAAAAGAGAAGCTACTGTGGTTCATGGTTGTAATCACAGTCTTCGTGAGGATGAGGCAGGAGGACCACTATAAGCTTAAGGCCAATCAGAGCTATATCAATATTGTCTCATCCTCCAACAAATATAGCTGATTCCCAAGGATCCATGTGAGAACCGAGAGTGTAACAGGACCAAGAGTTGCCTGGCGTGGAGCAGGTGTATAACAGGCAAGATATAACACAAGTGCTGGCTCAGCAACAAGTGAGAGCCAAAGACCTGCCTTACAGATTCCAGGTACAATAACTGACCAGATACACTGCTCCATAATTAGCTTTGATGTAATTTTTTCTAACACTAGAACCATTAAAGCAAAGGGGAGGAAAGAGGAGTCTAGACCACATGCCTAGAATCCCCTCGTTTAGAAGAGGAGGGCTAACAGAACTGGGTAGCTATGAGATAATTGTTTTAGGCAAAGTCTGACCCCACAGATATATGTAGGGTTGAAGTTGAGCAAATGCTGAAACTTGTGCAGCTTAGTCAAGGCCAACATGGCAGATTCTTAGCAAATTCTTTATGTTCTCAGGATGCCAAGGGAAGAGTGAGACTTACCTTTCACACCTGTGAGGAGAGACTAAGAGGCTGGGAGACTCAAATCTTTGTAGTCCAGGAACCTGCATTTCAAACCTTTCCTTTCAGCCCCCGGAAATGACCCAACATGGCTATACTACCCCATCTCAGAATCAGAGTTCCTAACAAACAATGAGGTTACTAACTCAGCCTCAGGCCTTCCAAGAATCACAAAAGATAAGACAACGCAGGTCCTCAACAATTGCTCCTTACCTGTGATTCCCCTTGGTATTTTTTGTTTTTTTTTTTTTTTTGTTTGTTTTGTTTTGTTTTTTTCCTGGTTGTTGTCTCTGAACTCTGGTCTTGCTGTGCTCTAGGCAGAAACCACAATCCTATAAGGCTAGGCCTATAAGAAGCAAGTCAAGTCCTGAGTGAATGTATATCATTTGACACGAGCAAGACAATGTCAAGGATGCCCACGCATCAGCATCATGGGAGTGGCAAAGCCTTCCCAGGTGAGGCTCTGAGGGATGGCAATCTTCCTTTGGTCCCAGTGTGAGTGTTGACCATACACAGAAAATGTCCACCATAGCTCCCCTCGTGTCCCCCCCCAGATGCCTGCTACCGTAAGACTGCTCCCAGAGAGATCAGCTAAACCTCACCTCCACATTCAGCCGTACACCATAAACATGCTGAGCTTTCAGGGTGTTTCGGCAGCTCCATCAGTGTGAACACAGCCCCCAGGATTAAAGAAGCAAGCATCCTGTGACTGAGCTCTCTTCCCTTACAAAATGAGGAAAGGATCAGCGAATAGAATTTTTCTGCTTTTTATTTAGACATGGGATTTTCCTTTTTGTATAACTTATCTAATTAAAATATTCATCTTGTAGTTACCACAAAAAAGTAACATAGAAAATTGTATTTACATTTTGGGACCAAAATACAAATGCAGGGCAGGATGGTGCTCACTCCTGCCCCTCCTGCCTCTAAAACAGAGAAAGCAAGGCCAAGAGCCCTTCTAACACCAAGGATCGCAAAGGGCTAGTCGGCCCGTGTGATCTGTATGTGAAGGGCTAGTCCGCACGTGTGATCTGTATGTGAAGGGCTAGTCTGCACGTGTGATCTGCATGTAGTGTAGCACAGAAAAAATTAAAATTGCACGAGTCTTCACAATGTGACCAAAAGTTGAACATGACCGTGTCTGCTTTGTGGCCATTGTGTACGGGGTGAAGGGCCCTAGAGACAGCTGCTCCCTGGGCCCTCAATGTTCTCACCAGTCATATCCCTGACGCAGACACTCTTGAAGGGGTAGAAAATCTGGCTCTAAGTAAACTGGGTGCTTCAGAAATCTTTATGTGCCAAACCGGATGCCGACACTGGGATGGGCAAATGTGTGTCCTTTCTTCCCCTAGGCCTACAAACTCCTAAGGGGAATTAAATCATACACAACCAAATCTACAACTGGAAAAAAAAACGGCAAAGGGAAGTCTCAAAACACAGCTAAGGCATAAATCTGAGGTGGTCAACACCTAGAGAGGGGGCTGTTCTAGACAGCAAGGGCCTGGCTCCTAGTGCAAATGTCCCTTTGACTTCAGCTGATGTTAGAGTTTTGAGGTCAGGCTGAGAGGTGGTATGGTGAAACAAACAACCAAGAGAAACAATGTTTTACTTAGCAATACCTGTGTCCCATGGCAACAGGGACCCAACATAGCAACACACAGTAAGGCAGGCGGGCCTAGCTTTAGCTGTGCAGGTTCCTGTGCTACCTTGGAGTCTTCATGAGCCTGAGGTCTAAAGGGTGCTAAAACAGTAGACAGGCTTAATGCCCAGTTTAGCAGGCTGTCTGTCCCCTCAAGTTCATAGTGTCTTTCACTTGGCTCAAAACCAAGTGAGTCCTCCTCCATGTTTTCTGACAGCAAAGAAGCTGGCACTGTCCTCCTAGCTCTGACCTTGCCCCTATGTCACATAGTAACAGCAAGTCTTCCTCCAGAACTGGTTGGCTGGGACGAGGGTGACCATCCCTAACTCTGGCCAACACTCAGAAAGCAGAGGCTTCCCAGAGTTCTCTGCTGGCCGCAGCACACTACTGCCCCTCCAGGCACATCAGCACCTTTCCTTTCAAACAAAAGTTTCACAGCACAACAATGCTTGAAATCATTCCCTCCTGGTAGGAATTCATAGAGAACAGAGAATAAAGTGCTGGCTTTTCAAACCCCCAGATCATTCAGAGCTACAAAAGCCCTGCCATGTCTGTTTCCCCAGAGTGCAGGGAAAGACAAAATAAGGTTACGTGTGTATGTGTATATGTAAAATACTGAACCAGAAACTAGAAATTATAAAACTGCTGAGGTCCTACATAAATTCATCTCTTAAGGCTCTGTCCTCCAGTGAGCCTGAAAGTAGGGAAGAGGAGTGATTTGAAAATGACGTAGGAAGGCTCTAGCCTTTGCAGACAGCCTTCCGTAACAAATACTACTGAAGAAAGCAAGGTGCCCGCCACGGCGCTCTGAGGGCTAACAGGGAGGCTCCCTGGAGGACAGGCATTCTGGCACTCATTCCCTCCTGGCCCTCTAACTGGCTCTGGAGGTGCCCTTTTGACCAGTGTCTACTCAGAAGAGCTGACCTAGGACAAGAATGGCTTTTGCTAGGGTCATCTAACTTTAATAAAGGACTTGGAAAGTAAAAGGCTAAATATAGCACACCAAAAAAAGAAAAGGAAAAAAAAAGAAAGAAAGAAAAAACCCCTGGGGGTATTATAAATACATCTGGGGGCAATATTTATTAATTAAAACTATGTCTTATAGTTTACAAAGATGCTAATTAGCAACAAAAGTCTAACTGATCTTAAAGTCCTCAGTAGGACTGAGGCTCATACTGTCTTCAGAAATCTGAAGTGTGCTACAAGCAGGGTGCAGGGCTGAGGCACACAGGGGGACACCTGGAACTGTGCAGGAGTCGAGGTCAAAAGTCCCCCAAAGCAAAAGATCTGGGTCTTCTGTGGACATCCTCTTCTCCTGTCCCCACTGTCCCTGTACTCCTGCTTCCAGACTCAACCTCCAAGGCAAGTCCTGTTTACCGTCGGGAGAATCTGTTCTTGAATGCTTTAATGGTCTTGGCCATCATCGGGGCAATTTCTGTGAAGAAAACGGAGCCAGTCGCTTCAGATGAGTGGCAGCACAGACACATGCCACCGTGGTGTACAGCAAAGCCAGGCTGAGTTTGCTTTCCCTGGCTGTGTACCTTACCTCACACACAAATGGACTAACTAGCAGGAACTGGCTGAAAGAGCCGCCAGAGAACCCCATCATGAGGCAGACCCTGACAGAACTGGTGCAGACCAGCATCTCTGTCAGCACGGCTTTCAAAGACTGACTGCTGTGCTCATGGATGGCTTAACAGGAGAATTGATCTGAGGGCCATAATGCCAACAATTTAACTTCCCAACACACATATTCAATCGTACCTAGACCATCCAGCCTCCCAGAGCAGCAACAGGTCTCACCATGAGCTAATAAGCACGAAACACCTGAGGGGCAGTCTGCCCTTGGCTGGTGACCTTTGCCCAGTTAACATCTGTGTCAGGATCCCCACCAGCCCACAGCCCCATTCCCACCAAAGTTGCTTACTCTTCACAGCTGGTTTCCTGGGATCATATGAAACAGAACTGCTGGCTACAGGAGCTAAGTGGGCACTGCTGGTACTGGGCCCATCATAGGCCAGCTCCTCAGGGCTGGAGTGGAAGTTGCTGCTGCTGTTGCTGGCAGGAACATGGCTGCTTCCTGTTGTATATGGTGCTGGCTTAATCCTGTAATACAGAACAAAGCTGACATTAGTTGAGAGCACACAATTCAAACAGAGCTGTTGCTGGGTAACTCCACTGTGGCTCTGTGCAGTGGGCCTGGTACACTGAGTCCTGGTGAAGATTCAGACACAGCTGTTAGCCCTTTATTGAGAATGACAGTCACACTAAGTATTTCCTGCTAGAATGCCAGTCTGTAATTTGGAAATGCTCATGTGTCCTAAGAACTCTAGTCATCATGGAAGTCTGTTTTGTTTTGGTATGAATGTGTGTGCAGATGTGGGGACCACGGTCATATGTGTGAATGTGTGTGCAGATGTGGGGACCACGGGCATGTATATGAATGTGTGTGCAGATGTGGGGACCACGGGCATGTGTATGAATGTGTGTGCAGATGTGGGGACCATGGTCATATGTGTGAATGTGTGCAGGTGTGGGGACCACAGGCATGTATATGAATGTGTGTGCAGATGTGGGGACCACGGTCATATGTGTGAATGTGTGTGCAGATGTGGGGACCACGGGCATGTGTATGAATGTGTGTGCAGATGTGGGGGCCACGGTCATATGTGTGAATGTGTGTGCAGATGTGGGGACCACGGGCATGTGTGTGAATGTGTGTGCAGATGTGGGGACCACGGGCATGTATATGAATGTGTGTGCAGATGTGGGGACCACAGGCATGTATATGAATGTGTGTGCAGATGTGGGGACCACAGGCATGTATATGAATGTGTGTGCAGATGTGGGGACCACGGTCATATGTGTGAATGTGTGTGCAGATGTGGGGACCACGGGCATGTGTATGAATGTGTGTGCAGATGTGGGGACCACGGGCATGTGTGTGAATGTGTGTGCAGATGTGGGGACCACGGGCATGTGTATGAATGTGTGTGCAGATGTGGGGACCATTTAGAGGCCAAGTCAACCTTAGGTGTCATTTCTCAGGAGCCCCCTATTTATGAGACAGAGCCTCTTACTGAGACCTAGAGCTCACTGCACAGGCTAGGCTGGCTGCTGACTCACTTCCCTAGCACTAGGACCCCAAGTGCACAGCAACCCATCTGCCTGTTAACATGGACGCTGAGGATCTAACTAGGTCCTTAGGTACTGTATTAGCAGAGCTATAGCTTCAGCCCTAGAAAGAGTTTTGGGGTCTTAGCGAGGAAAATGAAAGCACAAAGAAGGGGCTCGTCCTTGAGTCAAGTCCTGTTCTCTACAAAGGAGAACACATGCAAGAAACAGAAATAATCCACCTAAGCAGTAAGCCAGGACACAAAGGCAAAGAGGAAAAGTGCAGATCCAGAAACCATTCAAGAACACACTCTCCACTGCTTGTCCAGCCCCCCACTTCTTCAGGGTGATGAACATGCAGCTTGCCTGACTTTCTCAGGAACAGCTGCTCCCCCAGTTCCAAACTTCTCCTGCCTCCGTCGGACATCTCTCGGTGGCTTGGCCACAGAGTTGACAAAGGCCATCTTTGCTTGTCGTCCTGAGTAGAAATACAAACATCAATAATTACCTTCATAATCAAAGTTACTGCTGCCAATTTGAGAGTCTAGAGCAGTGTCCTCAACTTTCCTAATGCTGTAACCTTTTAATACAGTTTCTAATGTTATGGTGATCCCCAACCATAAAATTATTTTTATTGCTATTTCATAACTGTAATTTTGCTACTGTTAGGAAGGGTAATGTAAATTAGTGTGCATTTTCCAGTGGTTCTAGGCAACCCCTGTGAAAGGTTTTTTGAACCCCTAAAAGGAGTCACAACACATAGACCACTGGTCTGGAGCTTTCTAAAGCTCCAAACTAGGGCTCATCGGGCACTGTGAAGGCAAGGCACCCTCTGGGAACAGAAGACTCAGCCACCCACCTGGCTGCCCTTGCCCAACTCCACCCTTCCTTTACCTTTTGGCTTATTGGCATGTGCCGACCGGATGTTGTTTGTGAGCAGGAGCAGTCGCTGCTCTCTGGCATCCTGGAGCCTCAGGTACATCTCCCTCCAGGACTCATACTCTTCTGGTCTTTCTTCCTTAAAGTCTCGATGACAGTGAACTTTCCACAACTGATCTGTTTCCTCAATTAATACCTGAAACCATGACCAAGATATCACTTCTATACACACTCTCCCTTTTAGCTACACATGACCCAATGCCTAATGCCTAATAGTATGAGGAGAGAGGTGGATGTAGCAGCAGTAGTTACAGTACCACAATACTAGGAAGAAGGCAAATCACTAAATTAAAAAAAAAAAAAAAAGATTGCAGGTAGCAAGGTGGTACTTGCTCATGCCTTTAGCCCCAGCATCCGGGAGGCAGAGGCAAGTGGGTTTCTGAGTTTGAGGCTAGCCTGGGCTACACAGTTCCAGGAGAGCCAGACTCTGTCTTGAAAAACCAAAACAACAACAAAAAAACAAAAACAAAAAACAAACAGACAAACAAACACAAACAAAGCAGCAGGCACAAAATCCCAGGAGCAGGCACAAAAATATGCTTGTTTAAAGGCCCAGACAAGCAAACCAAACATGCCCAGAACAGTGATTTGCCCTCTGACCTGCCCTTTGGCCACAGCAGATCCAGAGACAAAGCTACCTTTGGAAACAGAGCTAGGAAGGTGCGCTGTTCCCACTTAGGACACTCACATGATTGCATTCCTCTATTCGGTAGAGCTGATCAGGTGTGCACCTCTCCAAGACAGGTTCAAGAACAGAATAGGGGACTCCTCCCACTTCAAAGATAGCTGCAGAGAAAGCAGAGGTGAGACGGTGAGTGCTGAATGGCAGCCGAGCTCCCAGTGACAAAAGTCCCAGTGTAGCAACATGCTTGTGAGGTAGGTGACTCACAGTCGATATTATTCTTAAGCACTCGGATACACTGCTGGTGCAAGGTCATCATCTTGGGAAGATAGGCACACTTGGAACCCGAGTACACCTGCATCTTCGAGTTCATTCTTCGTCCTGTGAACCCAGCTTCTTCTTCTTCCTGGGGTGAAGAGAAAGCTGTAGAAAAAAGACAACCAGCAAGTCACAAAAGGACTACACCACATGATGAAGAACTCCCACATGGCAGCTCCCCACTTCCTGTAGCTCCAGCCCCAAGGGCACCAGCATCCTCCTCCTCTAGCCTCCTTGGGCACCACACACACTTGGCAAATAGATATAGATGCCAGCAAAAACACTAATATAGGCGAAATAAAAATATAATCTTTAATCCTAGCACTTGGGTGGCAAAGATAAGTGGATCCGAGCTTAAAGCCAACCTGGTCTACAAAGTGAGTTCCAGGTCAGCTAAGGTTACACAAAGAGACCCTGTTTCAAAAAAATAAATAAATAAAAATAAATAAAAAGATGTCCAAAATTACCTTTTCGCTTTGGCTGAAAGGAGGAAATCAACTCGAGTGAAGGAAGGGGGCGGTAGTTGGCTTGTATGGCAGGTAAGGGGATGTCT
The DNA here is from genome assembly GCA_030674055.1 of Rhabdomys pumilio. NCBI lineage: Eukaryota > Metazoa > Chordata > Mammalia > Rodentia > Muridae > Rhabdomys > Rhabdomys pumilio. The sequence continues at coordinate 16,792,751 of JANHMN010000004.1, read as the reverse complement.
GGTAATGCTGGCAGCACATCAGTAGGGACCTGCAAGAGACAGAGTACAGAGCCCACCCTGCAAACACAGCTTTCTTCCCTGCAGTCAGTTAACCAAGCACACTGCAGGCAGGTAGATGGAGGATAGAGGGAGCTACAAGTCATGAATGATACCATTCAGGTAAAAAAATAAATGCTGATAGGGCAAAAATGTCTGAAGAATTTCTGAGGCGCTAAGACGTCAATGTAGGGCCTCGCACATTCTCAGAACACTGCACTACTGCGCTTCCTCCCTAGTTCAGAGTAATTCTTATCCTGCGCACTGTGCACCTTGGCTGCTAGCAAGGCCCAGAGACTATTAATAACAATCAGAACTCAACCAGTTGCAGGGCAGCAGGACACACAGCCTAGTATGGGCTTTCCCTACTTGACAGGCAGGAGGCAGCAGAGTTACCTTCCGAGGCCTGGTAGGCTCGGCTCCAGCTGGCTGCGACTTCTCCAACTTGTTCTCATCCACCTTGGGTAATTTCTGAGCCGAGTTCAAGTTTTTACTAGTGTTTTTAGAGTCCTTTTTTTTAAGTTCTTTTTCTCCAGGCGCTGTACTGGAAGTTTTCACAACCTTCTTCTTTTTCTTCCGGGGCTGATCATAGCTGAGGTATGACTCAAATGACATGGTGGGCTGCTCAAACTCATCATCCATGTCTGTCTCCTCTACTTTAGAGAGTGAGCCTGGTGACTTTCGATCCGAGTTAGTTCTTACTTTTCCCTCCTGAGCCTTCAGGTTGTTGGGAACTTTCTCCTTGGCTTTGGGCGATGGGTCTCCTGTCCCGCGTCCTGAGTCCACACCATCTACACTCTGCTTGTTTTTGTCAGACTTGGTTTTCTCGGAGTCCTTGTGTTTGGGCTTTTTAAAGTGGTTGTCTGAAGCAACATCTAAGGCAGGTGAAAACTTCTTCTTAAGACTGTTGCCCTCTCTGTCCTTCTCTTTCTTAACAACACTAGAGGGCAGCTTCTCCTTGGCACTGTCCCCCGAGAGTAGCCTTCGGCTTTCCTCTTTGGAAGAGGCTTTGTGTGACTTCTCTCTGCCCATGGCAGAGATCTTCTCATCATCTCTGGCATCCACAGGGCGCTTCTCCTTGTGGGAAGACTTGTGCTGCTTGTTTTGGCTAACAGCCCCTTTCCCTTGGTGTTCACCCAGGTGACTAACCCCTAGTCTGTCCTGAAAGGTGTTACTGTGAACTTTTCCAGGCTTCTGCTGTGAGACGATGGGTTCCTGGTCCTCCTCTGGGGACCTGGAGAGGTCTGTATACATTTGATGAGGACTTGAAGGGGGAGGGGATTGAACATGGCCATAGTCAGAGGACTCAGGGTCTGAAGAATATGGTGGTGACACTTTGTGACACCTCTTCCTTTCATCTCTCCTCTCATGACTATGAGCCACTTTGTGAGGCCTTTCAGGCTCAGAAAGTTTTTTGTGTTTTTTCTGTCTGTGCTCAGGGCTGTAGGACCGACTGCCAGAAGCTTTCCAGCTTTCCTGGTAGTTCCCCTCCAACTCCTCCTCCCTCTGAAGAGCATCTCTGGGACGTTTACGGGAATTGTTCTTCTCAAAATCCTGATCCTCAGCCTCAGTATTTCTAAATAAAAGCAAAAGCAGAAGCAGATCTCAGCATAAACCTCTTTAGACAAAGTCATGGACCTAGACTTCAGCCATGGAGGGCACATCTACCATCTGAACACTTGGGTGGTGAGTCAGGAATCAGAAGTTCAAGGCCAGTGAGCTACAGAAGACCCTGACTCACCACAAAACAAAACAAACAACAAAGACCAGGCCATAAGTGGTGGCTCACACCTAGAATCCCAGTACCAAGGAGGCTAAAACAGGACTGTTGAGGAATCAGATGTTCAAGGTCTTCATGTTACATAGCATGTTCAAGGCTAGATTAGATGGAGCCACAGAATGAGACCATGTTTTAAAAGATATTAAGGCCAGCCCAATGGCTCAACAGATAATACTTACCATGCATCTGAAGACCTGAGTCCAATCCCATGGTGGCAGAAGAAAACTGACTCTCAAAAACTATCCTCTGATCTCCAAGCACATCCCCAGCCACCTCCACCCTTAGTATGCGAGAGAGCCTGGGCTTAATCCTCAGCATCAAGGCCCCAAACAAAACAAAAAACACCCAACAAAATGTTAATGTTCATCATTAAAAAAGAACTGTAGCCAGGCAGTGGTGGCGCACGCCTTTAATCCCAGCACTTGGGAGGCAGAGCAGGCGGACTTCTGAGTTCGAGGCCAGCCTGGTCTACAGAGTGAGTTCCAGGACAGCCAGGGCTATACAGAGAAACCCTGTCTCAAAAAACCAGAAAAAGAAAAAAAAAAAAAAAACTGTACCCTGGCATGTAGGCCTGTGTCTTTAATTCCAGCACTCACAGGCATAGGGAGGCAGATCCCTGAGTTCAAGGCCAGCCTGGTCTTGAGTTCCACCTGGGTTATAGTGAGAGACTCTGTCTCAAAAAACAAAACAAAACAAACAAAAAACTTTTAAGAAAAGAATATTTGCTTGCTTTGTTACGTATTTATTTAGATGAGACTCCTACACTGTGCACTACTGAAGCCAGAGCTCTCCCTTCACAAAGGTTGCCAGGATCAAGGTTGTCAAGCCTGGCAACAGATGCCTTTACCTGGCCATACACCTGGGCCTTTATCATATATTCTACAATAATCTACAATTAATCATGGGTTGTTTTTATAATGGAGGTAACATAGTTAATATGACATGTTCTGAAGCAGAACATGCAGAAGAAACCTTCTTACCGCTCTACTGGAACCAGCTTCTTCCACTGGGCCACCAAGTCTCTGGCAAAGGTTCCTACTTGCTCATGTTTCCGAAAGCTGTTCACTGTTTTTCCTACTCCAGTCTCCTACAAACGTAACACAGGAATTGACTGAGCACTGAAACTAAGGGCAAGGTTTCCACAGAAGTAAAGCCTCCTGTTGGAGAAAAGCAACAAACAAACACTTTCCTATGAAAACACCGAAGCCTTATACTAAGTTACTTTGTGGCCTATGCCCAGATGTCTGACACAAAGTAACAAAGTCCACAGGTTTAGAGAAGGTCATCGCCGGGCAGTGGTGGCGCACACCTTTAATCCCAGCACTTGGGAGGCAGAGGCAGGCATATTTCTGAGTTCGAGGCCAGCCTGGTCTACAGAGTGAGTTCCAGGACAGCCAGGGCTATACAGAGAAACCGTCTCGAAAAACCAAAAAAAAAAAAAAAAAAAAGACAGGGTTCAGTATGTACACCAGGCTGGCCTTGAACTCAAACTCACCTACAACTATGCCAGCCTAGAAATTGAATGAGACTCTATGAGTAGATGCCAAAGCCAATATTCTTTTCATGCATTAATTTTTTGTGTATGCCGTGTGTGAGCAGTTGCCCTCAGAGGCCAACGGGAGTTACCTAAGCAGTTGTGAGGTGCCTTCTCCGAGTGCTGACAGCTCAACTGTGATCCTCTAGAGGATCAGTGACTCAACACTCACCTATCTCTCACGCACCGCATGGAATTACATTTTGAATTGAGGGATAGAATGACGGCTTTGCAGTTAAGAGAAATTACTGCTCTTACAGAGCACCAAAATTCAATTCCAGCACCCACATCAGGTAGCTCCCAATTGCCTACAACTCCAATTTGAGAGAATCTGAGGTCCCGTGCTCTCTCTGGGCATTTAAATATTCACAAAATCACTGGCACCCACACATACGTACACGAATAAATCTTTAAATTTTGAACTAAAAGTTTTGAACCAAAATTCAAGTAACAGGACACAGTCATGTAGCTTAGCTGAAGGCGCCTGTCTGTCATGCACAACACCCTGAACTTCTTCCACAAGACGCCTGCCACCTTGTCACATGACATAAAATTCACCATCTTAAAGTACAGTGAGTGATGTCTAGAACTTTCCTCATACTTACTTCATAATTCCTCATCCTTCCCACCACCTAACTCTACAACAGAAAAAGAAACCCCGTTCCTTCCAAGTCCCTAAGCCTAACAACCATACACCATGCAGTGATTTGTATCTGCCTTCTTTCACTCGTAAAGCCTGGCTTCTAAGTCTCCCTCTACCCTCTCTCTAGTGGGAAACATTTACATACAATACAGTCACATAATATTTACAATTAAAAAATTCTTACCACAAGAATGTCTACTGTGATAGGTAAGACGGAAAGTTTCTTCAAATATTTCAACAGCTGCAGAGAGAATAAAACAAATATTAATTTCTATAGTCATACCGACCTTTTCTGAGGCAGATGATACTATCTGATGGTGAGATAGTTGCTTGGAGCTATGCTCTTCATGGTAACAACTATGGGGGCTATTTGTGTGAAATGTGAAGAAAGGCTCAGAGATGCTTTGTTACTAGCCAAGACACAGTTGGAACAAGATTTACTTTCGTCATTATGGTTTTAGCATCTCTGCTTTCTTTTGTGAGTTTTTAAAACTGTGTGTGTTATATACATGTGTATGTCTGTGGAGGACAAGACAACTATCATCATGCATGCCGTTAATCCCGAACTGTTTACGTGAGAGAAGGTGGTCAACCTAGTCTAAATTGAAACTCAGTCTCAAAAACCCAACGATCACTACCACCTCCTTTGATGCTAGCTAGGTCTTATCACTGGCCTGGAGCTCACCAGTTAGGCTAAGTTAACCGACTGATGAGTTATGGGGCTCCTTCTGTCTCTGCCTCTCCAACACGGAATTACAAAACTGCAACACCATTCACAGCATTTCTACATAGGTAAAGGGGATTGAACTCAAGTCATAATGCTTCTGAAGTAAGCATGTTACCAAATAAGCTACATCTCCCAAGCCCTCTTTTGTGGCTTTTAGGGTTTTTTGTTTATAATACTAGAGATTGAACCTATTGATTAACTATGCTGACAAGTGCTGTATCAGCAAGCTATAACCTACTTCTTTTTATGTTTAGAGACAGCCTCACTAGCTTACTCAGGCTTGGCCTTGACTTCTGAACTTCCTGCCTTACCCTCTGGAATAGCAGGGTTACAGGACTATGTATGTCACCAAGTGTGGCTAAATTATGTGTTTTTAACTACTTTCTTCTCCAAGAGGAAAGAAGAGACAGAGAAGTGAATTAAAACTCACTAAATGGGACTGGAAAAATGGCTGCTCTTCCAGAGGACCTGTGTTTGATTCCCAACACTCACATGGAGGCTCAAATAATCTGTCACTCTAGTTCCAGGGGATCCAATGCTGTCTTCTAGCCTCCAAGGGCACCAGGCATGTATGAAGTACACAGACATTCATGCAAGTAAAACATCCATACATAAACTAAATAAATAATAATTTAAAAAACCCTCACTAACCGGCCTGGTATGATGACTAATGTCTATAATCCCAGCATTTAGGAAACAGGTAGAAAGGTCACCTTGAGTTCTAAGGTCATCTAGGTTTCAGAAAAGGAGAGAGATCCTGCCCCCTCCCCACAAAACAAAACAAAAAACAGTCAAACACAGCCATCACCAACTATCACTTTGCAGAGGATTGTGAAAGGTAGCAAGTATAGGAAAATTATCTACAGACTTCATACATCTAAAGCAGAACAAGGACTGCACAGGAAGAGAGGACCTACAAACCTTCTGAAGGACTAGAGTGTTTAACAGAAATGTCTTCAACACAAATGGGAAGCCAAGACCAATCTGAGTTGCTGGAGTCAGAGCTTTGCTATTAATAATGATCAAACATGTCTGGGTAGATCAGAAAGATTTGGGTTTGCCCATTTCCCTTCTAAAGTCTCTAAAACTAGGTCAAAACTGGTAGAGCAGAGCTCAAGATGGAGTGAGAGAGACAGGCCACCTAAGCTTCTTGCCTGATCATGTGCAAGTCAGTAACCTCCCTGAACTGTAGTTAACTTCATCTGCAAATCAAAACTAGAGTATTTGCTGCAAGCTGTGAGGAGTCATTGGGACAAACCATGTGCAGTACTTAGTCATGGTGTCTGCAACACCATAAAAGTTAAACATGTTCATGCCTAATCATTTCATTCATCAGCCAACAGCTCCTTCTATGTCCTACCCTTGATCCCAAACCAGATACTGCTCATGCAATTCCTACTTACTTACTTCCACGGATGTCAGGATAGGCTAAGCCTTTTTTCTAAGAATGGGTATGTGTATATAAACACTTTCCATACAGGGAATGTGGTAAAGTACAGTGGTGTAAAACAGATGATAACTGAGCCAGCTGTGGTAACCCCAGCACTCAAAGTCTGATGCCAGCCTAGGCTACATATTGAGTACCAGGCCATGGTACATGGCAAATCCTCACTCAAAAGCAAAAACATGGGGTTTGAGAGATGGATCAGTAGTTAAGAACTTGAGCTTCCAGAGAATCCAAGTTCAGTTCCCAGCACCATCTGGCAGGCTTCTGGGGGGCACCCACATACATGTGTACAGACTAACAGGAGACTGAACATATTTGGTTATATGCATATATAACACATATGCATAACTATTTCAAAATTTAAGAAGTCAAAACAGGGCTCAAGAGATGGCCCAGTGGCTAAGAGCACTGGCTACTCTTGCAGAGGACCTGGGTTCAGTTCCCAGAAGCCATATGGCGGCTCACAGCTGTCTGTAATCCCAGTTCTACATGACCCAATGCTCTCTTCTGGCCTCCAGGGGCATCACGCATGCATCTGGTAAACATACATACATGCAGGTAAAACTCATACACATAAAAAATAAAAATAAACCTTTAAAAAAAAAAGCCAACATAAAATAGATAACTGGTTGCTCTCTCGTCTAAATATTGGACAGTAAGACTTGTTCTTTATTCAGGCAGTGGTGGCGCACGCCTTTAATCCCAGCACTTGGGAGGCAGAGGCAGGCAGATTTCTGAGTTTGAGGCCAGTTTGGTCTACAGAGTGAGTTCCAGGACAGCTGGGGATACATAAAAGAAACCCTGTCTCAAAAAACAAAAACAAAAAAGACTTATTCTTTGCAGCCCAGGCTGTAACCAGTCATATCACTAAAAGGTGAAGCAACAAGTATGTTTTTCTGGTCATTCTACTTCCATAATTACTTAACATAGTCTCGGGGCAGAGCAATTGAATCACAGGTGACAATCTTGTTTGACTGGGAATAAGAGGCCCAGTGGTGTATCTGGGAAATATGAAACTTAATGGAGTAAAAATTATACTTAAACTCTCCATTCTCTCTATGATCCAACTCAGAAAGTTTTATGCAAAGGCTAATGCTAATAATATTTTCTCAAAGGGAAGTCTGGAGTTACTGAAAAGAGTTAAAATGGGTGGTCCTCCTATAATGTGAACCCCAAGAAGGGGACATTTATATACCACCCACCCTGTGCCCGGAATAATGATAAGTCTGCCTCAATTGACCCTGTCTTGTGGGTATTGTTCTCCTATTTTACTGACATTGAACCTGGGTCCAGGGAGGTCTCATACTTGCCAAAAGGCCAAGAAACGACTAACATCACTGTCCTTAAAAGGAAAGAAGCACACACCTAACTCACACATGAGTACTTCACAGGAAAGAAGAACGCAGGGACTCTTCCTCAGCACCATGCTACTCCACAGCTTATACTTCATGTGGCAAAGGAGGTCACAAGGACAGAGTTACAGGACTACCACACAGTCAACAGAGAGCAATGGAGTCAGAAGTCAAAGAGGATGTGTTCATCTCGAGGCTTTGAACTAACTGGCAAAGTGAGTGTTGTCTGTTGCTTACCTTTGTGATAACAGACACAATGAAAACTTGAGATTTTCAAGCTGATTTAGCCCAATAAAAGAGAGAAAGATGTCATCAACCCAGTTTTCAGTAAATTCCAAGAATGAATGAAGCAATCAATAACAAGCAGAGAGTACTATGGGTATCCTCAAGTAAATAGAAACTTGTGTTGTCAACCCAAAGTAGCACCTACAAAGTCAGCAAAAACTGGTAACAGATGACAGAAACAACAAAAGTCTGCACAGTGGCATGTATAGCAATCTCAGGCTCTCCTGTCCACTGCTTCCAGCCTTGGAGCTAACCACTTCCCAACATTCTCCATCTACCACCAATCTGTGGGCTTCAAAGTTTTCACACTTAATACCTAATAAACTGGGAGCTAGAGAGATGGCTCAGCGGTTAAGAGCACTGACTGCTCTTCCAGAGGTCCTGAGTTCAATTCCCAGCAACCAGATGGTGGCTCACAACCATCTGTAATGGGATTTGATGCCCTCTTCTGGTGTGTCAGAAGACAGCTACAGTCTACTCATATATACATAAAATGAATAACTCTTAAAAAAAAAATAATAAACTGGCCTGCTAACTTTATCCGTCATGAAGATGGTTTCCAATCCAATGATGGGAACAAAAGCTAAGTCATCCTCCAGGACCCTCTCTAACAAGTGAGCCTGGAGCTTGGATGAATGCAGAGTGAATACACAGTTAATTTCCACTTAAAACACCAAAATCCAATAGCAGGGGTCCCAAAAACACAGGTGTGGAATCAGCCTTTTGGCTAATAATGGTCTGGAAGCCAGATTTGGTTGCAAACTCAATACTGCTCTATAATCATCTTGCCACTTCAAGAGCCTGTGAGAGCTTGCTATGCTAAAAGGAGGTTGCTGGCTTGCAATTTTCTCTTTGCCTCAGCCCATTTCTGAATATCAACGTTTCAGGTCCTCTTCACAGGGGTCTCTCAACAGTTCCCTCACCTCCACATTGCTCTCTTCACAACACATTCAGTTCTCCCTCCCCAGTGGGTACAGAAGCCAGGAGCTCACACAGCTGCTTTTGAACTCGATCCCTGGCCCCAAGGTAATTTTCTCTCTGGGAAATAAAAAACTGCACAGGGCTGTCAGGGGCAGAGGGCTTACCTACTGATGCTACCCTATGGGCCCCTGCCAATACCACAAGAACACCACCAAACACAACAACAAAACACTAAATGCCCCAGGCGGTGGTGGCACACGCCTTTAATCCCAGCACTTGGGGATTTCTGAGTTTGAGGCCAGCCTGGTCTACAGAGTGAGTTCCAGGACAGCCAGGACTACACAGAGAAACCCTGTCTCGAAAAACAAAAAAAAAAACAAAAAAACAAACAAACAAAAAAAAAAAAACAACAACAACAAAAAAAAACCATTAAATACCCTTTGAAAAATTAGAAATTTGAGAAAATTTACTTAACCTTTTACTAACTTGACATTTCATGCACAAATAGACCATTCCAAAATTTAAATTCTAATGGGAAAAGAAACCATACAGCTATTACATACAGGATTTTTATTATTTTAACCTGATGGGGGAAACGACCAAACGAGAGTGGTTACTTTAACGTCAGTCACAAATCTTACAGTGTTCAGGAAGGCAGTCTGGTACTTGGAAATAATGACCATTTATTAGATGCCCACAAAGGGTTATTGTAAAAAGAAACTTGTAAATACGTCTGACTGCAGGTCCCCAAGGCCTCCATAGAAAGTAAAACACAAGACAACTGACATATTTACGTTTTCGCTGATGCTAGTTTATAACACAGCTTCTGAAGAAGTGTTATCTCTGAGCTGAAGGAGAGTTGCTTAAAGGTGGCCTGGAGGTGAGAGGTAGTGTAAAACCTTCGAAGAAAACAGAGAACCCTCTCCCCGACCCACTAGGAACAAGAAGAGTGAATGGGGTCCTTGACTGGAAATTCTGAAAGATGGTGATTAACACTTACAGAGAGCACTTGGGTCCAGCTAGTATTCCAGGAAGAAACTAGAGGTGGGACAGGCTGAGCAGAGAACCCCCACCCAAAGTCCAGAGCTGGTGCTGTATAGGAACCTAGATTGCACGTATAAGTGGCTCGCTGCCTCCCAGCATTACTTCCTCTTCCACTCAGCTCGATTGACACTTTACCTTTTAGGAACCTCAGGCCCAGACTAGAAATGCTGACAAGCAATGTCACACCCTTCGGTGTCTTTGGCCAGAGACTTTAGTGAAAATGACTGTAACTCCCACCATACCCTCTCCTAGAGCCCTGAGAAGCCTGGTCACCCGGGGACCCAATGTATTTAAAATAACAGTTTCTAAAATGGAGCAACAAAGTAGTTAAGTGCAATTAAACATGGTTCCTCATCGCAGCTTGTTCCCACCTTCCAGTATGTCAGAGCGGTGCAACATGCTCTCACGCCCTCACCCAGGACCCGAGTTCCAGGAACCCAGCTCAAAAACCCATGGCGTTCCCCGTTTTCTCGGTTAAGGGGCAGGGGAGAGAACAGGAGTCCTCGAGCCGATGAGCGACAGAGCCTCAGGACCCCCAACCAGCGGACAGAGTCGCTCGGCTGGGACGGGGAAACAGCTGGCGCGGCTGCCCGAACCCCGGGGAGAGCCGAAAGGCCCGGCCGCCCCGCCAGTCCTCAGCACCAGCCGGGGGGCGCCCGCCGGCTGCGAACTCCTCGCTGCCCCGCGCCGCTCCGTGGGGCCTGGGTCCGGGTCTGAGGAGAACCCCACCTCACCCGGCCCGCGACCGTTACAGGGCCCGCGCCGCGCCCAACGCCCGCCCGCGCCGCCCACCCGCCCGCCGCTCACCTTCTTGGGGTCCGGGTTCGCAGCCAGGCGCGCCTGCAGCTTCTCCACAACTTGGAGCGCCGACTCCGCCGCCATCGCTGTCACTGGCGCGGCCTCCTCGCCGGAACTGGGCTCGCGTCGCGTCCTCGGGCCACAACTCCGCCCTCCGTGAGGCCCCGGCGGAGACGGAAGCGCGAATGGTCCCTTCCGGGCCTCCGCTGGCGGGGAGTGTGGGGACGGCCTCAGAACCCGCCCCCGCGCCAGACCACGCCCACAACATCACCACGCTCTTCCTACACAGAACACGTCACGCCCCCGACACGCCCATTCCAGGGCCACGCAACCAGCCACGCCCCCAAGTCCTTGTGCCTTCTCAAAGGCACTGTAATCTGCAAGCCAAACTCTGGTTTTACTCCTATGCACCACCCTCCTAGTCACACACTCATTTACACCTGACAGTGGTGTCAGTGACCTGGGTCCGAAGCGGCCTCAGGGACTATCCTGGAAACCTTGGAGTGGAAGGAAAGAACTGACTCCGGTAAACTGTCTGACTTCCACTTGCAGGCTGTGACACACCCACACAATAAAGAAATCGTGTAATTTCAAAGTAACTTAACGGTATTGTAATTTTGGTAGAGCAATCTAGGCTGTCTGGTTTCAAGGCAATTTGAAACATTGGGAATACAAATAATAACATATTATCAACCACCTTGTCCTCAACAACAGAGAGCAGCCCCATTTTTAGGTTGTTCAAGTGATACTGTTTTCTTTCTTTCTTTTCTTGAAAAGGGTTTGTCTGTGTAGCCTTAGCGGTCCTGGAACTTACTCTGTAGATTAAGCTGGCCTTAAAGTCACAGAGATCCACCTGCCTCTACCTCCTAAGGGCCAGGATTAAAGTCGTGTGCCACCACTACCTGGCTCCATTTAATAATAAATTAAGTCATAATAAATAAAAAATCATGCCGGGCGGTGGTGGCTCACACCTTTAATCCCAGCACTCAGAGGCAGAGGAAGGCAGATTTCTGAGTTCGAGGCCAGCCTGGTCTACAGAGTGAGTTCCAGGATAGCCAGGACTACACAGTGAAACCCTGTCTCGAAAAAAAAAAATCATAATAAATTAAAAGCTAACCCGAACTACATGAGACTCTATGTCAAAAAAGGGGGGAGTGGAGTGCTGAAGAAATGGCTCTGCAATTAAAAGCACCTAGCACTCTTGCAGAGGACCTGAGTTCAATCCATTTTAGGGCAGTTCACGAGCCTGTTCACTAGCTCCAACTCCAAAGGGTCCTATGCCTCTTGTCCCTGAGAGCACCTGCATGCACATGAATATACCAACCCACAGACACATATACATACACATGTAATTACAAAAAATGAATCTTTTAAAAAAGAAAAATTATTGAGGCAGTGTCTCAGTGGGTAGTCTTGACTGCCCTGGAACTAGCTGTATAGCCTTAGCTGGAGAGATGGCTCAGCCGTTCCAGAGGTCCTGAGTTCAATTCCCAACAACCACACAGTGGCTTGCAACCATCTGTAATGGGATCTGACACCCTCGTCTGCTGTGTCTGAAGACAGCTATAATTGTACTCATATACATAAAATAAATAAATAAAATTTTTAAAAGAAAAAAAATCAAAAAGAGCCAAGCTGTTTGCCTTAGTCAGTGTTCTCTAGAGTCACAGGACTTATGGGATGTCTCATTATATTGAGGGATTTTATTGTGGTGATTTTCAGTCTGTTGATCAACTAACCCAACAATGGGCAGCTCTGAATGGGAAGTCCAAGGATATAGTAGTTGCTCAGCCCACAAGGCTAGTTGTTTTAGCTGGTCTTCCATAGAAGTAAGCTCCAACGCCTTTAATCCCAGCACTTGGGAGGCAGAGGCAGGCGGATTTCTGAGTTCGAGGCCAGCCTGGTCTACAGAGTGAGTTCCAGGACAGCCAGGACTACACAGAGAAACCCTGTCTCGAAAAACCAAAAAAAAAAAAAAAAAAGAAGTAAGCTCCAACAGATGTGCTGGCAAGTAAATGCAAGCAGAAAATAAAAAGTGAATCTTCCTTCTTCCAATGTCCTTACTAGGTCTCCAGCAGAAGGTGTGGTTCAGATTAAAGGTATGTACCACCAAGCCTTGCTTTGTCCAGGCTGACCTTAAATCCAGAGATCTCCTTGCCTTAGTCTCCTGGGATTAGAGGTGTACACTACCTTCCCTGGGTCTCAAGATCTCCATGGCAACGTGCAGCATGCAGATCAGAAATTCGTGTCTTCCAACCTCAAGTTCTGTATCACAGGTGAGCCCTCCAATTCTGGATTGTAGTTCATTCCAGATATAGTCAAGTTGACAACCAGGAATAGCTATTACACTATTTCATGAACCTTTTGTGTGTGTGTGTGTGTGTGTGTGTGTGTGTGTGTTGTTGTTGTTGTTGTTGTTGTTGTTGTTTGCTTTGTTTTGTTGAGACAGGGTCTCTTTGTGTAGCTCTGGCTGTCCTGCAACTTGCTCTATAATTCAGACTGGCCCCTGCCACCTGAGTGCTGGGTTTAAAATCATCACCCAGTTTTTCCTTTTGTTTTTTTCCTTTACCAAATTGAAGGTCCTTCTTTTACGTTCCCAAGACTTGGGATGCCAAGAGGGACGCCCTATCCTTAAAAATTCCTCAGTACATGCTGGGAGTGAGAGATGTACAGCATAGCACAGAGCTGTGCCACCAGGAAGACACTCAGCCAGTCTCTGTCTGCTTCTACCAGAGTTTCCCTGCAAGCACTTGGACCTGCCGAGCCATCCCTGTGGCCGTCAACTCAGACATTGAGCATCTATCTACCAGCTACAGAGAACAGAGACACTTACTGAGCTCACATTATGAAAAGACAACCAAGCGGGGTGGTGGTGGCACAGGCCTTTAATCCCAGCACTTGGGAGGCAGAGACAGGCAGATTTCTGAGTTCAAGGCCAGCCTGGTCTACCGAGTGAGTTCCAGGACAGCCAGGGCTACACAGAGAAACCCTGTCTCGAAAAACAAAACAAAACAAAACAAAACAAAACAAAAAAAAAAAAAAACAAAAAAACAAAAGAAAAGAAAAAAAAAAAGACAACCAAAATAAACAAGAGAAATAGCTAAGGGAAGCTTGGAAGCTACTACTGAATACAATGTATATAAATGCAGGACATTTGAAAGTACTCAATTATTTGTGTTATTCTTTGTGTGAGGGAAAGCTGGAGACTGAAGCCAGGACCTCCTACAGGCTAAGCTAACATTGTGTCAGTGAGCTAAAGCTCTTACCTTGCCTTTGAGACAGGGTCTCTCTATGTAGTCCCAGCTGTGTCCTGGAACTCTCTGTGTCTACCAGACTGATCGCAAACTCAGAGATCTGTCTGTCTCTGCCTCCTGAATACTGGGATTAAATGACTGTGCCACCACAGCTTCTGAGTAGCTTTGCGGCTGAGCCATCTCTCCAGCCTGTTTTTTTGTTTCATTTTGGGGGAGGTTGTTTGTTTGTTTGTTTGTTTGTTTGTTTTTTGAGACACTGTGTCCTATGTAGCCCTGGCTATCCTGAAATTCATCATGTAGCATACACTGGCCGCTTATTTTCAGCTATCCTCCTGCCTCTGCCTGCTGAGATTACATGGTGTGGAAGGCCTAGGTAACTGTTACCTCTCTAGTCTGCCATTTGTGCTGTTACTAATGTCTTAAGAAAACTTTCTCACATGCTGTTACTAGGATGTTCTGTACTTTGGTGTTCTTGGAAACTATTCTCAACAGAAGTTAATTAGAACTGCTTTGTATAGTTAGCCACAATAAGCTTGGACCAGAACCAACCATCCAGCAGGACTTCCTACACCTATGATGAGCTTTTATGGGTTTTGCCTATATAAGCTTCCCCTGTGACGGACTCCAACTTAAGAGAGACACCTAAACCAATGTGAGAAGTCATTTAGAGCACTGACTGCTCTTCCAGGGGTCCTGAGTTCAATTCCCAATAACCACATGGTAACTCACAGCCATCTGTAATGGGATCAGTTTCTCTCTTCTGATGTGTCTGAAGAGAATGACAGAGTACTCACATGCATAAAATAAACATTAAAAAAAATAAAAGCCACTTGGAATAAGACTCCATTTTGAGTAAGGGTCAAGTAAAGTTTAAGTTCCCAATTCTTCCTCGGACTTGACATCTTACTCGGCAGAAAGAGAGATGTCCTTCCTGATTGTCAAGTTAAGACATGAATGTTACACAAGAAAAATAAACCAAAATAAACAAGTCCCCTACCACTGCTGAATATCCCAACTAATGGGAACAGGATAAGTGTACAGCAAAGATATGTTCCTAAGGTATTCCCCTATCCCTAAATCCTGATTGGTGAAATAACTTGGCACAGATGTTTGTCGATTTTAGACTTAAAAGTCCTGTAGGATCTTAACTCAATGTCATATCCAGCTTGTTAGTCTGGACTGTGGCCCTGATTGATCTCTCTTGTGGCGTGGCGTTCAATAAACCATCACTATTTGCCTGAGCTCAGTGTCTGAGCAGTTTCTGGGCTGATTCCCAACCTCCAACACATGGTGAACTAAACTCTGCCTCTTTGTTCCTAAGCGCTAGTTTGCTTCCTGTTGCCTGAGAAGCTATTTAGTATGAAGAGCAGGTTCCATCTATAACCTTCTCTCCTCTGCTGATCTAGGAACTGTGAGAGGGCTGGAACCGCAGATCAGTAGTAGAGGGTTTCCCAAGTACTTAACTTATGAGTGAGTGAGTGAGTGAGTGAGTGGGTGAATCTGCACAAAGGAGGAAGCCTAGCTTTGCCTGGAGGCCAAGGGGGGACCCTTTAGAGTCCTTGGAGGAAAGAATTGGCCCAGGAGAACTTAGCGGAGGATCAGTTCAGTAGTAGACAGTAGTAGATACAGGAGGACTGGATGACCTTGACAAGGACAAAGCAAATCTCCAGAGTACCACCCAACCCTGCTCCAAATACCCCGTAACTGACGGGACTCCCACAGACACTCCCAGACACTAAGTACAGGGCTGCAAGGCTGAGTTCTACCTTGAAGGCAAGGCAGGTCATCTGAGCATGAAGCAAACCAACCAAGTGGAACATGCGTATTCAAGCCAGCATGACTGCCTGCCTACAGCCCTCAAGGAACTTTCTCTCTAGAGAAGTCACCTTGTTCCCAAGAGGCAGAGACTTGCACACACCCAAACAAAGACCATTCCAGGGAGCTAAGTTGCCTGAGACAGGCATATGGTATTGGGGGCAAGTGTGTTGTCAGAATCCTATCCCTCCACCCCCCCAATAAGTGCCTCTCAGACCTGGAGTGACAGAGGCCAGCCAGACAACACAACAAACCCAAATTTAAGACTCAACTCTGTTAGCAGAGGTGGCACTTTAAATGTTGTTCCCTTCAAGAGCAAACTTGAGTGGGTATCACTGTTGAGCCAGGGGACAGGAATGCGGTAGCTGAAGCCCAGACCTCTGGTTATGAACAAGGCTTCCCATTTCACTTTGAAAGAATTTCCCATCCTGACTGACTGGGGAGAGAGGCCCTTTGTGCCCTGTGGCACTGTTTCGGCTTCCTGTTAGGACAGTTTCTCTGCCATTGCTAACCAGACATCCAGCAGTGGACAGCAAAGCTCCACTGCCCCTGGAAGCGGACACCTCACCTATGAGAACCGTTGCCACCAGCCACTTCCTCTTCTACTTCCTATTTTTTGTTCTTGTTTTAAGCTTGAGGGCAATTTTATTAAAGTCTGAGAGGAAAACAGCAGGGCAGGCAAGCTGTACATCTCTGGGGGTGGGGTTGGGGTAGGAAGGGTGGGAGATGGTGAACGAGAGAAGAAGACCTGGCTTTTTGAAATAGGGTCTAAGAAAATCAGCGAGCCAGGCGACGGAGCACGGTGGAGTGGCAGAAGGGGCAGGATGCTGCAGAGAAACCAGAGTGCCAGGGAAAGCATGGTTAGGCTTTTGGCCAGTGTCTGAAAGAGAAAAAAGGAAGAGGTCAGAGAAGAGGACAGGGCTGCCATGAGGACAAAGCAGCTGTGCTTCTTGCTGCTAATGGGCCAGGCCAGAGGAAAAAAATTACCTCACAGTTCTCTGATCTGAGTGCTGGCGCCGTGGCGGATGAATATGCTGATATCAAACCAATAATACATTGGGCAAGCCGTGCAGATTGAAGAAAACTCATGCTCCTTGATGCAAAGAATTTTGGTTGTTTGTCTGTAGGGTTTGAACCTAGAACGTCTCAGAAGCTAGGTAAGCTCCCTCACCACTGAGATACATCCCAGGGAAAATGTTACTAGTTATTAGAGCTTCTGCAAGAACTTGATATGTAATAAAGATAAAAATCACATCAGGGAGATATATATATATATATATTTTTTTTTTTTTTTAATAGATTTCCTGGAAGAAATGGCTCAGCAGTCAAGAGCACTGGCTGCTCTTCTAGAGGACCCGGGTTTAATTCTTAGCATCCACACAGTGGCTCACAACCACCTGCAACTCCATTCCCAGGAAATTCGATGCCTTTGACCGGCTTCTGAATGTCCCAGGCATCCAAATGGTGTCCTGACATACATGCAGGCAAAACACTTATGGATGTAAAATAAATATAAAAAAAAAAGTAAATTATAATTGTATATATTCTGTCATAATCAAACTCCTTTGTGCAATTACTTATTTGACAGTAAGAATAATTTTAATAGCATTTCAACATAGTTGATTTCTTTTGTGGTGAAATCACAAGCTCTTAGTTGAATTCCAAACAGCACAAAATAGGTTAAGAACTTTTGAGTGGCCTGGCAATGGTGGTGTATAATCCTTAAATCCCAGCACTCAGGAGGCAGAGGCAGGGGAATCTCTGAGTTTGAGGCCAGCTTGAAACTCAGTCTACAGAGTGAATTCTAGGACAACCAGGGCTACACAGAGAAATACTGTCTCAGAAAAACAAAACAAACAAGCAAACAACAACAACAACAAAACTGAAAAATCCAATCCTGGGTGATAAAGCAGAAGCTATCAGGGCCCTTGTCTTAGGTAGGGTTACGATTATTATGATGAAACACCGTGACCAAAACAAGCTGGAGAGGAAAGGGGTTTTTTATTTTTGGTTTTGGTTTTCTATCCCTGCACCTTGTGCCCGCGACCACCCAGTGAGAAGGCTTACATGTCCACATTCTAGTCCATCAATGAGGAAAGTCAGGAACTCACACAGGGGAGGAACCTGGAGGCAGGAGCTGATGCAGAGGCCACGGGCGGGCGGGTGCTGCTTACTGGCTTGCTCCTCCTGGCTTGCTCAGCCTGCTTTCTTACAGAACCCACCTGCCTACTGGTGCCATTCGAAGTGGGTTGCACCCTCCCCCGTCAGTCATTAATTCATAAAATGCCTTAAAGACAGACTCTGTATTCATCCTTTCACTTTTTAAACAATTCTGATGCTTCCTTTTATTTTCTCTCCTTAGTTACAGTTGGCAATGGTGTGAGCCACCATGTATGTGCTGAGACCAAATCCCATCCTCTGAAAAAGCAACAAGTGTTGACCACTGAGGCTTCTTCTCTTCAGTCAGTCCCTGAACCCAGCGGCTCACACGTGCTAGCCACAAGCTTTACTGCGAAGCTGTACTCCCTGACCCATGTTCACATTTATCACAATATGAGTCGGGGTCCTAGAGCTGGACACTCGGCTCCTGAGGTATGCAAACAGCCTAACCCTAACCAAGGAGTCTGGTCTAGTGGATGGATATAATGTCACTCCAACAACAAAAAGCCTGCCCTTAATCTGACAGTACCCAGAGGAGGATTTGTTTGTTTGGTTTTGGTTTTTTGTTTGTTTGTTTGTTTGTTTGTTTTTCGAGACAGGGTTTCTCTGTGTAGCCCTGGCTGTCCTGGAACTCACTCTATAGACCAGGCTGGCCTCGAACTCAGAAATCTGCCTGCCTCTGCCTCCCAAGTGCTGGGGTTAAAGGCATGTGCCACCACTGCCTGGCCTAACAGAGGGGGATTTAAGAGGCCTGGAACAAATGTTCTGTGGAGGGGCTAGGGATGTGACTTGGTTGGTAGTCTTTAGCTGGCATGCACACAGCCCTGGTTCAGTCTCCAGCACTGCATAAAATTGGGCTTAGTGGTACATACTTATGATCCTAGAACTCATGAGGTTGAGGCAGGAGGATAAGAAAATTGAAATCAATCCTTGGCTACATAACGAGTTTGAGGTCAGCCTGGACTACTAGAGTCTGTAAAAAAAAAAAAAAAGAAAGAAAGAAAGGAAGGAAGGAAGAAAAGAAAAAAAGGAAACGTTTTAAATGTATTTATTTTAAATTGTTTTGTGTGCGCATGCTATGTGTATGTTTAGAAGGACTTATAATTGGTTATGAACCACCTGGCATAGGTGTCTTCCTCTGCAAGAACAGCACGTGCTCTTAGGTACTGAGCCATCTCTCCAGCACAAAAAGAAAGTTCTATAAATACATAAAAGATGCTCACCCTCTGCTGCTGGGGGAACTTTACTGAAAGGCACAGTGAGCCCAGAGCTAACCTCAGCAGATTCGATTCAATCCTGACAGGACTGCCGAGCCAGCAGGCTTGCTGCCACAGAGCCATGAGCATGACCTGGACAGAAACAGCTCCAGGCAGAGTAACACTTAGTAAATATTTTGCTCCATCAAGCACAGGAAGGCTGGAGCTGAGATAGCAGCGTGTGGGCTCAGTACGGCCAGCTGGCAGGCTTTGTTTGCTCTCACAGCCTGTAGGAAATCCAGCTAATTGTCAGTTTTAAACCAGGAGTTTTCATAAGGTCCCTTGGAAAACCAGTCCTATCCGGCTGGGCTGGAGCTGGGTTGCTCCCCTCCTAGCCTTCCAATCCCCTTGGTTTCACCTACTCTCCCACTCCAGAAACACACACTTCTATTCCTGTAAACAATGGGAGTGTGCTTGTGTGTGTGTTGTGTGTATCTGTGTGTGTGTGTTTGTGTGTTTGTGTGTGTGTGTCTGTGTGTCTGTGTGTAGGTCAGCAGAACGATCCCTGCCTCACTCAAGTAAGTGGAAGATCATGACCGAGAAATGAAAGTAACAAAACTACTCAGCACCTGAGGCAAAAAGCTTAGGGAAACCCTGGTCTGGCAGAAAGTCAGCAGAGACCAGGCTGCTCAAGTCAGAAGTTGGGGGTGTCCTGGTCCCTACCCCCAACACACCTGCAGTTCCTGATCCTGTTGTCGGTGCCTTCCTAAGTCCCCTGGAAAGCCCCCTCCCCCATTCCTTTGTCCGGGCTCTCACTTTCTCTATTAGATCAATGTGCCCATTCGCCCTTAAAGCCACCTCTGTCCCCGTCCCACTCCTCTCCAGCAGAGCTGTTAAGTCAGAGTGATTCTCAAATGCAAATTAAAGCAAAGCCCCTCAGGGGCCCCAGGGGCTCCTAGCTGCTGTTCTCGGTCCAGACGTCTAGAATCACGCTGGCTGGGAGCCTCGCCTCTGCTCTCAACTCCTGCTCTTCAGCCTTGAGGTTCACAACGAAGGCTTAAGGTTTATGTTTGTTTTATTTTGTTTTTGAGGCAGGGTCTCATTAAATCAAGGATGGCATCAAAGTCACTACGTATCTGAGAACTACCTTGACCTCTTGATCCTCCAGCTGCCGCCTCCCAAGTGCTGAGATTGCAAGTTTGACCAAAACAGCCATTGGCCAGTAATGCATAATTTGTTTGTTTTGTTTGTTTTTGTTTTCCAAGACAGGCTTTCCCTGTATAGCCCTGGCTGTGCTGGAACTCTGTAAATCAGGCTGGCCCCGAACCCACAGAGATCCACCTCTGCCTCCTGAGTGCTGGGATTAAGGTATGCACCACCACCACCCAGTTAGGACTTGTAATTTTAAAACTATGTGTGTGCTTGGTATATGTGTGAGGGAGTTCACACTCATGTAGAGGTCAGAGGTCAGTACTGAGGATCTTCAGTAGGTTTGGTATATGTGTGAGGGAGTGCACACTCATGTAGAGGTCAGAGGTCAGTACTAAGTATCCTGAGTAGTGCCTCACGTTATTTTGAGACAAGTTCCTCCTGGGCCTAGAACTGACCTACTTAGCTCAATTGGCAGGCCAGCAAGTAAGCCCAGGATTCTCCTGTCTCACCTATCCCAAGCTCCTTCCCTGGCCAACTCAACCAGATTCTAGGGTTATAGACACAATTTCTGGTTTCTTTGGTGGTGTCCACAGCTGCTGCTGCTGCTGCTGCTGCTCTTTCTTTTTCTTTCTTCCCCTCCTCTTCCTCCTCCTACTCTTCTTTGTCTATCTGTGTGTGTGTGTGTGTGTGTGTGTGTGTGTGTGTATGTGCATCCATGCATCCATGCCACAGGATTCATAGGAGTTACAGACTAGCTTGTGGGATTCAGTTCCTTCCTTACAGCATGTGGGTCCTGTAAACCAAACTCAGGTCATGAGACTTGGCAACAAATGCCTTTAAAGTTTGAAGTAAGTCTTCAGTCCCTCAGGCTTCTTTTAAAAAAGGGGGAGGGAGGGAGCTGGGTGCTGGTGGCACACACTTTTAACACCAGCATTTGGGAAGCAGAGACAGGTGGATCTCTGAGTTCCTGGACAGCCTGGTTTATAGATTGAATAGCCAAGGCTACACAGAGAAAACATATTGAAAACACCAAAAGGGTGGGGGGAGGGGCTGGAGAGATGGCTCATCAGTTAAGAGCACTGACTGCTCTTCCTGAAAACAAACAAACAAAAAAAAAATGGGTGGGCCTGGCTGGAGGGATGGTGGTTCAGTGGTTAAGAGTACTGGTTACGGGCTGGAGAGATGACTCAGTGGTTAAGAGCACGGACTGTTCTTACAGAGATCCTGAGTTCAATTCCCAGCAACCACATGGTGGCTCACAACCATCTGTAATGGGATCTGATGTCCTCTTCTAGTGTGTCTGAAGACAGCTACAGTGTACTCATATATACGTAAAATGAATAAATCTAAAATAAAAAAAAACAGTACTGGGGCTGGAGAGATGGCTCAGTGGTTAAGAGCACTGACTGCTTTTACAGAGGTCCTGAGTTCAATTCCCAGCAACCACATGGTGGCTCACAACCATCTGTAATCGGATCTGATGCCCTCTTCTGGTGTGTCTGAAGACAGCTACAGTGTACTCACATACATAAAATAAATAAATCTTTAAAAAAACAAAACAAAACAAAAACAAAAAAAACAGTACTGGTTTGCTCTTTCAAAGGACAGGGACTCAATTCCCAGGACCCACATAGAGGCTCACAAGCACGCTAAATGAAAATGAGCCATGGCCACTCCTAGAAATGATTGAGAAAGTTTTTAGTGTAGATATGAGAGTGAGAACATCCAGAGGCCTCTGGAAGACTCCAGACTGAACATGGCCAGCAGAACAGATCAGGGCCATGAGAGGAGGAGGTGGGAGAAGAATAAGAGAAGAAGGGAAAAAAAAAAAGAGACCAGAGAGGGGACCGGGAGACGGGGAAGAACCCAGAGGAATCATGGGAGTGAGAGAACCAAAAGACTAAGGGACTGCATGGCCAAATGGCTGGGAATAGAAAAAAAATGCTGGGGGAAGGGAAATGAAGCCCAGGAGGTGGAGAGGTTTAGGGTAAGGGGTAGGGCTGAGAAGAGCAGAGAGGATCCAGCCCTCTGGAACCAGTACTTGCAATGATGGAAGAGCCTGGCAGCCAGGGTCAGCTTTCACATATTAGGCACCTCAGTTAGCCATTCGTCCTGAGTTTCTTTAGGACCTAACACATCTGTAACTCCAACTCCAGGAGTTGGAGGATTCAACTTTGTCTTCTCGCAGTTCCAAGCACAGGGCATGAACATGATTCACAGACATATATCTCGGCAAAATACTCCCACATATAAGAGAAATTAAAAAATCTTTTCAAGCCAAGCAGTGGTGGCGCACGCCTTTAATCCCAGCACTTGGGAGGCAGAGGCAGGCGGACCTCTGAGTTCGAGGCCAGCCTGGTCTACAGAGTGAGTTCCAGGACAGCCAGGGCTACACAGAGAAACCCTGTCTCAAAAAACAAAACAAAACAAAATTTCAAAGTTATGTTTATATATTTATCTTTGTGCAAGATGCAGGTGTGTGCCACACATGCATATGGCGTGCAGAGGACATGCTGCAGGAGCTGGTTCTGTCTTTTCTCCGAATGAGTCCAGGGATCAAACCCAGGCCCTCTGGCTTGTAGGCAAGCACCTTTACCTGCTGAGCCATGACAAATACTATTTAGTCTTCTCGTGTCTGCACCCTATCACAGTGTTCTGTGCCAACTTCCATCTTCAGGGAAGAGAAGAGAACAAACAGTCCATCTCAGAGTGAAGCCGTTTAACAACTCAGTAGCCTCAGGAAGTCCCTGAAATTGACCATATTCTATTGCACTATTCCTCCTCAAGTTTATAGAAGCAATAAGCATGGCTGGGAGATGCTCTCAGAAAAGTCTAACCACCTGAAGGAGGCTCTCCCCAACCTTCCCAGATGCCTGCAAGTTGTGCAGTACACCCCAAATTTCTAGAGCTGTGATCCATGCTATGGTGAGTTTTGGTGAGGCAGATGAGTCATTTCTGCTCCTGTAAGTAACACCAATAAAACTCATTGGTACCTAGGCATAGTGGCATATGCCTTTAATCCCAGCACACAGGAGGCAGATGCAGACAAATCTCTGCAAGTTCAAAGCCAACCAGGGCAACATGGTGAGACTCTGTCTCAAACCGAACAATGAGCCCAACCTCACTGGTTCATCTACTTGGACTTGAGAGCTTCCTTATTTATGTAGTAGTTCCCTATCTGAGATAAGCAGACATTTATTCATGTCTCCCACAAACAGTGCAACAGCATTGGCCCCTCCGTGCCTTAAGCTTCACTTCTGCCCATCGGGTTTTTGTTGTTGCTATTGTTTTGCTTGCTTGGTTGGTTTTTTTTTGTTGTTGTTGTTGTTTTGTTTTGTTTTGTTTTGTTTTTTTTACCTCATACTCTGTTCCAGTCTCTGTGACAGTCTTGAACTCCAAACTTGCCCCGCTGTAGCTTCTTCAGGGTCTTTCTGTCAAGCCCAGATTCCAGCATCAACCCTGTTAGACTCAGCTTGTGTATCCCTTGCTTTGAAAAGCCTTTACTCAATTCTAGCTTCCCATGGGCCCCCTGAGTTTATGGACTGTGACTAAGCCTTCTTGGTAGCCATGGTAGAGGGATTAAACAAGTGTTTGGGGAATCCACAAATGAACACTTGGATAGGTCCAGGACGGGTCTGCGCAGAGGCAGGGGACTAAGGAGTGTGGTAAAGCCATAGCTAATGAAGGCTGAGGGCTAGCGCCTCAAGAATGGGTTTGTTCATGCAGAGGAGCGCTAGATCCCTTGTCTAGCATGTACGACCCTGGATTTGATCCCCTGTACTGAAGGTACAACACTTCTCTCTTGCTAATTAGTCAGGGAGCTTTGTGAAAGCCAAGAGGCAGGCAGAGACATACAGTGCCAAAGTTGAGGAAGTGGTAATATCCTGTTGTCTTCTCCCTGGAAGAGTGTACCTGCCCTGTGAACACAGCAGCAGAAACAGCAGAAGTGTGTGCCCTGATTTGAACACTCTGGAGAATGTGGACTTGGGTTCACCCCTAACATTAGCCGATCAAAGGCTGGAGTGCAGATAGAGGGCCACCTGTCGGGTATCCAAATATTTACAGGTTATAAATTAAGCTAACAACCTGATAAAAGCAGGGATGTTGGTATACATATGTAATCTTGGCCCTCCACAGCCTGACATGGGAAGAGCAGGTATTTGAGGCCAGCCTGAACTATACAGCAAGTTCCAAGCCAGCTAGAGCTGTAGAGTGAAGCCCTGTCCTCAGAAAGATCCCTCCAGCTCTATTCTTTGTTGGTTGGTTTTGAGATAGGACCTGGCCTCACACACATGACAATTCTGCTGCCTTAACCTTTTGAGTGCTGTGAGCAGCCATGTCTGGCTTCCTACTCTATTTTTTTGTCTTTTGTTTTGTTTTTGTTTTTCAAGACAAGGTTTCTCTTTGTAAGAGCCCTGGCTGTCCTGGAACTTGATACCAGGCCTGGCTCTATTTTTTTTTTTTTTCAAGAACGCTTTTATAAGGCGGTGGTGGCACACAACTTTAATCCCAGCACTTGGGAGGCAGAGGCTAGTGAATCTCTGTGATTTTGAGGCCAGCCTGGTCTACAAAGTGAGTGCCAGGAGAGCCAGAGCTGGTAAACTGCTATTCTGCTTTTTCTTTTGACAAAATAGCCTTTGTGATGACCTGGGAGCCAGGTATGAATTAGAATTCTCAGACTCTCCATGGGTTCTTGGAAGTCATGGGAAGGGGTTCTCAGAAGGGCTAGTCTCTAACCCACACCTCCTCTGCCTTTAGTGGCAGTGATGGTCTCCTGAGTCATGGCCTCTGATCCTGGGACCTAGAAATATGCTACCTTACATGGCAAGGCTCTTATCACCCGGTCTGAACATAGAGAAATGATCCTGGGTTATGAGGTTGGGACGACACCACCACCATGGATATCCTTCCAAGTGAAGGAGGGAGGTGAGACTCAGCTAAAAAGATGTTGACACTTCCAGCTAACCATGGTGGGACAGTACATGGTTAGTCCCAGCATTGGGAGGCAGGTGACTCTATGTGAGCTCCAGGACAGTCAGAGTTACGTAGAGAATCCTGTCTCAAACAAAACAAGATGAAGCTAATCCTTGAATCAAAGCTTAATAAGACCCATTTTGGACTTCTGACGTCCAGAAATAAAAGGCCATGGGTTCAATTTTCTTTTCTTTGTTTCTTTGATTTTTGTTTGTTTGTTTGTTTTATTCCTATGAGTGCTTTGCCTACGTGGCTGTGGCTATCTGTTCACCACATGCATGCCTGGTGCCTAAGAGAATGGTGAGCCTCTATGTGGGTGCTGGGAATCAAACCTGGGTCCTTCATAATAAGAATAAGTGCTCTGAACCACTGAACCAACTCTCTAGCCCTCTAGTTCTTTTTTTTTTTTTAAATACATTCATTTTATTTATTTATTTATTTATTTATTTATTTATTTATTTAGTGTGTGGGTGCACATGTACCATAGACTACTTGTGGGAGTTGGGTCTTTCCTCCTCCTTTGTGGGTCCTGATGAGTGAGCTCAGGTCACCAGGCTTGGGGGCATGCACTTTTACCTAGTGAGTCACACCACTAACCCTTCAGTACTGGTTTAAAAATTTTTGTTTTGAGACAGGTTATTACTGTGCAGCCCTGGCTTGTCTGGAGTTAGCTATCTATACCCGGGCAGCCGTGAAATTGGATCGTTGGCACTAGAGAGCTGCTCAGTGGCTGAGACCGTTTGTCGCTCTTGCAGAGGATCCAGATCTAGTTCCCAGCATCCACAAGTGGCTCACTATCATCTATCCCTCCAGTTCCAGAGGATCTGACCCTCTTCTGAGGGTCATCCCTTCCTCTGACCTCCCTGGCACAAGGAAAACACATGGCACTCAGTCATACAGCAAAACACTCACACACATAAACTAAACTAAACTAAACTAAACTAAAATAAAATAAAATAAAATAAAATAAAATGAATAAACCTAAAACATATTTAAAGGATGGGAAGGGGTGGCAGGAGTGGCACATGTTTTAAATCCCAGCACTTGGGAGGCAGAGACAGGTGGATGTCTGAGCTTGAAGGCAGCTTAGTCTATAGAGTGAGTTCCAGGACAGCCAGGGCCACACAGAGAATCCTGTCTTGTAAAATAGAACAGTGACTAAAACAGGTTAGGTGGCTTCTTCTCCCTAAGCCTCATCCCACCTGCCCCCAATACATCCATACACACACACATACATACATAATACATACATACACATACATATATCTGTATGTATATCAACATGCCTGGCTCCTCCAGCACTTTACAAAGCAGCCATAGGAAAACACAGGAACCTCACAAACTGCCTGCAAAGTCACACCCCCACATACACCTGCCTCCTGACCACCTAGCAACATACAGACTATTCTTGGAAGAGGGACACAGAAATACAGCTTTTGGGGTGGCAGGGACGCTGGAATTTGGAGACTTGCTGTATAATCTAAGCTCAAGGTTATTGCAACTCTTGGATCACGAGGAGTAGCCTTCCTCAAACTTCAGGAGAAAGACCCTCATCTGCTCACTTCAGTCATTTGGTGGTTTGAATAAGAATGGTCTCCATAAGCTCATATATTTAAATGCTGTGTCACCAGGCGTTTGAAAAGATTATAAGGATTAGGAGGTGTGACCTTGATGAAGGAAGTGTGTCACTGGGGCTGGGCTTTGAAGTTTCAAAACCCTATGTCAGGCCCAGCCCCTCCCCCACCTCTCTCTCTGTGTATGTGTGTGTCTCTCTCTGTCTCTCTCTCTCTTTCTCTGTGTGTGTGTGTGTGTGTGTGTGTGTGTGTGTGTGTGTGTGTCTATGAATCAGGATGCAGAATTCTCTGCTACTTCTTTAGCACAATGTCTGTCTGTGTACTGCCATGCTCCCTGCCATGATGATCACGGACTAACCCTCTGAAACCGTAAGCAAGCCCACAGTGAGTTGCCACGGTCAAGGTGTCTCTTCACAGCAGTAGCACAGTGACTAAAAACAAGTCAAAGGGCTTCTTCTCCCTTAGCCTCCTCCGTAAAATCAAGCACTGGACCGCTGAGCACATCCTCTGTGGCACTGTTATGCTTTGAGACACTGGACCATGTCCACAGTGAACTCCATTCATTTCCTCTTAGTTGTGACCTCATAGGTCAGACCTCCTGTGATGGTTGTATATGCTTGGCCCAGGGAGTGGCACTATTTGAAGCTATGGCCCTGTTGGAGTAGATGTGTCACTGTGGGTGTGGGCTTTAAAACCCTCATCCTAGCTGTCTGGAATTGAGTTTTCTGTTAGCAGCCTTCAGATGAAGACGGAGAACTCTCAGCTCCTCCTGCACCATGCCTGCCTGGATGCAGCCATGCTCCTGCTTTGATGATACTGGACTAAACCTCTGAAACTGTAAGCCAGCCCCAATTAAGTGCTGTCCCTTTAAGAGCTGCCTCGGTCATGGTGTCTGTTCATAGCAGTAACACCCTAACCAAGACACCAGCAAAGAGAGACTGGCAGGTGAGCATCACACAGACACTCTCAGGAGACTTGGATTTTTTAAAAAGATTTATTTATTTAATCTAAGTACACTGTTGCTCCCTTCAGACACACCAGAAAAGGGCACTGCATCCAATTACAGATGGTTGTGAGCTACCAAGTGGTTGCTGGGAATTGAACTCAGGACCTCTAGAAGAGCAGTCAGTGCTCTTAACCACTAAGCCATCTCTCCAGCCCCGACTTTAATTTTTTCCTTTTGTTTTGTTTTCAAGATCAGGTTTCCTCATAGCCCTGGCTGTCCTAGTAGAACTTGCTCTGTAGACCAGGCTGGCTTTGAATTTACAGAGATCCTTCTACCTCTGGGACTAAAGGCATGTGCCACCAATGCCGGCCTTCAGTAGACTTTCATGCCTTTTGCTTTCTACGTAATCCAAACCAGGCTAGCAGGCTTCCAAGTTAAAAGTCAAAATTTTCTGGTAGCTGGTGGATGGCTCAGTGGGTAAGGTGCCTGTTGCAAAGCCTTGACACCTGAGCTCAATTCCTGAGACTTGGGTAGTAGAAGGAAAAGCCTGACTCCACAATTGTCCCCTGACCTCCATGTGTGGCACATGCATCTCCTAACACAATAATAATAAATAATATGTGTATTGGATTTTTTAGATTTATTTTATGTACATGAGTGTTTTGCTCACACGTATGTTTGTACCATGTATATGCCTGATGACCTAAGAGGTCAGAAGGCCTTGAATCCCTTAGAACTAGAGTGATGGACAGTTATGAGCTACCATGTGGAATTGAACTCGGGTCCTCTGCAAGAACAACATGTGTTCTTACCTACTGAGCCCTCCCTCCAGTCCCTAATAATATATTTTAAACAATTATTTTTATTCTTATTTATTTATGTGCAATCTCACTATTTACCTCTGGCTGGTCTAAAACTATGTAGATCTGCCTGCCTTTGCCTTAGGGGTGCTGAGGCATGCCTGGCAAGGTTTACTTTGTGTGTGTGTGTGTGTGTGTGTGTGTGTGTGTGTGTGTGTGTGTTAGTATGTACATGTTCATGTAGGTGTCTGGGGCAGAGGCAGCAGTAGACCTGCTCCTGGAGAATGTATTGGGAACAACCCAATATGGATGTTGGGGACCAAACCCCAGTCTTATCCAAAGAAAGCAAGAACTCTTATTTGCAGGATGAGTCATCTCCCTGGACTCATTGGAAAAAAAAGAAAAACATGTTTTTGAGACAGGGTCCCATTATTTAGCCATGGCTGGCCTGGAACTCACTATGTAGACATAAATGCTGGGTGATGGTGACACATGCCTTTAATCCCAGGGGGATCTTTGAGTTTGAGGCCAGTATGGTTTACAGAGTGAGTTCCAGGCCAGTTAGGGTTACAAAAAAAAAAAAAAAAAAAAAATCCTGTGACATAAAAACCAAAGCAAAAAAAATCCTGTGACATAAAAACCAAAGCAAAGCAAACAGACAAACAGACAAACAGACAAACCTCACAGCAATTCTGCTTTATGACTACTGACATCAGTTTTGACTACTTGGTTAAGGTGGTGTTACTGGTATTGTTTCCAGAACTTTCCAGCAGAACAGGTCAGGCACCACACACATGCACCTAGCTTGTGCACACACATACTTAGCTCCCATTCTGATCTGGCACCCCTGGGTACACTCTGGCATGTCTCCTTTATGTATGGGTAACTCTTGTCCTGGTCCTCAGTATCTACAGTGTATTTATTTATTTTCCATCCTAGGAGATACAGTTTCAGAGTTGGAGTTCTGGCTCCTTACCCACTCCCAGTTTTAGAAAATACTTTTCCTAGCCAGAGTACAATGTTTGTAGTTGAGGGTGAAGTTCAGGAGCAGGATGTTTGTAAGTATACACGCACGCACGCACGCACGCACGCACGCACGCACACACGCACGCACGCACACACGCACGCACACACGCACGCACACAGTTCTTTTTGTATTTGGCTTTACAGTACTCAACTGTATGCCATGCTCCCAAGTTCCTTTAGGTCAGACTCTGCCACCCCATCCAGGAAGTGTGAGCATCACGATTGATCCCCTTGTGCCCTAACAATGTCCTTTTGCCTGGGGAGGGAAGGATTGTTTGGCTTACTTATCTGGATCACAGCCCATCATTAAGGGGAGTCAGAGCAGGAACTTATGGCAGGAGCTGATGCAGAGGCCATGGGGTGCTGCTTACTGGCTTGCTCTTCATGGCTTGCTCAGCCTGCTTTTCTTATACTGCCCAGGACCACCAGCCCAGGAGTGGCACTGCCCACAGTGAGCTGGCCCCACATCACATCAGTCATTAACCAAGAAAATACCTCACAGGTCAATCTAACGGAGGCACTTTCTCCATTAGAAAGAGGGAGTTGTTTGTGTCAAATTGACAAAAACTAAGTAGGAAATACTGATACTGACCCATGAGGGAAATCCTCCCTGAAATTCTGCCTCAAAATGCATGCCATAGACCTAATGAGAAAGCACAGGCTTAGAATGGGCACATTCCCAATGGGTGTGTGGAGGCTGGTCAGAGGATAAGCCTCACCCACATGAACATGCATAGGTGTAATTACACACACAGACACACATGCACACACAACTCTTTAACAAAAAGAAGTAATCCTAGCACTTGGGAGGCAGAGCTGAGTTGATCTCTGTGAACTGGAGGCCAGTGTGGTCTATATAATGAGTTCCAGGACAGCTAGTGCTCCAAAGGAAGAGAGAGATCAAAAGATCATGGGCTAGAGAGACGGCTCAGTGGTTAAAGCACCGATGCTCTTGCAAAAAACCTGGGTTTAGTTAGTTCTCATCACCTACATGGCAGCATATGACCTCCTGTAACTCCAGCTCCAGGAGATCCAATGCCCTCTTCTGGTTTCTGCAGGTTCCTGAACACAAGCCCATGTAGGCACATACATGTAAAAATATATATATACATATATTTTTTTTTTTTTTGGTTTTTCGAGACAGGGTTTCTCTGTGTAGCCCTGGCTGTCCTGGAACTCACTCAGTAGACCAGGCTGGCCTCAAACTCAGAAATCCACCTGCCTCTGCCTCCCAATTGCTGGGATTAAAGGCATGCACCACCACTGCCTGGCAAAATATTTTTAAAGTGGAATAAAAAAATAAAAATAAGTCTTAGAGAAAGTATAAAGCTACAACTGACCACCAGTGAGCGTGACGGTGACCATTATAGCTGACCACATCAGTGACCAAGAAGTGACAGCCCTGACTGACCTTGGTGACATCACAGCTGATCCCCACAGAGAACACTATGGCTGACAATTACAGTGACTATTAGACCTGACCACACAGTGACCACTTCAAGTGACTCCCATGGCTGACTACTAAGTGTCCACTGTGGCTCAACATCACAATGACCACTGTAGCTAGTCATAATAGTGACCACAACTAAGCACAACGCTGATGATGCAATAGACACTATAGCTGACCACCACAAAAGTGACCGCAAACGTGAGGCCTGTAGCCTGCCATCACAGGGACTGCGACTGACCACTACAGTTACTTCTGTGGTCGTTCATCGAGGGGAATACTACAACTGACCACTTCAGTGACCAGTTTGGCTTCTCATCAGCACAACGAACACTATAACTAATCGTGCCTGTGGTCACTATAGCTGACCATCACAGTGGCTACAACTGACCGCCTCAGTGACCAACATCTCTAACCATTGCACTGAATGCTACAACTGACCACTGCAATAATGAATGAATGACCACCATGGCTGACAGAACAATGTACACTACAACTGACCGCATCAGTACCACCACAGTCAGGGATCACCATCGCAGTGAACAAGGAACACTATAACTGACTACTTGAATAACTACCACAATGACTAGGGGTCTCTAGACTTTACAGAGTGCGTGTGTGTGTGTGTGTGTGTGTGTGTGTGTGTGTGTGTGTGTGTGAAAGGGGATTTATTAGAATGGCTTACAGGCTGTGGTCCAGTTGTCCAACAAGGGCTCTCTACCAAGGGAAGATCCAAGAATCCAGTGGTTGTTCAGACCACGAGGCCAGATGTTTCAGATGGTCTTCAGAATACTGGAACCCAAAAAAGTAGGTTCCAACCACAGCAAGGGAATGGACTTGCTAGTGAGACTGAGAGCAAACAGAGGGTGAGCTTCTCTTCAGTGTCCTTTATATAGACTGCCACCAGGAGGTGTTGCCAGGGTAAAGGAGGATTTTTCCCACTTTAAAAGATCTGGATTAAGCCCAGAGGTGGTGACACACACCTTTAATCCCAGCACTCAGAAGGCAAAGGCAGGTGAGTCTTTGTGAGGCCAGTCTGGTCTACAGAGTAAGTTTCAAGACAGCCAGGGCTGCACATAGAAATTCTGTCTAGAAAACCAAAACAAAACCACAATAACCAAGTCAGGTGGGAGTATTTATTCCTATTTATCAAAGATAGGAGATTCAGAAAAATGAAAAAAATTTACCAAGATGCCAAGGTTATTAGGAGCCAGTCCCAGGTCTCTGTCTCAGATCTCCCAGGCTGTGTAGTTTCTGCCCCTCCTCTGTGAGCTAGCCTTCCGGGTCAGCTGGGTCAGCTCTGCTCTCTAGGTGTTTGGTCAAGCATAAAGCCTGTGAATTCAGCCACATGTTCTGTCACCCGCATACTGTTCTCAATTTCAGACACACTTCCTTTTGCATCCATCCATCCATCCATCCATCCATCCATCCATCCATCCATCCATTCATCTATCTATCCATCCATCTACCCTTCCTTCCTTCCTTCCTTTTTTTCCTGCTGTTTGAGACAGTTTCTCTCTTGAACTTCTGCTCCTGCCTTCACTGAGTGCTACAATTCCAGGTGTGGCCCACATGAGTATTTGAGTTGGTGTACGTACATATTAGTTGCAGGTGCCAGAGGTGCGGGATCTCCTGGAGCTAGACTTACAGCCACTGTGAGGAGGAAGAGTCTGGAGCCTGAGTCCTAAGATTAGACTCAGCCGGGCTTGCTTCCGCAGATGCACTCTACGAATGGGGCTGGGCTGGGGTCAGTTCACAGCTGCCTGGTCCACAGGCAGGGCTCAGGAGTGGATCACTAGTAGAGCTTTCTTTGGGGCTTCTCTGATGCTTTCAAAATTGAACTGTTTGGTTCGCTGGAGACTGAGCTCAGCCCTTGGTTTGAGAATGCGTCTATGGTTGAACTTCTAGCTCATACATGGCAGAGCAGGTTCAAAAAGCAGCACGAATTTAAACATTTATTGGCTCAGAATATGCATGGGGGGGGACAACTAACGAAAAAGTATCTACAGCAAAGGTTTTCCTATGAAAATTTTGAGTGCATGGACATATATGCAGATGGTGACAACTGTCTTTTGGGGAGTAGGATTGTGGCTCAGAGGTAGTGTTTGCTTTGTATGAGGTCCTGGGTCTAAATTTAGCACTTAAACCACAGGCTGGTGAAAGGCTCAACAGGTAGAACACGTGCCAGCAAGGCTGACAATTTGAGTCCAATTCCCAGGACCCACACAAATAAAAGCAATGGTACACATCTGTAATGCCAGCACACCAGAAAAATGAGATACGTAGATCTCTGTGAGTTCCCGGTCAGATACAGCTAAACAGTAAGACTCCGTGTCAAAAATCGTTTGCATTGAGGGGGTGCATGGCACTGGGCACACTCAGAAGCCAGAGGACGATTCTGTGGATCAGTTTTCTCCACCTTTATATGGGCTCTGGAAACGGAGCTTGCACAACAAGGGCATTTACTGTATGCTGAGCTAACTCACGGCCCTGAGTGATTAGCTTTTCGGTTTTGTTGATATTAAAACTTTTTAAAGCTGAGTGATAGTGGCACTCGGGAGGCAGAGGCAGGAGGATCTTTGAGTTTGAGGCCAACCTGGTCTACAGAGTGAGTTTCAAGACAGCCAGGGCTTTGCAGAGAAACCCTATCTCAGAAAAAGAAAAACAATATTAAAACCTTTTATGTGTATGGGTGCTTTGCCTGCATGTATGTCTGTGCATCATGTCGTGTTCTTGATGCCTGCAGAGCCAGAAGAGGGCATTAGGTCCCTTGGAACTGGAATCGGAGGTGGTTGAGAGCCACCTTATTGGTGCTGGGAATTGAACCAGTGCTCTTAACTGCTGAGCCATCTTCAGCCCCATTTTATTTATTTATTTATTTTTATTTTGTATGTGCATGTGTGTTCACATGATAGTGTGCACACTTGCCACACAGTGTGGAAGAGGGAACAATCTTCAGGAGCTGCTTCTTCCCTTCAACCAGGTGGATTCTGGGATTGGACTCAGGTGGTTGCACTAGCTACCTACTGACACCTCACTGGGCAGATTTAGGGCTTCCTAACTTCATAACGGTGAGAACTCGATCTGCATTTAGTGAGAATTCTTTGAATTTTGACTGGTTTCCAAACTAGCAGTATACCTTGAGGAAGTCCCTCCTAGTGCTGGGATCTCAACAGCTATGTCCAGTCAGCCTTCCAGATGTGAGGGCAAGCAGTCAACCTGGTAGGCTCTGTGGCTATGATTTCTACAAGTACTGAAGAGGGTTTTCAAATTAGGGTATTTCCAACTTTCAGCTTGTAGGGTGCAAACTAACACATCTACCTAATTCTTGAAAGCATCCCTGTCAGGAAGGGGTAGAGTCTATTTTACTGGGTACTGGGACTTACATGGGTGTTAGATGACTGACAGGCTTGTTTGTGTCCCATCTGAGTTCAGTCAGATTCGTGGGCAGCACAAGAGGAACAGGCGGTCACTGATGGTATTGGTTTGCTTTGTGCAATTTTGTTTTTTATTTTCAAACAGGTCTCACCCTGAAGCTCAGGATTATCTCTTGTTTTTTGTTTGTTTGTTTTTGGTTTTTTTTGTTTTGTTTTTCGAGACAGGGTTTCTCTGTGTAGCCCTGGCTGTCCTAGAACTCACTCTGTAGACCAGGCTGGCCTCAAACTCAGAAATCTGCCTGCCTCTGCCTCCCAAGTGCTGGGATTAAAGGCATGCGCCACCACCACCCGGCTTCAGGCTTGTCTCAAACTCCTGGTGTCCCTGCTAAACTCTTCCATGTTTCTTTCCTCCTCTTCCTTTTCCTCTTCTTCCTCCTCTTCCTCCTCTCCTTCTTCTTCTTTTCTAGACAGTGTTTCTCTGTGTAGCCCTGGCTATCCTGGAATAGACCCAACTGGCCTCTAACTCACAGAGACCCACCTCTGCCTCGAATGCTGGGATTAAAAGCATAGGATACCGTGCCTAGCTGGACGTATTTTAAATTGTGTAGAGGAGGGCTCCTTCGGTCAGGGAGTCAGTTCTCTTCCTCCACCATGTGAGATCAAACTTGGGTTCTCAGGCCTGGAAGCAAGCACACTTAAGCACTGAGTGATCTCACCACACTTTTTCATTTAAATTTTATTTAGGGATTGCTTGGGTATTTTTTTCTATAGACTTAGTTGTTCACAAGACTGCCTACATCTCGGTTTTTATTGTCTTTAAAGACTTGGAGAATACAGGCTAAAAGGGTAAATATTAAAATAACAACAAAAAACAAAAAACCCAAAACCCTAGAACTAGAGAGATGATTCAGTGGTTAAGCACACAGCATATACTGTTCTTGCTGAGAGCCCGGGTTCAGTTCTTTTAGCATCTACCATGGGCAGATGACAACACTATAACTATCTCCGATGGGATCTGTTGCCTCTGAGGACACCTGCCCTCACATGCACATAACCACCCACGCACAAATTTTTACAATAATTTTTGCTTAAAAATGGAAGAATCCCAATCCTCAGGAGTGAGTTAAAGTGTGCTCACCCTTGAAAGGACCATCAGATACCATTCTGGGTGCTTTATTGTAGGGAGCTGACTTTAAGCAGAAAATGGCTAGAAAGCAGCTATCATCTTTGCAGCCATCTGGAACCATTTACCCTGATAGAGACTTGGTTTTTCAGCAGCCTACAGCAGCTGAGCACACTCTAACAAATACCTTGTTTATCCCACATAGCTTGTTTTGCTGTTAGTGACCCCAGCTGCATGGTGCACGTGATAAAATGTTTTCACCTGTGTTCTCCTGCGTGTGCTTATAAATACCCAGGATTTCCTTGTAGTGATGTGGTGGTGTCGTAGTAGTAGGTGTAGTGGTGTGTGTATGATGGAGACAGTAAAGAAGACTTTACTACAGATCCTCTGGCTTGTCTCTATTCTTCGCGGCTCTTCCCCTTCTTCCCCCCACTCTCTCTCTTGCTAAACCCGGACCTGCAGAACAGAGCGGGCCGTTATAGTTTGGCCCCCAAACGTGGGCAAGAGTGGTCCTGTGGTCCTTTACAGTTAGCACGGGGCTTTTACAGTTTGGCGCCAAGCATAGGGCAGCTCAGGGCTTTTACACTTTATATCACATACACACACACACACTTAGATTTACCTGTATCGTTGCACTGAAGTTAGCAATCACCACATGACTTCCTCTTGGCAACACTGGAAGGAGAGCAGGTGGCAGCCACTGACTCACTACAGGAAATGACCCTGTGGTACCTGTCAGGGCCATGCGCAGTATCTCACTCACACACCAGAGGCTCCAGATGCTTAAACCACTTATCTGTGCTTGTAGGAAAAAACATGTGTAGCATTTGAGCAGGACTGAGACTCAAAGAAACAAAGCCTTAAAGACAACATAAATACCACTCTATTTCTAGGAAGAGGTAATGGCTCATGTCTGTAATCCCAGCACTCGGGATGCTGATGGTGCAGGACCACTTTGAGTTCTAGGCCAGCTTGGGCCACACAGTGAGACTGTCTAAAGCAGAAAAGCAGGATTTTTGATGGTGGTCTCTATGGTAGTCGAAGGATTAGTTATACTATCAAAAACAATATTCAGGAAAACAGGAAGGAACAGTGACTCCCTCCATGGTTAAGCTGTTAGCTGCCTTTAGCTTTCCATCTTCTTTCAAGCTTTTACTGACTTTCTCAGTACTTATATAATTATAAAATATTGCTAACACCCCAGAACTAAGTTGCACAGCAGTGCTTGGCTGGTACAAACACATCCTTTCTGTTCACACTGGTCTACAGTGGCAAGCCAGCTAGATGCACTCCTACCTTCAGGAGCCAAGTTCAGTCCTTGTGGTGCCCCAGGCACCTTGGGCCAGATTCCCCTCTGACAACCACTCTATGGTTTCCATAACAAGTGCTCTCCAAGTAGCTCTGTACCCCCAGGCACCACCAGGTCTCCAGTGGCTGGCAGCTTAAAACTGTTTGTAGGTAGTTTCTGGGCCCTTAACTCTTTAGGACTCAGGCCCTCTGGTAGTTAACTTTGGATCTTCACCCAAAGGCTTCCTGGAGCACCTCAGCACTAGGTTTCTTTGAAGGTAGGATCAGCCCATGGTTACAGGAAAAAAGCCAAATCCACTATAGAGGGTCACAGAGACTTGCCTGCAGCCCTGTTAGCAAGGGGAGCAGGGTCAATGAAAGGCTTATACATTCCCCTGCTTTTCAGTCTCCCCACACCATCTAATGGCTGACACACCCACTAACTGGTCTCAGCACTTTCTCCAGTGAGGGTGGAGGTAGTATTACATAGCCACTTCAAGGGGAAAACGCACTATTCCCCATCTCTCAACTATGTTTAAAAACAAACCCAAACACTCTTAACAAAATGAGAGTAGCAGGGGTGTGTTCAACTCCAGAACCCAGGAGACAAGGACAGGAGGAGACACACGCTCTGATCTACACAACACCACTTTGTATCAAAAAAAAAAAAAAAAAAGCACACGAAATCAACACACCCACAACTAGAAGAAACCAGCTTTAATTTTTAGTATCTTCACTGGGAAAAGGCCCTGTCACTTAATTCTGAGATTATGTCTAAATTTTTTTTTTTCAAGACAGGGTTTCTCTGTGTATCCCTGGCTGTCCTGGAACTCACTCTGTAGACCAGGCTGGCTTCGAACTCAGAAATCCGCCTGCCTCTGCCTCCCAAGTGCTGGGATTAAAGGCATGCGGCACCACCGCCCTTCTATGTCTAAATTATTAACCTAGTACAATGAATCATTTTATTTCATTTTCCACATCTTGAGATATCTGGATGGGGCCAGCAATGGCTCAGTGGGCAAAGGTGCTTGCATAGTAATGCTGATTTGAGCTCCACTCCCAGAATCCACTTAAAGGTGGGAAGAGACTTCAGCTGTGAGGGCCACGGATATGACGTATTTCTTCCCACCCCGCAATGGGGAGTAGAAGATTCCTAGACAGTTTATCTTCACTCTTGCTCTTATCTTCCTTCTGGACATAAACACCAGTGGCACACACCAGTGACCTCACTGGTTCCCCAGCTTCCCATCACACCGTCTGACCCTTAACACTACACATCCACAGTAGACATGGGCTCATCCTTGACGGCAGTATGCTTGACATCAATGACTCTAGGCATATAGCAAACTGCTGATTACAAACATACCTAGACCTGGGAATGCAGCTCAGCTCCAAACCATTGGCCTAGCATGCTGATGTCTGCAGGATGGGAGCTGGATTCTCAACTTTGGGGAGTGCTGTTCTGAAGTCTCTTCAGGCCTGTAAGCCTCATTAAGAGAGCCTGATATTTCTAAGTCTGCTGCTGGGACAGATGCCTTATACAAGACTGGCCATGCTCGGTTATCAAACTTTCATGACTCAGCTGGAGAAAATAATGACACAACAAAGTCACCAAACTTAATTAGCCAAGTGTACTCACTCTCCCACACTGCTCCAGCATCAGGATGTGGACAGAGCTGCATGCTGGTCTGCAAACTCCCAGGAGACCATATCTGTCTACTTACTGTCCAGTCACTCTCCTGGATGGGCCATGACCTCTTCAGTATCACACTGATAGCTGAGAGGCAGCACTGAAATCTAGTTTCACCTCCTAACTCCCAACACTGACTCCAGTAAGTCAGAATCCTAGGCAGTTATTACAATCTTAGTAGTCAACTTAAGCTTGGATGGCTTGGTTAAGAGCACTGACTGCTCTTCAGAGGTCCTGAGTTCAATTCCCAGCAACCATATGGTGGCTCACAACCACCTGTAATGGGGTCTGATGCCCTCTTCTGATGTGTCTGAAGTCAGTGGCAGTGTACTCACATACATAAAATAAAAAAACAAACAAAAAAAACTTATTCTGCCAGGACTCACGTTCAATCCTAGCACTTGTCAGATGCCAAACACCCATCCTCTGCAGCCTAATAAAACATAAATGGTAAAGCCATCCCAATTGCATACAATACAGCAGTTTTCAATGTAGGAAGGCAGAGGCAGGTGGCCCTGAGTTCAAGGCCAGCCTGGAGTACAGAAAAAACATCTTAAAAAACAAAACACCCCAAACTGTCATTTGATCTCTAGTTCAAATGCCGGATTAATGTATATCAAGTTTCTGGCCGCCAAGGCCTCATTTCCTACACCAACCCTCCCTTCTACACCAAGTCTAATGGTAGTAGCAGCAGTTGTCAGCCTTTCTAATGTCAACCTGCTTACATTGTGCTGATTACCAATCATATATTCCAATTAGTCTTGTAACCGTAATTTTGCCAGTTATGAAGTAAGTATCTGACACGCAGGATGTAGCCTCTATGAAAGGGTGGTGACCAACATGTTGAGAACCTTTACACACCCTAGCTTCTGGAACGTTAACTTACTGTGTGCCTTCTGTACAGTACAGCCTCCAAGCTAGCTTAGCTGTTTTGAGCATGTTTGCTCAAGTTACAATTACTTAATTCAGAGTAGCTGTGAGGCCACAGCTGTAGTTCTGGCTGACTGCTGGCCTGGCACTCTGAACTGGGTGTGGTAACACACTCAGATTCCAGCATCCAGGAGATGGAGGCCAGTCACACAGCTAGCTCCAGGCTATTCTAGTTGACAAGAGACCCTGGATTGGGGGCATAGGAAAAGTTAATGGTGTCTCAAAAACAAACTTTGCTCACTTACTGAGATCTCAGTCAGCAAACAAGAGGCTGGAGGGGGTGACTCAGTAGTTACGAACACTAGCTATTCTTGTGACAGGTTTGATTCCCAACATCCATGTGGCAGTCAATGGACAACCCTAGTTGTGGATAGGTTTGTCAGATGTCACTTGCCTTATTCTGGGCTCCACTGGTAGCAAGTACAGGCCTACATGCAAAACACACACATACACACTAAAGGAAACGTAAGAGTCAGGCCTGACCCTGAGTGCCTTTACCCTGAGCAGAGGGCTCAGGAGGCAGAGGGTTAGATTCTGTGTGCTGGTGTGACCAAGTTGTAGGACAGCCAAAGATAACATTGAAGACACAAACACAAAGGGTTAAACAAATGGTTTGTCTTTGCTCGCTCCATGGGAGCCAGCAGCCTTGTTTCTCTGATAGAACCTGACACCAGGACCTGGTGTTTTGTTGAGCTAGGCTGGCTGGCAAGATTCCATGTACAAAACACACAAAAAAAAATTGAGTACTTACAATGATTGTTTCCGTGAAAGAGGGGACAGATTTGCTCCAGGTTACCATAGTTAATCAAGGGACGACTAACCAGACAACTTGCGGGTGAGACTTCCTAACAAAGCCTCCCAGCCATCTCATTTTAAATGCAACTCAACTATAAAATACAGTCTTTAGCACCACACAAAACAAAGGACACTGACTGGGACTGGGACATGGGGCACTGACCCAATCTTTAATTACAACCAAATCCAAACCCTAACCAACCCAACACCTCTCAAAACCCATTTAAACTGTCCCCCTGCACCACACAGCCCATCCACGGGGCACTGGAACACAACGATCAGCTCATCTCTTAGCTGCGGAAACACTTGAGTCCAGGACGCGGGCTTGCTGCAACCAGCAATTCTCATGGAGGCTTTAAGTGCTTGGGGTTCCAGGATTTGAATGTGGCCAGACTCCTTTCACAAACACACAAGTGTAACATGCATTTCTGAGAAAATTTTATTGTTTTTTGGATAAAATTTATTTTCCAGGAAGGATGATCCCATCATACTGAAAGAGAAGAAATTGTATGTTTTCAGAACAAGTGTCAACAGCAAACACTGCAGCAAAGACTAATGTTTGAGAATTCCAATTCCAGATACCTACACTGAAGACCTTCTCAACCACCAACCCTGGGAGCCACTTACCAAAGTGCCCATATAGTCCATCTTTACACAAGCTGCCCACCAAATAGCATTGTATTTCAGAGCTCCCTCCCATCCCCACACCAGTCACCGACACCACAGACCACCAGTCCACTTGGTACACTCAGCTTTACCTTCTGCTGGAACCAGCGCATGGCCTCCTCTTTGCTGATTCTGTGCTTGGCCCCAATGCAGCCTGTTCTGCGCTTCTTGTCTGCGATGCTGAAACCTGGCCTACCCAGTACCTGTGCCAGAATAACCAACAGTCACCTTGCCAGCTTAGGGTGGGACAGACAAGACTCAAGCATTAGAGAATGATATTCAAGTCATCTCGAAACCTAGTGGATTCTGAAACAAGACTAGTCCTTCAGTTGGACAGAACTGTCATGTCAATAGCTAACCAGACAACACAGCAAGCACTACACACATGCCCCGCAGGCTCCTTCCCCAACTGGCCTCTATCCTTGTAGCTTTAGTCTCAAGGGGGATCTGATTCCCTTGACCTCTTTGCGCCTCTATAGGCACCAGACACACACATGGAGCAGACATACATGCAGGGAGTTAAAAGCCAGCTTGGACTACAAACCAAGGACCCTGTCTCAAAACAAAAACCTACATGTGCAATGCAGAAAAATTTAAGGCGCCCAAAGCACAAAGAAGCATATTCACCCCTGGGTTCAGGACTTCCCAGAGCTCTGCTGCCCTAACCAAGTTCTCACTCTGTCCAGGTCCGACTCTCACGCTAAGGACTTACTTTTACCTCTGCCTCTTTACCCTCACAAAGAAAAGCACTATGGTAACAGTCATGCCCACATGAAAATCCCCATTTGAGGGCTGGAGAGATGGCTCAGCGGTTAAGAGCACCGACTGCTCTTCCAGAGGTCCTGAGTTCAATTCCCAGCAACCACATGGTGGCTCACAACCATCTGTAATGGGATCTGATGCCCTCTCTACAGAATGAGTTCCAGGACAGCCAGGGTTACAGAGAAACCCTGTCTGGAAAAAACAAAAAAGAAAATCCCCATTTGAGCACAGTCTGCATCCCCACAGAACTCATGTGTCCCCGAGACTAAGAGGATAAGCAGAGATGGCAGTCAATGCCAGTGACAAAGGCAGCACAGATCACCTTGCAGAGAGCCTTCAACAGCAGGAAACCATCCACCTGGTGTGGTGCTGAAGCTCTACACTGGCTACAACAGGCCCTTTTCTAAGGGGGACACACAGGCAGACAACACAGACTTCAACCCAGCGCTCCATCCCAACACAAGACGGCACGTGCAGATGACAGAGGAGCAGCAGGACCCTCTCCCCATAGGCAGCCTGGGAACGAGAAGTCCACATACCACATAGAAGTCCAGGCCGTAGATACCAATGCTTGGGTCGTATTTGATGCCCAGGTCAATGTGTTCCTGAATTCCAAAACCAAAGTTTCCAGTATCTGAGAAGTTATTTTTCCGTAACTCGTACTCCCGCACCTGAGGAGACACAGGCAGCAACCATGTTATTCATTCAGTCCGAGCTGCCCAACAACCAACATGACCAGAGCAAAACCAAAACTGTGCACAGGCTACCTGTCCCTAAACCAAGTCATCTCAGCTACAAATTCCATCAAACAATCCCTACTTCCAAGGGCAGAAAAAAATCCCAATGGAAATCCAAGAATAGTCATCTTTAAATCACCAAGGCAGATAGAGTCCAGCACTGTATGTGTGTAACCCATCTCTGACACCGCAGCTGGCTCCACCCCACCAGCCTCACCTTCAGGCCTTTCTCCAGAATCTCCTCGGCCTTGGCTCCACGGACTGTGCAGTGGACAGCAATCTTCTCATTTCTCCGGATGCCGAAGGACCTGACAGTGTACCTAGCTGCGGTGTGGGGACAGAGACAGGTGAAGTGGCACTTCCAGTGCACTGCATCTAGCATGTCAATCAACTTCGTCCACAACACAGAAAACATAGCTGTCAGTTTCTAACTTAGCCGTACTTCAGCAGCCAAGAACCGAAACATCACAAGCCCCAGAGTTCATCGCCATAGTCAAGAGACACAGGTTAGGAGGACTGTTATGGTCCTTGAGACAGAATTTCAAATGCAGCCCAGGTTAGGCTTGAACTGGCAGCAGTCCTCCTGTTTCAGCCCAGGTCCTGGGGTTAGAGTTGTGGGCTACCAGACCCAGCAGATTATATATTGCTCTAACAGGCAGGAACCTGCATTCAATACCCAGTATGGGGTGTGGAAGGGACAAACTGGGAGACTAAAATCATGAGCTAGTATTCTCAAAGCTGACTGTACTGGAAAGGTATCCCCACTATACAGACTTCACTAGCCAAGCTCTCAGGTGGTACTAAGAAACAGTATCCAAACCCAACCACAGACCACCCACAATCACACCTGCATGTTTCAAGCACAGTAACGCCTCCCATGTGGCCAAACAAGGGAATCACAATTCATTTTAAGGAAGCTGAGGCAGAAGCACTGATGGGGGGCTGCAGAGATGGCTCAGTGGTTTTAAGAGGTCCTGAGTTCAATTCCCAGCACCCACACAGGTGGTTCACAACCATCTATATAACAGGATCTCAAGCCAAGCCCTCTTCCACCATGTAGGCATACATTGCAGATAGAGTAGCCATATATATACATACATATACAAGTATACATACATACATACATACACACACACATACATATGTATATAAGCATGGATAGGATCTCACCCCAACAGGCCGAGTACTACACACCTGCTCACTCTTTACAGGTCTATGTGTCAGGATTAGATGAACTGTGGGTGCCTTCCACCCACTCCTCTCCGGCCAGCCCATCCTCACTCACCTTTGGAAAACACAGGGGTCTGGCCTGTGAGTTGCTCCAACACCTTGGCTGCCCGGGTCAGTCTGTCTCCGCTCTCCCCCACACAGATATTGAGGCAGAGCTTGCGGATGCGAAGTTCCCGCATGGGGTTCTCCTTTTCACCTTGATCCTGCTGCAGGAAAAGTACCACAGCCGTCAACACCCCACCGAGAAGGCAGCGTCTTCTCCACTCTGATCTCTAGCGTCCTGTGTAAGCCCTCAGGACTAAAGAGGTCTCCGTGTTTGAGACGGTCGAACACAGAGTGCGCCTGAATGAACCCTAAGGGGGTCAACATGTCGGGTGACAAGAGACTAGAGTTTATAGAAAGCCAATCAGACAGGAGAGAGTACAATGTGACCCCAAAACTACAGGAAACACGGGCCTACGCCACATGCCCCCAAGTTGTCTGCAAGCTAGCACCAGTCCTGAGAGTAGGGACCCGCAGAAACTCCCCAGCACCACACTGGGACCCGACATGGAACTCGGCACGTTCCGCTCGCACTCCCGGCAGCCCCCAGACCCCGCGTCTGGGCCCCCGGGCCGCTGACCTGAGCCCCATTCCTAGGATGGGCGGAGACGTGACGGGCGAGCCCTGCGCCCGCACAGCCCTGCCGGGCTTAATGCCACCAGCATCGCGGGCTCCGTCCTCCTCCAGCCACCGGCGAAACAGCCCTCGTGGGCTCCGCCGGCCGCGGATGGAGACGGATGAAAGAGAGGCAAAGCCAACTCTCGCCTACTCACCGCCATGGTGGAGAACAGGAAGAGAGAGCGAGACTTCCGGTCCCGTAGCCTTATGGGTCAGGAGGCGGGCTTTTCTCCTAAGCTGACAAACGAGGTGAGAGTGGGAAAGAGAGGCACGGCTGTCGTGTCGCTGCCTCCTCTAGTGGACTGTCATGGAAACTGCAGTCATCTCGGGCAAAAGACCAGGTCTTGGGTTGTCTGATGTTTTGGAAAACCAGGTAGACAAGTATGTTCTTGCGTCCATGACTCCAAGAAACAGTCTCAGAACCTGGTGGTTCTTGAGTGATGTCACTGCCCAAAGTCCATTAAATCAGTTGAGCAATGGACTAGAGAGAAAGCTTAACAGTTCAGAATATGGTTGTACTTGAAGTGGACCTTGGTTTGCAGAGTTCTCAACATGTACACGATATTTCAAAACTGCTTATGACTCCAGTTCCAGAGAAGCATAACCCTCTTCTGGCATCTACAG
Organism: Rhabdomys pumilio; assembly: GCA_030674055.1. NCBI lineage: Eukaryota > Metazoa > Chordata > Mammalia > Rodentia > Muridae > Rhabdomys > Rhabdomys pumilio. Next base: position 16,747,959 of record JANHMN010000004.1, on the reverse strand, counting down.
GCACCAGGCCATATGTGCTGGCATGCAAACCACCCATACACACACACACACACACACACACACACACACACACACACACAAGCAAATTTTTAAAAATAAGCTGAGGCTGGAGAGATGACGTGATAATTAAGAGCACCGACAGACAACTCTTCCAGAGGTCCTGAGTTCAAGTCTCAGCAACCACATGGTGGCTCACAATCAACTAAACTGATGCCTTCTAGTATGCAGGTGTACATGCAGATAGAGCACTTGTTTACATAAAATAAGTAAAAAGATAAAAATAAACTCTACAGATTCTAGGCCATTTATTTTGTAACAATGTTAACATAGAAGTTATATACAAATCAGAGTAGTGGCTTAAATCAGCTGTTGCAGTCTGATGCCTTTGTCTTCCTTCTGAGGACACCAGGCATACACTTGCAAGGACATATGTGCAGGAAAAACCTTCATCTAGATGAACTAATAAAACATAAAATTTGAAAATAGAGTCCTGAGCTGTGAATACAGGCAGGTGTGGTTTTGATTCAGCTAGCTGGTTACTATTTAAAATTATCTCAGTCTGCTTTCTTTCCCCTTGTGTAAAACAGGTAGCTCTGTGTCATGGGTTACTGTGAAAATTCAATGAGGTGTGTAAGTTGTTGTTGTTATTATTATTATTATTATTATATTATTATTATTAATATATGCCTACAACATCCAAGTAACACCAACTTCCCAAAAGAAGTATTAGACATGCTAGCTAAAAAGAGAAAGGACATCAGAGGTGTGTGTGTGTGTGTGTGTGTGTGTGTGTGAGAGAGAGAGAGAGAGAGAGAGAGAGAGAGTAGAGGAGACACCTTACAATGGCTTACAGATGCATCTGAGACAAGAGCATTAGTTACAGACTATAGGACACGCCCCCTTCCAGGGTTACATTGAATCCTCAGCAGCTGAACTCAAGGATGAGACCACCAGGATCCATATCCCAGGCAAATGCTGGCTTTCCTTGAGCCAGCCAGTGCATGGGCAAAGAAGAACACACGTGTCTTTGGTAGAAAAAAAAGGGAGACAGAAGCCCCTCAGAATTTCCATGTTCTTCTGGAAAGCTGGGGTATGAGGAGAGCAAAGAAAAAAGGCTTCTCCTTTGAGCCTCTTCCACTGAGCATTGAGGGCCAGATGAGAACAGGGCATTCTGTTAGATTCTTGGGTATGGCAGAGCAGAGGGAGGTGCTTCTTTTTTTTTTTTCCCCTTGGTTTTTCGAGACAGGTTTCTCTGTGTAGTCCTGGCTGTCCTGGAACTCACTCTGTAGACCAGGCTGGCCTCGAACTCAGAAATCTGCCTGCCTCTGCCTCCCAAGTGCTGGGATTAAAGGCGTGCCCCACCACTGCCCAGCGGGAGGTGCTTCTTTAAAACTTGGAGTGGGGCTGGCAAGATGGCTCAGAAGGTAGAGCCCTCTCCATGCAAGGCTGATGATCTGAGTTCAATCCCCATGTAAAGGTAGAAAGAGAGAACTGACCTCACTAAACTCTCTTGTAACTTTCACATCCCTGCCATGGCACATGAAACCTACACATGCAAGTAATGAGAATTCTGGTTTCTTTAAAAGCCCAGTTATGTGATCATGTTTTTGTTTTGATCCCAGGTCAGGGACATGGGTTGCTTCAGATTGTCCACAGCCACTAACTATGATTTATCACATGCTCTAGAAGGGGCGTGATTTTTGCAAGCTGCAGATGTTTAGGTTTGGAATTCTGGGGATGCTTAAGAAAGTACAAATGCAAGGGGCCCAAGAGGGCCTGTGGCAGCTGCTACTTCCCGTGTTGTTGTTCCCTGTTGCTGCTGCTAATGAAAGGGTTAAAATTTTTCAAAAACTCCTAGCAGGCTGAGTGGAACCAAGAATGCAGGTCAGCTTGTTAGTGAGCTCTCTGTTTCAGGAACTTGACTGACCACAAGATAGATGGTTGAATACAAATAGGCTCTTAAGAATAGCCTATACAATGTGGGCGGTGGTGGCGCGCGCCTTTAATCCCAGCACTTGGGAGGCAAAAAACCAAGGAAAAAAAAAAAAAAGCCTATACAAAATGTTCTCCCTGACTATTCCTTGAACTCTGTCACAAACTGAATACTGGGCTGGTACTTTCCACAGGTGCTTTCCAATGACTCCCCTCACTCCCCCTGGGTTGTGGTTTTTTTCCTTGTAGTTTTCTCCTTTAAATACCTTCTATCTCCAAAGCCTGGGGTCAGACCCCACTGCCCCGTGTAGGTTACGGGTCTTGATTTCAGCATGCTGATCGAAATATAACTCTTGCTGATTGCATCAAGTTCAGTGTCTGTGAATTATTGGGAGGCCATGAATTCCTGAGGCTTGGGTGAGGTCCTCCCTTTGTGGGGGTCTTACACTACTGCTGCTGGTGGCTCCTGATGCTTTGTTTGCTGCTTTTGATGGATTGCTGGATTGCTGGATTGCTGGTGGCTGGTGGCTGGTTGGAGATATCATGATGATGAAGATTGGACTTACCCCTAGGAACCTGAAGCCCCTGAACGGCAGGAAGTATTCTGAAGAGGTCTATACCCACTTTCCCCTTTAACTTTCTTTCTCTCCCACCTAGTGTTGAGAGGTTCGAAGGGATTAGGGTGGAATGGGGTGGAGAAGGGTGTTAGATAATACAACTCAATAAAGAAGCCAAAAAGTTCAGCTACAAGTGGCATCTAACATAGAGGTGGGCAGAACGAGACACATGGTTTCTAGTGCCGTAGAGGAGTGGCAAGGAAAGAAGAAATGACTATTCGGCTTCAGGACATCACCAAAAGGTTTATTGCTGCTGCTGGCTCTGGGTTCTCTGCCACTCTGCTCCCACAGGGGAATTTCTGTTTCTTCTTCTTCATCTTCTCCCTGCATTCCATTTCAAAGAAGATTGGGAGAGTGGCTGGGCAATTGGAAAAGTTTCGAGTGGATATGAAAGGATCTGAGAAAAAAAAAAAGAACGAAATGGGAAAACCAGAAGGGTCTCTCTGTTCCCTCAGTTTTGAAAGGGTTGCATAATTGCCTGTGCAACAGAAAGGCTACAGGTGGAAATGGAAGCACTTGAGAAGCAAGTAGCGCTGGAACAGGGGGAACAAAAAGGCTCAGATCTGATGACTGACAGCAGGAGCTTCTGACAGAATGAAAGAGGGAAGCCAGCTGGGCTAGAAGGCAGATCCTGGCTCCACCCTGTGCCTTTCACTTTTGGTCTCAAGTCCCCAACGACCCTGGGTGGGACCAGGAAAAGCAGGAAGCCCTGAGAATGACAGGATTAAAGAAAAACAGCTCCAAGAGAAAGAGTTAATCTTGAGCCTGTGCACTGCCAGAGGAGGGGCCTGCGATTACAAAATCACCACCGGTTTTCTGACAGTGACTGTGACTGTGCAGCACATGCCTGCTAGTGATGTCAATCACGATTATGATGAGATAATGTGGGGTCCTACAGAAATTATAGATCTGAGGCGCTTTAAAGGTGCTATTATTTCATATAAAATGTGTTCCCCTTATGTTAAACAAATAGTAAGTCACTGGTCTACCCACAATAGAGTTATTCCCCAAGACTGGAAATGTTAGCTAACTGCCAACCCCAATTAAATGTTTGCCTTTATAAGAGTTGCCTTGGTCATAGTGTCTCTTCACAGCAATAAAATCATAGCTAAGAGAAAAGTTGGTACCAGGGCCTGAAGCATTGCTATGTTAGGCCTGACCATGCTTTTGTTTTGAGGAATATGGATTTTGGGACTTTTGAAAACAGTGGAATGCTTCATCTGGAGCTTAATAGGCCATGAAAGACAGTGATGCTGAGGGTGATTTCAACTGTGGTAGTCTGGCTCAGGAGGTTTTAGAAGAGAAGAATTTTAATATGTGGCATAGAGACTGTTCTTGTGTTATTTTGGTGAAGAATATAGCTGCTTTTTGCCCTTGTCCGAATAGACTACCTGGCTAAATTGAAGAGATTTAGATTAATTGCATTGAGAAAGAAAAGCTAAAAAAAAGTCTAAAGTAGACTCTCTCCTGTGGTTCACTCTTACAGAGAGTGTTTTGACCAAGTGTAGCAAGCATGAAAAGGAAAAATACAAACTGTGTGGTTCCAGGATTAAAGGATGAAGAGGAAGTCAAATGGAGCTAAATTCTGTGTTCAGGAAGATAACCAGATTAAAGATATTAATGGAATTAAGAGTACTGGCCTCAGGGCAAGACGCCACCTAACTAAGCTTCCATCTTGTGAAAAGGAATTAAAGAAAAGCTTTAGTCCAGGCATGATGGCACATGCCTTTAATCCCAGCATTCAGGAAAGAGAGGCAAGCAGATCTCTGAGTTCAAGGCCAGCCTGGTCTACAGAGAAGTACCAGGTAAAGAAAAGCTAGGTACCTGTGATTGAGACCAGCATCGCTGAAGTGAACTCTTCTAGGAAGTGTTTGTGGGCCAGGCAGTGGTGGCGCACGCCTTTAATACCAGCACTTGGGAGGCAGAGGCAGGTGGATTTTTGAGTTCGAGGCTAGCCTGGTCTACAGAGTGAGTTCCAGGACAGCCAGGGCTACACAGAGAAACCCTGTCTCGAAAAACAAAACAAACAAAAAAAAAACAAAAAAAACAAACCAACAACAAAAAAGGAAGTGTTTGTGGGATCACACAGAAGCTGTGTTCCAGAGATAGCCAAGGTTGTACCTCGTACTGCAGCTGGACTTGGTAATGTGTAAGAGTCACCCAGTTGGTACTGGATTTGAAGGCGTGAAGGGGTCATGAAGAGCAGCTGAGGCTTGGCTCTCTGAGAAGCCAGAGGCGGCCATTGGTGCAGGTGCAGCCTCCATTGCAGTTGATGGCCCAGGACTGAAGGGGTCATGCAAAGAATTTGAGGCTTGGCACCACGAAGAGAGCCTATGAGGGGCTATTGGTGAAAGTGCAGGCCAGTTGCATCAAAAGACTCCAGGGTATTGGAGATGCCAGCACCAGGGCATGGCCACCAAGAACAGCAACAGCAGTGGAGTGGAGTCTGCCAGAGCCTAGAGTGCTACAGAGGGCAGAGTTGGAGACCTGATCCAAGCACTTTGCAGGAGGCCAGAGGTCATGTGTGGATCCTAGACATTGGAACCAGAAGCTGTAACATTGAAGTTGACTTGGAGACCCCAAGATCTTAGAGATGCCCGAGCCATGGGTACCTGCCGAGAAAAGCTGCCAACAGGGAGCAGAACCAGCCCCAAAGAAAGAATTGTGTTGCAATCAACAAAGATGAAAGGAGATCTAAAGAACACTTTGGCATCAGACATGGAGTTTGCCCAGCTGGTTTCCTGTCTTGCTTTGGTCCAGTGTCTCCTCACTGTGCTCTCTTCAATATGTTTTGGAACAATAATGTATATCCCGTGCCATGATATGTTGGAAGAATGTGAGCTGCTTTTCTATTTGATGTAAAGGGGATTACAGTCAACTGCTTGCATGAAGATCTCAGAAAAGACTTTGAACTTTGAACTTTTTTTTAAGATTTATTTATTTTATGTATATGAGTACACTGTAGTTGTATTCAGACACACCAGAAGAGGGCATCAGATCCAATTGCAGATGAGTTTGAGCCCCCATGTGGTTGCTGGGAATTGAACTCAGGACCTCTGGAATAGCAACCAGTGCTCATAATCTCTGAGCCATCTCTCCAGTCCAAACTTTGGACTTTTAAATATTGTTGAGACTGTGATAGGCTTGGGGCCTTTTGAAGTTGGACTATGCAGGACCATGAAAGGATAGCATGGTTTCTGGTCGAGTACCAGCTAGAATTGGCAGAGATCCCATGTGATCCTAAGTGATGGTATACTTCATGTTCCCAGACTCTAGGCTCCTGACAGGAGACCTCCATAAATCTGTGCCTTTCAGTCATGACTACGCCCACTAGTCTACGTCCACAGGCCGAGGGTGTGACTACAGGCCACAGAGCCTCATGACAGATCTCCATATTAATGAGATACCTAAAGGCCAGAGGGGCCTAGCCAATTAAACATTCCTTCCCAGACTCTCCTCCCTGCAAAATGTATTTAACCTCAGGCCCACCTTGAAAATACTGGGGTATAGTTTTCATCTTTTTGCCATGACAATAAACATCTTAAGACCATGGACTATTTTTCTTCTTAGGGGTCCACCGTGAGGAACCGTGGTGGAGCAAGCCTTTATCTATAGAGCCGTTGTCTAATCTCCTGCAGAAGAACTCTCTGCGTTTCCAGTCACGGAGACTACCAACCCAAGGAAGCAAGCCGAGCCAGCTGTGACCCAGCCAAGTGAGCTGGCTGTGGCTAACAAGAACTCTCCTCCCGCGGGACACAGCTAAAGCTTCTCCCCCTCGGCTCTCTTCGGCTGCAGGCAAATCCATCCCGTACACCCCCACTTCGTTCTCAGCCATTCTGCGGCACCCTCCAGAGGTGCCTGGGGGCCCAAGGGCCTGAGAATTAGCCAGTTCCCGGCCACCTTTTCGCCCGGGGACTGCCAAGCCAAGAGTTCCGGCTGTCCCCGGAACCTCAGACTGTACTCCCCATCCCCGGAGTGGAGACCCGCAGTTTCACATAGCCCAGAGTCAGCCTGGCACCAGCGTGAAGTGAGCACACTCAAATTCCTGCACCTGTCCCCACAAGAGGCCCCTAGCCACATGGCAAGACAGAAGTAGGACCCACAATTCAACCCAACAACAGGTCTCACGCACACTACAACCCAACAGGACTAAATACATTGTGCTTTGTGTTATGGCTGTCCGGGGAGTGAAATGTAATGGTTTGAATAGGCTTGGCCCCCATAAACTCAGTGTTTGAAGGCTTGGCCTGTGGGGAATGGCACTATTATGAAGCATGACCTTGTTGGAGGAAGTGTGTTACTGTGGGGGTGGACTTCGAAGTTTCCTAGTGCCAAAGCCCTGCCCAGTGTGGAATCAGAGCATCTTCCTGCCTGCCTTCCAAGGACAGTTCACTTCCTCTGCCTGAGGATCAAGACATAGAACTCTCAGCTCCTCCAGTACCATGTCTGCCTGCCACCATGGTGATAACGGGCTGAATTTCTCAGTCTCAAGCCAGACCCAATTAAACAGTTTGCCTCTATAAGAGTTGCCTTGGTAGCTGGCACACGCCTTTAATCCCAGCACTTGGGAGGCAGAGGCAGGCAGATTTCTGAGTTCAAGGCCAGCCTGGTCTACAGAGTGAGTTCCAGGATAGCCAGGGCTACACAGAGAAACCCTGTCTTGAAAAAACAAAACAAAACAAAACCCACAACAACAAAAAAACAAAACCCTGTCTCAAAAAACAAAACAAAACCCGGGCACGCCTTTAATCCCAGCACTTGGGAGGCAGAGGCAGGCGAATTTCTGAGTTCGAGGCCAGCCTGGTCTACAGAGTGAGTTCCAGGACAGCCAGGGCTACAGAGAAACCCTGTCTTGAAAAACCAAAATAAAAAAAACAAAACAAAACAAAACAAAAAAACAAAAAACAAAACAACAACAACAACAACAAAAACAAAAAACAAAAAACAAAAAAAAACCCAAAGAGTTGCCTTGGTCATGGTGTCCTTCAAGATAATGAAACCTAAACTAAGATACATGCTATTAAACCTACATATTCCACATAAATTAAAATCAATAAAAAATTCAAACTTAAAAAAAAAATAGTTAGGGATGTAGCTCATTTGGTTGAGCACTTGCCAAATATACACGATGCCTAAAAGCTACCTGGAGGAGGAAAGGGTTTATCTCATGTAATAGGTTACAGAACATCATGGGAAACTAAGGCAGGAACTCTATGCCTTACGGATGCTGCGTGCTGCTTCTCTCGATGGACCATGCTTAGCCAGCTTTATTATGTAGTCTGGGACCACATGCCTGGGGAATGAAACCGCCCACAGTGGGCTGGACCATCCCACATCAGTTAACAATGGAGACATCCCTCCCACACATGCCCATAGGCCAATTGGTCTAGGTAATTTTCTCAATTGTGGTCTCCCCACTAAGGGGACTTGTAGACTGTCTCACATGGACAATTAAAATAAACCAAGGCACATCCCCAGAACTACATAGCCTGGATGTGACAGTCCAAGCCTATAATCCCAGTGCTTGGGAAGTAGAGGCAGGAGGCACAGAAATTCAAGGTTATTTTCAGCACCATATCATGAGACATTTTCAGTAAGTAAATAAAAATAACTCGGACTTGTAATAAAAGGAGGATCGCTTTTTGTTCCCTGAAGGGAACAGTTGAGGCTCAGAAGTGGGTTGCCTACCACCTAGTGACTGGCTAAGTACCAAGTCAGAAGATGATAATGAAACCAACTCCTCAGAGCCAAACCCCAGGCTGCCCACTCCATGACGGTGGTATTGAGAAGGGTTCCTTCAATGGGACAATGAACTTGACAGGTCACTTGGTTTTCTGCGACGGCACAGATCCACATCAGCCTAGGAGGTCAGCGTCTTCTCCATCTTTGAGATGGATAAATGAAGTCTCCAGTGTCACGGGAGCTTCTCTGGAGTTGGGCCTAACCCCTGACATCTTGTACAATGGCCCAAAGCTAACGTGCTTGTGTTCTTTTAGCCTCTAGAACAGCGTTTCTCAGCCTCTAGGTCTCAACCCCTTTGGGATTTGAACAACCCTTTTACACAGTTACCTGAGACAGTTGGAAAACACTATATTTAATTATGATTCATAACAGCAGCAAAATTAGAGTTATGAAGTAGCAACAAAAATGATCTTAGGGTTGTGGGTTACCACATCAGGCGGAAGTGTATTAAAGGGTTGCAACATTGGTAAGGTTGAGAACCACTGCTCTAGAACAGATACCTAATAACTGTTCACGACACAAAAACAGGCCCTCCCCTCGTTTTTTGAGACAGGGTTTCATGTACCCCAGGCTGGTTTTCCTACTCTCTGGAAGTAGAAGCACTGTCCACTCATGACCAGCCTGCTCCACACAGCAAGACCATCTTAAAATACAAGAAGGGAGGGCTGGAGAGACGGTTCAGTGGTTAAGAATGATTACTATTCCTTCAAAAGACATGGGTTCAATTCCCAGCATTCACATGGTAGCCCACAACTGTTTCTGGGGGATCCAGTGTTGTGGGCATGTACACAGACATACGTGCAGTCAAAATACTGAAGCACATAAAATAGAAAAAATTAATATATATATACATATATATATATACATATATATACATAAATATATGCATACATACATATAATTTATTTAAAATCTGAGGATACAGCTCAGTGGTGGCTCACCTAGCATGGACAAGGTTTTAGGTTGAATCACCAAGACACACAAAACCAAACACTAGGTTGTTATTTGAATTTGTTTGTTTGAGATTGTAGCTCAAGCTGGCCTTGAACTTAAGCCAACCCTCCTGCCTCAGCCTTCAGGAGAGCTGGAGTCAGACCTGAGCTTCCAGGTCCAACTTTGATCGTCTCTAATTACTTTCCTTATAAAAACAGAACTGACTTCTTCATTATGGCACGTAAGTCTAAGCCAGTGGTTTTTCAGCCTTCCTAATGCTGTGGCCCTTTTATACAGTTCCTCAGGTTGTGGTGATCCCCAACCATAAAATTATTCTGTTGTTACTTCATGTGATGGTTTGCATATGCTTTGCCCAGGGAATGACACTATTAGAAGGTGTGGTCCTGTTGAAGTGGGTGTGACCTCGTTGAAGTAGGTGTGTCAATCTGGGTGTGGGATTTAAGTCCCTCATCCTAGCTGCTTGGAAGCCAATATTCTCCTAGCAGCCTTCAGATGAAGATGTAGAACTCTCAGCTCCACCTGCACCATGCCTGCCTGGATGCTGCCATGTTCCTGCCTTGATGATAATGGACTGGTCAGTCCATTATCTCTGAACCTGTAAATCAGCTCTAAATAAATGTCCTTTTAAGAGTTGCCTAGGTTATAGTGTCTGTTCACAGCAGTAACACCCAAACTAAGACATTTTATAACTGCAATTTTGCTACTTATGAGTAAGAATGCAAATATCTGATATACAGGGTATCTGATGTGAGACCCCTATTTGACCTTCGAGGGTCCGTGACCCACAGGCTGAGAAACCCCCATCTAAGCTGTTTTGAAATTTGCTTACACTCTCTCTCTCTCTTCTTCCGTCTTCCCTCCTTTCTTCTATCGCTCCCTCCCCCTTTCCTGATTTCTTCAAAAGCTAAACAGAAAAGAATCCTAATGACTCACCTGCGTTCCCTTCTGTCTCTGCCTCCTTCCACCTATTCTTCTACAGAGTTCAAAGCGCGGCTCAACGGAACTCTTGTCCTGATGGACAGATGAGGCGTTTGCTTCTTTCTAACATCGTGAGTAAGAACCAGTTAAGATCTCTGAGCTATACTTGTGGTTTTGTCTACTGACACTTCTTTGGGATCGGCTTGCCCCAGCCCTCTTCTCCCTCTCAATGACACCATCGGCACCACCTGCACCTCAGCACCAAGGACAGTGCTCGGCACAAAAAAAAAAAAAAAACTTAGGTTGGTTGCTGTTCTAATGATCCCCAGGGCCACTGGACGGTATGCATCAGAAAACTCAAAAATAATTGCTTCACTAGGAATTGTTTCTAATTAAGTGATCTAGGACACATGTGAAGATTTCTCAACCAAAAATCTTAGAACAGTTTTTAGTAAAATATAAGGAGTCAGCTGGGCAGTGGGGGTGCACATCTTTAATCCCAGCATTTGGGAGGCAGAGGCAGGCGGATTTCTGAGTTCGAGGCCAGCCTGGTCTACAGAGTGAGTTCCAGGACAGCCAGGGCTACACAGAGAAACACTGTGGGGGTGGGGGGAATAGAGTCAGAGCTGGCACGCCTTTAATCCTAGCACTTAAGGGGCAGAGGCAGGTGGATCTCTAAATTCAAGGCCAGCCTGGTTTACAGATTGAGTTTCAGAACAGCTAGGGCTACACAGAAGAACCTTGTCTCAAAATAATAATAATAATAATAATAATAATAATAATAATAATAATATTACCACCAGCAGAACCAGGGTTGGAATTCAAATCGACTCTAGAATTCATGCCCAGCTCTGCCTCCCAGTAAATTCCTAGCTGAAGAAATAAAGAAGGGGCAGGAGGCCTGAAGCCCCAACCTGTCATCTTTGTGGCCCTGCAGCCAGTACTAGGTTGTAGGAGCAGCAGGTGGGGGTGTGGGGATGTGGGAGGAGTAGTGGGCAGAAGATGAGCTAGAGTGGTCTGTCTGTCTTTCTGAAGGAGGGAGTTACCGCAGGACTCGGGTCACAGCCCCTGCCTGAGTCCAGGGGTGTTTTCTGGAAGTTCTGGAATAATCCACACAGTCAGCTCCTAGGAACTGAGTTGTGTGCTTGGAATCAAGCCTGGTTTACGGAAAGTTGGCCATTGGGAAAAAGCAGGCCTGATTAAATTAGAGTTCTGGGTTTGTCCTCCTGTCCTTCAGCAGGTCTCTTCATCTAAGGACCCTTGTCAGAGCTGAGACTCTGCTACTACAATATAACACCATGACTAAAAGCAACTTGGGGACAAAAGGGTTCATTTCAACTTACAAGTCTCTGGTCACACCTCATCACTGAGGGCAGCTGGGACAGGAATTCAAGGCAGGAACCTGGAGGCAGGAACTGAAGAAGAAGCCATGGGGGTTGCTGGTGCCATGACTTGCTCAGTCTGCTTTCTTGTAGAACCCAGGACCACTTGCCCAGGGGTAGCTCTTTCCACATCAATCAAGAAAATGTTCACAAGGCTTGCCCACAGACCAGTCTGGTGGGGGGATTTTCTCAACTGAGGTTTCCTTTTCCAAAGATGACTCTACATTGTGTCAGATTGACATAAAACTAGCCGGGGAAACCCTGTCCTATTTATCTATCAGTACTGCTGTGGTCCATGGAGGTCCAGGGAACTCCCTACTCACCGTTTCTAAAATCCTAATGATGCTGATAATGTCCTTTAAATTTTCTATGACAAGGAAGTAACACTTGGGGGCGCTCTCATGACAAAAAATTTCTTACAACCAGGGAAATTGATAAGAAGGGATGTCTTTTCTTTTTTTTTTAAGATTTATTTATTTACTTCATGTATGTGAGTACACTGTCGCTATCTTCAGACACACCAGAAGAGGGTATCAGATCCCATTACAGATGGTTGTGAGCCACCATGTGGTTGCTGGGAATTGAACTCAGAACCTCTAGAAGAGCAGTCAGGGCTTTTAACCACAGAGCCATCTCTCCAGCCCCAACATTTTTTTTTTTTAAAAGACAGAGTTTCTCTGTGCAGCCCTGGCTGTCCTGGGACTTACTCTTTAGACCAGGCTAGCCTTGAACTCAGAGATCTGCCTGGCTGTTTCCTGAGTGCTGGGATAAAAATTGTGTGCCACTACCACCTAGCTCTCTTTATTAATTTTTTTTGTTGTTTTTGGTTTTTTGTTTGTTTGTTTGTTTGTTTGTTTTTTGTTTTTTTGGTTTTTCTTTTAGCCTTGGCTGTCCTGGAACTCACTGGTAGACCAGGCTGGCCTAGAACTCAGAAATCCGCCTGCCTCTGCCTCCCAAGTGCTGGGATTAAAGGCGTGCGCCACCACCGCCCGGCTCTTTATTAATTCTTAGTTGACTGGTTAAAGTCTGTTGTTTAGGACTGTCATAGTACATTTGAACTTCTATTAGGAAATCCAATAAACCAAGGGGCTTATGAACAACAGAGGCTTAACTTCACCTGTTCTAGAGCCTGAGAAACTGAAGATCTAAAGAAAAAATGAAAGTAAATTTGTATGTCAGATTATTTTTACCAAAAGCACGTGATAGATTTCTTCCCCTAACTTCAGGTAGAGCTTTACAGTCATTTTCTGGTTTTCTTGTTTTTTATTTAATAGCAAAATGGGGGAAGGAGCCAGGCGGTGGTGGCACAAGCCTTTAATCCCAGCACTTGGGAGGCAGAGGCAGGTGGATTTCTGAGTTCAAGGCCAGCCTGGTCTACAGAGTGAGTTCCAGGACAGCCAGGGCTACACAGAGAAACCCTGTCTCAAAAAAAAAAAAAAAAAAAATGGGGGAAGGACAAGCAATGCCTGTCACAACAACTTTGCAGTGTCAAGAAGCCATAGATAGATAGATAGATAGATAGATAGATAGATAGATAGATAGATAGAGATAGAGAAAGAGAGAAAGAAAGAAAGAAAGATAGATAGATAGATAGATAAATAGATAGAAAGAAAGATAGAACTGCAAAATGTGTCCTCACTGGTCCCCAGGGGAACAGAACACCGAGGCATTTTCACCTATTAGTTTGAAAACTTTTCTTTTTTTAAAGATATATTTACTTATTTTATGTATAAGCGTACACTGTTGCTGTCTTCTGACACACCAGAAGAGGGCAGCAGACCCCATTACAGATGGTGATGGTTCTGAGCCACCATGTGTTTGTTGGGAATTGAACTCAGGACCTCTGGAAGAGCAGTCAGTGCTCTTTACCACTGAGCCATCTCTCCAGCCCCTGGCAACTTTCCAAAAGATGGAACTCTGGTATTTCAGATGGATGTGGTGGGACGCCTTGACTGAAATTCCAGTATGTTGGGAGGTGGGGCAGGAGGATCAGGAGTTTACTTTTGACCTTGTTTTCCTGAGAGCTGTTCTCAACAAAAAACAAAGAAAGAGATGCGGGGAGATGGCTCAGCCAGGAAAATGCTTGTTTTGCCAGCGTGAGGACCCGTGGTGTGTGCTTATAACCTCCGGAGACAAGAGGATGTCTGGGGTTTGATGAACAGCTAGACTGGTGAACATTAGGTTCTATGAGAGACCTGTCTCATAAAAATAAGAGGGGCTTTAAAAAAAAAGATTTATTTATTTTTATGTGCATTGATGTTTTGCCTACATGTGTGTCTATGCGAAGGTGCCAGACCTGAGTTACACACAGCTGTGAGCCACCACATAGATACTGGGAATCGAACCCAGGTCCTCTGCAAGAGCAGCCAGTGCTCTTAATTGAAGAAGGCTCAGCAGTTAGGGGCACTTGCTGCTTTTCCAGAGGACCTAGGCTCAGTTCCCATTACCCACATGGTGGCTCACAACCATCTTTAACTCCAGTTGCTGGAGAATTCTTTGTCCTCTTCTGGCCTCCTCAAGCATCAGGCTATCAATAACCAATCCCTTATTATTTTTTGTATTAATCATTTTCTCTTGATCTTTTAAATTTTTCCTCTTACACGTATTTGTGTGTGGTATATGTGTGTTTCTGAATACATGCATACTGTGCATGTGTGCAGAGGTCAGAGGACAGTTTTTAGAAGTGGGTTTTCTCTTTCCACCAAGGAGGTCCGGGGATGGATCTCAATAGCAGGTTTGGTGGGGAGGAAGCCTTTACCTGTTGAGCTGTGTGTCCAGACCCTCCAGTGGTTTTCCTATTAATTATTTACTATAATTTTCCTAGTGCACTCCAGGTCATTTCTTGCTTTCCACCGTGGTTCCTGGCATGCTTAGCTTGTCTTATTGTGTTTTAGCTTTTGTTGCTAGAGATGGAATTCAGGGCCTTGCACGTGACAAGCAAGTGAGTTACTGTCCAGCCACACCCCAAACTATTAAAGAAAACTGTTTGCCTGTTGTTTCCTGTTTCATTTTCAGTTGGGAAAAAGGGTGAGAGAAGGGCTGGAGAGATGGCTCAGCAGTTAAGAGCACTGACTGCTCTTCCAGAGGTTCTGTGTTCAATTCCCAGCAACCACATGGTGGCTCACAACCATCTGTAATGGGATCTGATGCCCTCTTCTTCTGGTGTGTTTGAAGACAGCAACAGTGTACTCAGATACATAAAAATAAATAATTCTTTAAAAAAAAAAAAGAGTGAGAGCTAAGCAAAGACACACACTTTTCTAAGCAAACACACACACACACATGCACCACGAACACACACATGCATGCACAGGCGCACACACACACACACACACACAGACATATACCATAAGATGCACACATGGATGCACACACACAGGCACACACACATATACCACACACATATATATACCATAAGATGCACACATGCATGTACACACATGCACACACATACACATGCACACACACATGCATGTATACACACACACAAACCAGATACTAATGTCTCCTAGTGTCAGGCATTGTACTTAGGGTCTCACCTATCACCTTGTCTAACCTGCACACCCAGGCTTGGGAAGTAGGTGATGCTTATTCCACTTCAGAGATGACAGAGCAGAGGCACAGAGAGGTTAAAGGACTTAATCAAGGACACACAGCTGCTGAGTAGCCTGTATGAAACAACATGGAGAGATGAGATAAGGCTAGGCTTGTTGGCTGGCATTCAGCTTAGAACATGAAGGTTTTGGGTTGAGTTGGTTCTGTGAGCCAGAAAGGTCACAACCTGTCATGAAGCTGTGATTTGGTTACTCCGGCCATGGAAGAACAGTATGAAGCCAGAAAGGGTAGTGTGAAGAAGAAAATCCCCACAATACAAAGAACCTGGTGACAGAATGTTTGCCTCGAATGCACAAAGTCTTGGGTTCGATCTGTAGAACTGAAGACATCACATCTGACAGTTTACAACACCCAGTAATTTCTTTCCTCTCCAAAGGATCCAATCTATTTATCTGTCTATCTACACATGTATATTCACACATATATACATACATATGTACACACACACAGACACACACACACACAGACACACACACACACACACACACACACACACACACACACACACACACACGGTTTGAGAGGGAGCATAACAAACTCCTGAGCCAGCAGACAAACCCCGTGGGATGTAAACCAGCCCAGAGAGGGTGTCCCCCGGGGCTGGGTGGTCCCAGGAAACCTGAGTCTTTCTCTACTTGGCTGGGTCATCTTTGAGAAGTCCATTGGCCTCCGCGTTGGGAGGATGACAACTAGACAACTGGTCCTGACTACAAGCCTCTGGACGATGCTAGGAGGGATGAGACTGCTAGGGGAGGCCAATTCTAGAAGCCAGCGCTTCCCTCCTCCAGCAAACTCCACGTTTCTGCCAGAAGGTGGCGCCAGCGAAGCGCCAAAGCGTGGGTCGCCTGGCAACGTCTGCAAAGACTTGTACGTTTGGTTTAAGAGGGAAGTCAGACAGCCCAGTCTGGAGCAGACAGCTCCGGACTGTATCTCATTCTCTGCCTCTATCCTTTAATGCTCAAGAGCCTGGGTAGCCTGCTTGATCCCTCTGAGTGTCAGTTTCCCTGTGTGGGAAGTGAGGCAGGCCTGAGAGGGATATTTGCCCCCTGACGGTTCAAACTCACCACAGCCCAACAGTGAGTGAGGCCAGTTCCCTTCAGCAGGTGCCTGATTTTTCTCTTACCCTCCATCTGGAATATTCGCTCTTCCTGGATTCATAGCCTCTAAAATATTGAGACTCCATGTCTCTCTCTCTTTTTTTTTTTTTTTTGTTTTTGTTTTTGTTTTTTTCGAGACAGGGTTTCTCTGTGTAGCCCTGGCTGTCCTGGAACTCACTCTGTAGACCAGGCTGGCCTCGAACTCAGAAATCCACCTGCCTCTGCCTCCCAAGTGCTGGGATTAAAGGCGTGCGCCACCACCGCCCGGCTGCATTTTTTTTTTTTTTTTTTTTGAAGATTTATTTGTTTTATGTAAGTACACCGTGCCTATCTTGAGACACACCAGAAAAGGCCATTGGATCCCTTTGGCCATTGGTTGTGAGCCACCATGTGGTTGCTGGGAACTGAACTCAGGACCTCTGGAAGAGCAGTCAGTGCTCTTAACTGCTGAGGAACCTCTTCAGCCTCCCCCCCCCCCCCCCCCGTTGCATTTTTTTAAAAAAAGATACATTTCTTTAAACTATGTGTATGAGTGGGAACCCCCCCCCCCAACACACACACACACACAAGCCAGAGGCTGTGGGATCCCCTTGTACTGGAGTTCAGGTGGCTGTGAGACACTGGATATGTGTGCTGGGAGCCATACTGGGGTCCTCTCCATGAGAAGAAAATGCTCTTAGCATGGGAGTCATGTCTACAGCCTCCCCAGTGGTATTTTTAAAACCATAACAAGGTAGAATTTATAGAACATACTTGTTTATTCTAAACATGCAATTACATGATTTTCGGTAAGTTTACCAAGCTGGGCCCAAGATTTGGTTGATAAAATCGGATTATTTCAGGCTGGGTGTGGTGGCACACACTGTAATCCCAGCCCTGGAAAGGTGGAGGTCGAGAAGCAGGTCAAGGTTCAAGGTCAGCCTGGGCTACGTGGGCTGTTTGAGGCTAGCCACAGAACATTTACTCAGCTGCTTCTGGAGCCCAGTGCTTGGCCGCCCTCATGGGCTTACCACCAACCAGAGTCTTTCTGGTCCCTTCCTTCCTTCACTGTCTCTCGGGCCTCTCTCCAGGGTGCCACCATTTTTTCTTCTATGCTCTAAAGGTTTGTTGAGTGAATCTAGCTGGGTCGGCCTAGAGCCCTGCTGCCCTGGCCTCATCCTCCTGCCTTGTTGTCCCCCCAAATACACACACACACACACTGTGGTCTCTCCCCCCTCCCTCTAGTTTTCTCTTCCCCTTGGTCTCCTCCCAGAATAACATGATTCCCATGGGTGGGTTAATGGACAAGAGTGGTTTAGAGGCCATGAACTTCAGCTGCATTTGGGCGGAACCAGAGTGAGACAGGTGAGGCTGAGGCAGGGAAAGGAAAACATCAGGAGGTAGGATGTTCAGCCTCACAGCTCAGCCAGGACCTCACAGACTATGGAAAGGGGTGAGAGATTTGTTTCCATTGAGAATAGAACGTTTGAACAGAGGACCAAGGTGATTCAGCTGGTGGTTTTTTAAAAAAAAGGGTTATTATTTATTTTGTGTATGTTAGTACACTGTTGCTCTCTTCAGACACACCAGAAGAGGGCATCAGATCCCATTACCGATAGTTGTGAATTCACCACGTGGTTGCCGGGAATTGAACTCAGGGCCTCTGGAAGAGCAGTCAGTGCTCTTAACTGCTGAGAGATCTCTCCAGTTCACAGCTCATGATCTTTTTAAAAAAGCATATTGGTTGCTACATGGAGAAGAAATATGGAAAAGGGATTGTCAAAATGGCAGGCAACAGTGGTACCTCCGTCTTGGGTAGTGGACAAGACAGAGGTTATATGGGAAGCTGAGCTTGTGATATCTGGGATGGATCAGATATGAAGTTTAGGAGAGGAGTCCTGGACACCTGAGATGTCCTTTGTTTTCCTTGCTACTTAAGGGTAAAGAATCCTCTGAGGCAGGGAACCAACTTAGGGAGAGGGGGCTTACTTTAGCTCACATTTCAAGGGTACAACCCTTCCTAGTAGGGAGTCACCACAAGCTAGGGCTTGAAGCAGCTGATTACCTCCAATCTACCAGAAGCAGAAAGATGAAGACTGTGATCAGCTCATTGTCGCCTTCATATACACAACATCCAACATAAGGAATGGTGCTGCCCACAGTATGCAGGTCTTCCCACCTGTTGTGTAACAGAAGCTCTTTAAACAGGAAGATTAAACAACCCACAATAGCTCCAGGAAGTCCCTGAAATTGACCAGATGCACTAGGCCTTTCCTTACCAGAGAAAGCTATAAAAGTTGAGAGCCCTGATCTCATGGAAGGAAGCTGAGCTGCAAAACCTCTCACCGGGGGTTTGTGTTGAACATGGGAGATGCCTGAGGCACTGTCCGAGCTGGGACACAGACCCCTAGTCATCTGCAGGTAGGACCTACCCAGAGCCTTAGGAGTCTGAAAAGCCTTGGAACTTAAGCACTGCATGCTTTCAGTCCATGCTGGAGTGTGGGAACTTAGATTGGTTGGGGAATCGTCAAGAGTCACCCCTGACTCCCACTCCTGCTCCTGCTGGAGCATCCGACTCCTTGACAGTGTACGCGGTCATTGAAGTACAGGTGTCTTCCTATATGTTCGTTCAAATATATGACACTTAGGTAGTCCACTGTATTACATCCTACACTGCAGAGTGTGTCGCTGCCATCTCCTGGCTCCAGGTCAGGGATTAACTAATTAGTTAATTAATTTTCTGTACCAAGATGCTGTGTCTCTTATCACTTGGCAGAAAGGACTGGCAAGATGACAGGGAGAGAGAGTAGAGTGACCCAGACCCAAAGGAAGAAAACCAGGCCTAGAGAATGCTTGAATCAGACTGGGCAGACCCTCAAGGCACCAGTCATTTCCTAGGTCTGAGAGGCATCAGTTGGGGTCTCCTCCAGTGAGCTTCTACCACCGGCATCAGCCTCAGCACTTCATTCTGCCCCTGGCAATCCCCCCCCCCCCCACCATCAGTCATCCCCACATGCTAAGCCATGTTGCCTGTATCCTCTCAGCAGCTGTAAGGCATTTTCCTTATTTGTACTTATTTAGTTTGCTGTTTTGAGACAGAGTCTCTGGGATGACCTTGAACTCATGGCAATCCTCCTGCCTCAACCTCTGAAGTGCTAGGATTGTGGTCAAGAGCCACTATGCTCTTTGTTTTTGTCAAAGAGATGTAGCTCACTTTGGCCTCAAACTTGTGATTCCCCTGCCTCAGCCTTCAGAAGGACAGGTGTGTACCACCACAGCTTCCGTTACTTTCTGTTTACAGGTAGGAAGACATCCCCGAAGCAGGTGAGAAGGAACTGGGGACCCGCTTCTTCCTCCCCTCCTTTCCCCTCTGCTGTTACACACTCTTGACTGGAAGGCTCTCATTGCCTCGCTAACCCTCGGCTACAAAGCAGAAGGGGGCTCCCCTTACAACCCAAAAGCAGTAAATTTAATACCAATAAAGGGAAGTTTGGCTTTGCAGAGAGTGGGCACTGGCTAAAAATACTGGTGGCTTCTCGAAGCACTGAGATGAATTCGTAGAGAGTTGACCTTCACACACAGCTGGACAGAAATAAGATCATGACACCCTGGTGTCTCAAATCACCCACTGCACCCCGACAACATCCATACCCTGACCCTGACTCTTTCCAGGTCTCTCCTCCTCCCTCATCGCCCAATGATCCTGGCCATGCTGATCTCTCCGAAGTTCCTTGGAATGCCAAGCTGCTCTGCCTCAGGGCTTTTGCACCTGTTCCGCCAGGATGCTTTCTTCTCAGCTCTTTGCACTGGGCTTCCTCACACCCTCCATGGTGCCCTAGCTGAAATATTCCATCCCCCCGGGAGCCTTTTCCAGTGTGACCACCCAGCTGACTCAGTGCTTGGCCCTCATCACAAGCCACAGGTTCTTATCTGTTTGTTTTGTGTCTGTGTCCTTCCGTGGGACAGAAAGCTCTGTGAGCGCACAGACAGGCTTTCTGTCCTTGACTGCTAGCGTGCTGCTCAATGTATGTTAGTTATCCAGTGTCCGCTGCATGATGAATCCTGGGAAATCTCCTGTATATCGCTCCCTCAGCCTTCAGACAGCAGCTGGGAGGGGCTTCTGCCTCCAAGGCTCCATAAATAAATAGATAAGATAGGCACAGATACAGAAAGTGAGGTTAGGGAAGAGACCAAGATCTAGGAACGAGGGCTGTGTCTCCTCTTCCCGTAGTAATTCTGTCCCCCTGTAAGAGACTGAGAAGATGTTCCTCAGACACAAAGGAATGGATGACTTCATGACACAAGGCAGGCTGGATTTGGAGCTCTGTTCCCCTGTGAGCTGAGGCCTCAGAACTTAACTCCAACCAGACCCAAAACACCTGAGTGCTGGGTACACCTGAAATCCCAGAGCTCAGGAATAGAGGCAGGAAGATGAAGCCTTTCTGGGCTATGTGGTGAAAGCTGTCTCAAAAAGCAAAGGCAAGAGGCTGGAGGGGTGGCTCAGTGGCTAAAAACTGTGCGGCACTTGCAGAGGACCCAAGTTGAGTTGCCTTGGGTGCATGCTGGGTGGCTCACAACTGTCTGGACCTGACACCTTTTTCTGGCTCTATGCACCTGTGCATGCATGCGCCTACCCACCCCCACAGGCAAGCATACATAGTTAAAAATAAAACAAATCTTTTTGTAAATGCAAAAGTGAAACAAAGTAACAGCAAAAATCAAGACGGAAATAAGACAACAAAAAAGTCTCCAATCCAAAAGAATCCAAAATTCATTCTCTCCCTCTCCCTCTCCCTCTCCCTCTCCCTCTCCTCCCTCTCCCTCCCCTCCCCCTCCCCCTCTCAAACATGCACACACAACTGGGCAGAAAGCTTCAATGGACATTTCACAAAAAAGAAAACCAGTTGAAAAATAAACAGAAAGCTTCAACTGAAGAGGGTGAGGACGGGGAAGATGTGTTGGATGTGGTAGTTTATGGCTGTGTGCCCAGCACTGGGAAGTTAGGAGGGAGATTACTGTGAGTCTGAGGATAGCTTGTGCTACAAAGGGGGATCCTGCCTTAAAAGACAGAAGGAAAGACAGACAGGTCAGTCTGACCAGGTATGGCAGCTCTTGCCTATAATCCAGGCTGAGACATAAATTCAAAGCCATGAGAGACATATAGTAAGATCAGGGCTAACCTGGGAACTAACTAGTAAGACCCTGTACACACACACACACACACACACACACACACACACACACACACACAATGGCCCATATCTACAGACTTGCTTTTTTTCTTTTGTTTTTGTTTTTTTGTTTTTGTTTTTTGTTTTTCAAGACAGAGTTTCTCTGTATAGCCCTGGCTGTCCCAGAACTCACTCTGTAGACCAGGCTGGCCTCAAACTCAGAAATCCACCTGCCTCTGCCTCGTGAGAGCTGGTATCAAAGGTGTGTGCCACCATCGCCTTCTCACCTAACTTTTTATATGAATCCAAACAGTTGTGAGCTACCATGTGGGGTGCTGGGAATTGAACTCAGGTCCTCTGGAAGAGCAGCCAGTTTTCTTAACTGCTGACTCATCTCTCCAGCTAGTTTCCTCTGTGTAGACCTGGCTGTCTTGGAACTCACTCAGTACACCAGGCTGGCCTCAAACTGAAGATCTGCCTGCCCCTGCCTCCTGAGTACTGGGGTTGAAGGTGTGCATCACATCCACTGGCTGCGGTTTAACTGTGAGTCCAGACAGGCCTCTCAAACACCAGAGAAGATACAAACCAAAGGGGAACCTGACCAGGTGGAAGGAAACCCAACAGCAGCCCAGTTGAGCCAGAAAGACTTGAGTTCGAGTCCCATCTCTGCTACTTACTAGCTATGTGACTTTGGAATATTCACCCAAACTCCTGTCTCTTCCATATCAAGACTAATGCTTCGGGGATGCTCTGAGATAGCTGGTCCGTGCCACTCAGCTCTGCTGTGAGGTAGACTGGAGGGGACTACACTGTAGAGTTAGGACCCCAAGTTGGTGCTCTACACCCAGGCAAGGGAAGAAACAGTCTCAGAAAGATCTCTGGGACAAGGGTAAGGGGGTGACAGGAGCCACAGGGCCACCTGAGAAGCCTGTTAAGGGGTGAGGGACTGGAGATTTGGGTTTTCCATGGCTTCCCCCACCACCACCACCACACACATGCACGCTCGCACACGCGCGCACGCAAGAGCCTTACCTGTTGAGCCATCATTTGTGATGGTTTGTATATGCTCAGCCCAGGGAGTGGCACTATTAGAAGGTGTGACCCTGTTGGAATAGGTGTGTCATTGTGGCTATGGGTTATAAGACTCTCATCCTAGCCTGGAAGTCAGTATTCTGCTAGCAGCCTTCAGATGAAGATGTAGAACTCTCAGCTCCTCCTGCATCATGCCTGCCTAGATGCTGCCATGCTCCCACATTGATGATAATGGACTGAACCTCTGAACCTGTAAGCCAGCCCCAATTAAATGTTGTCCTTTATAAGACTTGCCTTGGTCATGGTGTCTGTTCACAGCAGTAAAACCCTAAGACACCATCTCACTGGCCCAAGCTCTGGGTTTGATCCCAGCACTGACTGCATAAACTGGGCATGGTTGGTCATGCCTACCTGTAATCCCAACACTTGGGAGATGGGGAGGCAGGAGGATCAGGAGTTTTGTTTTTGTTTTTTAGGGGGGAGGTTTCGAGACAGGGTTTCTCTGTGTAGTCCTGGCTGTCCTGGAACTCACTCTGTAGACCAGGCTGGCCTCGAACTCAGAAATCTGCCTGCCTCTGCCTCCCAAGTGCCGGAATTAAAGGCGTGCGCCACCACCCATCGAGGATCAGGAGTTAAAGGTCATCCTTATCTACATAGTGAGTTTGTGAGGGCAGCCTGGGCTACATGAGCCAAGACTCAACTAAATTAATAATGATCCAAGGCAAAGTCTACATATCAAGTTCTAGACAAGCAAGGACTACATAGCAAGTTCTGGGAGAAATAATTAATCCAGGTGAGAGATTAAACTGTCTGCCTGGTGGCAACAGGCAGGGGAGAAAAAGTGGGCAGATTGGAGAGCTACTCTGGAGAAGACTATGGCAGCTCAGGGACAGCACTCTCTGGCACAGCCACCAGGTACGTCATTCCATGTGTCTACGACCTGTTACTTGAACCAGGACCCAGGGGTACCCTGTTCTGAACGAGCTCAGGGCAGAACTCAGCTTAGGGGTTTGGGAATAGCTTCATCTAAGAGGGTATGGACACGCACAGTAGGCCAAGGTGCCCAGGACCCCAGTGAGTAGGAGAAGAAGCTGGGTAATCATTAGGGACCAGCCAAGGAGGATGCTGGGATGGGAGCCGGTTTGGAGCTGTGGAGGCAGAGAGTTTGGAGAAAGGTGTGGCCTGTCCCACGTGTCATAGGTATAGATGCTGCTGGATAGGCCACTAGTGCTCAGACAGGACCATTTTCCTGATGCAGCGGGGAGTGAAGGGCCTTTCTCAGCATGCACAGAATCGTCCCTGCACCCCTGGCAATAGTGGCATACTCTCAGTGCCTGGTCCCAGCTCTTCCCTGTGTAAACTACATTTCTCATTGCTTAACTTCCCTGACAGAGTAACTCTAGGAAGCGTTTATGCCGCCATTGGAGGGTACAGTCCACGAGGATGACTAAGTCACAGCAGCAGGTGTGTAGGTGGCTGGTCACATTGCATGTGCAGTCAGGACGCAGAAGGATTAGCCTCTGCTCGCTCAGACTAGAAAGGCAGCTCATGGAATGGCACCGCCCACATCCAGGGCAGATCTTTCACCTCCATTAACCCCAGCTAGGAAGCCCCCCAGCACAGGCAAGCCCACAAGCTTGTCTTCTCGGGAGTCTAGCTGCTGCAAAGCCGGCAATCGATGTAAAAACCACCACAGCTCCTCCTAAGTGACCACTACCAAGCATTCCGGGTGCTGGGTGGTTTTGCATCCATTACAGTATAAACTAGTAAATCGATGCTCTGGGGTTCAGGAACTTCCTCAAGACTGGAGGTGGGGGTCCGTTCCACCTCTAACATCTAGATAGCAGCCAGGAGGAACACACCCGATACACCTGAACTTGGTGACATCTCTCATACAAATCAACCCCGTTTCTATGGGTTTACACTCTTGGGGCCTAAACTGCAGGAATTCCTAACCCAGCAGGTGTAGACGGGCGTCTGAGGACTTGTATTGTTAACCAGCATCCAGGTGATTACCAGGCAGGTGAGGAAGGCCACCCTCGGAGCTTACTCTAATCCCACCCTGTGCTGGGCAGGCAGTGGGGTCAGGCTTTGAGGGGTATGGACCCTGGGGCTACAGGTTTGGGGGATCAGTTAGAGCCGAGCTGGGGCTGCAGCTGGGAGCGGACCCGGCTGGGGGAGGCACAGGGCGGTAATAAGAAACAACAGGATGTTCTGCTTTTATTAGCCCTGGGGCTGCGCAGCTGCAGGTGAGTAATCAGATTTCTGCGGCGTCCTGTTTTCTCCGCTGCCTGGCGGTTCCTCGACACCCACTCACCTGCCACCAGCCACTGGAGGGAGGGCAGGCAGAAGGGAGGATGGGCGTGGGGACCGCCTGGGTCCTTCGCCCACGCCCACGCCAGCACACCCGCGGAGAACGGTGCACCTGCTGAGCTCGCTGCGGGACTCCGCTTTCACTGTTGCTGTAGGGAGGGGCCGCCCACTCGCAAACAACCCCCCTGGTCCCGAGTCTGAGCCGAGGATCGCAAGGTGCCACCCTCAACCTGTGCGCTTGCCTTCTGAGCTGCAGTTGCGGCCTCTAGAACAGGACACCTCCTCCCCGCGTCAGGCAGGTGACGATGTCCCAGTAACCCAGGCGTCAGGAGGAAGAGGCAACACTATAAACTATCCCGCGCCTCAATTTCTCCAAGTGAGAGTAAGGTACGCATCTTGAGAACAGATGGCCCACTAGGCCTGGTGCTTCACAATTGTAATCTCACCATTAGTTACGAGGTTGAAGCAGTGGAAGACGGTGATTTTGAGGCTATCCTGGGCTACTTATTGAGGACTTCCCCAGCCCCCTTTTTTTGGGGGGAGGGGAACAGGGTTCTCTGTGTAGCCCTGGCTTTCATGAAACTTTCTCTGCAGATCAGGCTGGCCTTGAACTACAGAGATCTGCAGGCCTCCACCTCCAGAGTACTGGGATTAGAAAACTTATTTCAATAACAAACAGAAACAAAACAAAACCTAGGGTCCCTGGATGTATCTCAGTTGATGGAGGACTTGCTTGGATAGTGTGCAGGGCATCCTGGGTTCATTCCTAGTAGTTCATTAGCCAGGCTTTGTAGTGCATATCTAGAATCTGTGCATTTGAAAGGTAGAAACTGGAGGATCTGTGCACCTTCAAGGCCAACTAGACATAGACAACGGGGGAACTCGGCTTTTAAAGGGGGAGGGGAGAGGGCTGGTTGCCAAGCACTGGCTGCTCCTGCAGAGGGCCTGCCTTTGATTCCCAGCACCCACATGGCAGCTCACAACCATCTGTAACTCCAGTTCCAACGGATTTGATGCTGCCCTATTTGTACACCAGGCACACACGTGGTAGGTACACAAACATACACGCAGGAACATCCATGCAGGCCAAACATACACACAAAATAAGTACATCTTAGAAAAAGAGGAAGACAATGAGTTGGGTGTGGTAGTATACACCTGTAACCACAGGACTTGGGGGACAGGGGCAGGACGGTCAGTTCAAGGTCATTCTGGCTACAAAGTAAGTTCCAGGTCAGTCTAGACAACAGAGATAGCCTAGGTGGGTGCCCGCATACTGAGACCCGTGCACCAGCCGTTGTCTCTCGGTTATGGCTACAGTGCCTTCATCCCTAGTCTTTGCCCCTGGCTGGCATTCACTCTTACTCAAGGACACTGAGTTTCTTTTGTCTTCATCTCATCTGGAAAGTGGGGTGCTTAGGTCAGAACCAAGTTCTGAGACAAAGATTTTTATCTGTAAAATTGGTTACTGACTCCATCCCTGACTGGGCAAAGAGATCTAAAGACCAACAAGAAAACACACCCAGCACTTTCCCAGCACTTTCTATCCCCTCTACAGAACTGTAATTATTCCATTTGGGTGGAATCCAGAGGCTCACGGGGTCAAGGGTTTATTATGAGCCAAGCTGGGAGGCTGGGGATGTGGCTTTCTCAGAATGCCTGCCGAGCATGCACAAAATTCCAGGCTGCTGCAAGCGATAGCCACAGATAAAAGAGAAGGTTGGCAGAGCTCTGCATGGAAGGGAAGGTGACCTGAGCCAAGGAGGTGATACAGGGAAGTGAGGAGAGACAAATGCACCACCACAAGAATCTTCTGGAACAGAGAAGTGAACAGCAGAATCCTGTGAGCAACACGAGGTCAAAGTATAGGAGAGAGGCCGGGACAGCACTGACTGGTTTGTTGAACTAGGAACTGAACAGGGAAAGATAGCCTTTGAGACCGACAGATGTACATTAATTACTACCGCTACAGTAACTGCCGGTGTCAGACAGCAGAGCCGCACAGAGAACGTGTAACTGTATTAATTAATAACCTTAGTTTTGCCAGAAACTTGCTTCAAACTAGTTTAATAAATAAATAATGGAGAAGAAGTTGAAAGTTAAGTGACTCCTGTATCTTAAGAGTTTCAAGTGTGAGTCAAACTTCAGGCATGGCTGGATCCAGGGTTTCTAACGATGTCGTTGGTTTATCTCCTTCTGTGGAACTCTGTCCTTCCAGCAAAGTCGTCATCTTCATTTTCTTCTCTTTATTTCCTTTTGAAACAGTCTTACTATGTAGCCCTGGCTAGCCCCCAAACTCTATGTAGACCAGACTGGTTTTAAACTCAGACATCGGCCTGCCTCTGCCTCCATAATGCTGGTGATGAAGATGTTTGTCATTAAGTCCAGACAGTCATTACCATCTTAATCAGAGCAGTTGTGATTTTATGATTCCATGTGAACCCACTCGACAAAAAAGACTGGGCCTCTTGGTCGCTAGACCCTCCCCCTCTACCCACTTTCCAGATGCAGTGAAATCTACCCAAGCTCTGTGTGGTCTCTGGAGAGGCTACAGTACAAAGATGCTAAATAGTTAACTGAAGGGGGCAGGGAACTCCATCCATCAGTGCGGCTGGGAGAGGTTGCCTCCGCATGCTTGGGTGGGAGTTCTCATGGCGTGGCTGTTTGGGGTTCACCCACACTCCTGTAGGGGACCCTTCCCCCAGGCTCCTGTAAGTGAGCCCAGTAACTACATTGCACACACGCTATGGCGCTTGTGAGATCAGAGCGTAATTTGCAGGAGTGGTGTCTCTCCTTCCAAAACCTTGTAAACTCTGGGGTTTAAACTGACGTGAGCAGGTTTGAGGGCAAGTGCCTTGACTTCACTGAGCCATCTCTCTGACCCTCCCTCTCTAATCCTGGGAAGGGACGACTGATCAACAACCCATTCGCTCACATTTCAGGAGACTCAACCTTCTCCCACTTGCTCCAGCCAAAAAGCCCAGGGCCCCGGCTTCTGATTGGCCTAACTTGTAACGCATGCCCAGACCCACGCAAAGTAAAATTGGGTTTTGTGATTGGCCTGTCTGTTCCTATCAGAGGGTGGGGCTTCGGAGTGGATGCCAGCCCAGCCCACCCCAAAGATAAGAACTGAGAGGGAGCTGGAGACACCTGTGGGGAGTAAGGTTAAATCCTTGCTCCAGAAGTGGTGGTCTATTCTACACAGGCTACACCTGTGTAGCCCTAGAGACTGCACAGGTGTGAGTCCAACCTGGGGCCAGACAGCAAGAGCCTGTCTCAAAACAAAACAAAGGAAAAACACGGGCTGGAAAACAGCTCAGGGTGTTCATAAAAAGGGTCAGACTGGCTCAGAGGTCCAGCCTCGCAGGGAGAGATGTCACTAGGTGAGAAGCAGCAGACAGCTTGCCAGGCCTGGGGAGGGACCAGCCAGGATTCCCATGGTGAGGCAGAGAGAGCAGGACAGGACAGGGTGAGAGTGGTGACCCCCATAAGTCCCAGGCCTCATGGAAACTCAGTCTTCAAATCTGGGGAGTGGGAATGAGAAGATACCTTATCTAAAGACCCATTTTACAGGCAAAGACTCAGGTTAAATCAGGGCCTGGACTAGAGAGCTTGCTTCAAGCCCTCTGGTCTATCCCAGGAGCTGGATCTCTGATGATCACCCCAGAGAAAGGGGAGGGTTGACCTGGGCATGCATTTAGAAGCCCTTCTGGGTCTCCTGGGCTTCTGTCTAGAAATTCAGTCTCTAATAACCCAAAAAATGAATTTCACTTGAGAGCATGCTACTGCATCTGATTTGTAATGGGGAAACTGAGTCCAGAAAGGGGCGAGTGACTGGGTTACCCACAAAAAAGCTGGGTGCATTCATTTAGAATATGGTGCATTGAATACCCAGCTCTATCCTTTTTTCCACTCTAAATACCTACTTCTCACAAAGGTCCTGTCCCACCGGGCGGTGGTGGCGCACGCCTTTAATCCCAGCACTTGGGAGGCAGAGGCAGGCGGATTTCTGAGTTCGAGGCCAGCCTGGTCTACAGAGTGAGTTCCAGGACAGCCAGGACTACACAGAGAAACCCTGTGTCAAAAAAACCAAAAAAAAAAAAAAAAAAAAAAAAAAAAAAAAAAAGTCCTGTCCCCTTGCCCCTGGGGTGGCAGTGTCTGTGGACTCTTGAGCGTCCTTTGCAGCACCTCACCCCCTCACCCTTCTCTCTCTCTCTCACTCTCTCTCTTTCTCTCTCTCTCTCTCTCTCTCTGATGGTCTGAGACCTTATGTTGTATAACCAAGGGCAGCCACAAGGTCTGGAAACAGACATGTCATGTAATTGGGGCCAGCAAGATGGCCTAGTGGGTAAAGGCATGTCTCCAAGCATGAGGACATGAGTTCAATCCCTGGATCCCATATGATGAAAAAAGAGAACTGACACCCCCCCACACACACACACACAAATGTTTCTCTGGCCTTAAAAGAACCATGAAGAATAATTGAGGTACAGAATTTATGGTCACCCTATATACCTTTTATCCCTTTACCTACGAGAAACAGGCACAGAGGGAAGGAAAGACTGTCACAGGTATCAGTGATCCTAAAACAGTGGTGTCTTGTCCCGCAACAATCTGAGTCAGAAAGTGGAAAGAGGATTTCATATGGCGTGAGGGAGACCCGAAGGATGTGCTGAGTCCCAGTCATAAGGGAGGGATAGTTACGGTAGTGACTAAGCCCATGGCTCCTGTGATCTGGGTTCCAGTTCTGATGTGCCATTTCTTAACTCTGTGCCCTCAGGTGAATGACTTCCTGCTTCTCTCTGGATCTCGACTTCCTCATCTGTAAGATGGGGATAATATTTCTATAAGTACTTCCCTGGGTGGTGGAGATGGTTAAAAGAAAATGAGATATGTAGAAGGGTATCGAACAGCTCAGTTGGTAAATGCGAAAGACCTGAGTTCAATCCCCACCACCCGTGTGTGTGTGTGTGTGTGTGTGTGTGTGTGTGTGTGCCTGTGTGTGTGTTTTCTTGTTGTTTTGAGACTGGGTCTTGGTAGCCTGGAACTCACTGTGTAGATCAGGCTAACCTCAAACTCACAGAGATCTGCCTGTTTTTGCCTCTCCCGAGTTGGGATTAAAGAAAGTACGAACCAGAGTGCCCAATTTTTTACAGCCGACATGGGAGCACAAACTTGAGAGAGACAGATTTTCCTGACCAGCCAATCTAGTCTTCTTGGTGAGTTTCACGTTAGTGAGAAACTTTCAAAAACCAAGATGGAGCCAGTGGGAGGGCCTGGGTCAAAGGCACTTGCCACCCAAGCCTGATGACCAGAGTCCAACCCCTGGAGGCCTCTGAGGGAGGAGAGAACTGACTTCTGCAAGTTGTCCTTTAATCCTCACACAAATGCAGTGGCATGTACCTACACACACGTGTTCTCTCTGTCTCAAACACACAGTATCATCATCATCATCAATAAAATGAAAGCCAGGGTGGACAGCACCTGAGGAATGAGGAATGACATCCAAAGGTGTTGTCGGGGCTCCTCCTCCACATGCATTCCCACACACATGCATGAACACCTATACACATGTGTCCTTGCATGTACAGGAACATGCAAAAATGTACACACATAGGAGAAAGTATGGCACATGATACAGAAGATAACTTGTAAATTCAGCACTGTGGAGGCATCCATCTATTCACTCATCAATTCCTTCTCCCATTCCTCCATGCATGCATGCATCCACCCATCCATCCATCCATGCATCCACCCACTCATCTATCTACCCACCTACCCATCCATCCATCCACTCATTCATTCCTTCTTCCATTCCTCCATGCATGCATGCATCCACCCACCCACCTATCCATCCATCTACCCATCCACCCACCCATCCATCTATCCACCCACCCATCCATGCATCCATCCACCCACCCACCCATCCATGCATCCACCCATCCATCCATCCACCCATCCATCCACCCACCCATCCATCCGTGCACCAGCCTCTTTTTTTTTGTTTTGTTTTGTTTTGTTTTTTTTTGAGACAGGGTTTCTCTGTGTAGTCCTGGCTGTCCTGGAACTCACTCTGTAGACCAGGCTGGCCTCGAACTCAGAAATCCGCTTGCCTCTGCCTCTGCCTCCCAAGTGCTGGGATTAAAGGCATGCGCCACCACTGCCGGGCTGCACCAGCCTCTTTTTGAGTGTCACTTTTTGCTAACTTCCTTCTGTTCCCCATCAACAGTGCAATGAGCACTTCCAGGTCTTAGAGCTGGCTCCTAGCCCCCGCCCCTGGCTAGCAAGGTAGTTGGAGCTTCGAGGGACAGCTGGGTGAAGTTTTGTAAAGTTGAAGTCATGAACCTCCCACATGAATGTCCAGGCCCCTCACCTTGTCTTCAGTTATGAACTCTTCCTGTCCTGCAAAACCTGGGCCAGCTGCTGTGGGAACTTCCTGCTGGGCTTCCCAGCTCCCTTCTCTCCTCTCATCTACCTAATCCTGTGTGTACTGGTTGAATGAAATACTTTGTCAAATGCCTGAAGGCTGGTGGCTTCTTAAATAATCCAGGCTAATGACAGTGCTTCTCTCTGTGTTTCATTACCTTACATTTTCTCAGGCCTTCCATTTGCACAGGTGAGAAAGTACAGGGTCAGAGAGGTGGCAAGATTTGTCAGGGTGACAGATCTCAGAAGCCATACTCCTAACCACTGCCGACTTCCTCCTGTCTGTGGAGTCCCCTGGCCCACTCCCTGGCAGCTGAAGCTGATGGACTCAGTTCATGCCGACTCGGGCAGGTACATCCAAGTGATTCTCATCACTTGAAGGTGGCTTATGAAGTCCTCGTCGAGGATGAAGCCTCACATCCAACTGAGCTGAGGCCCTGTCCCCTTGAGCTTCCTCTTGAGCCCTTGTCACCGGAGGCCCTGGCCCAGGTGGGGTGGGGGCCAACGGGTGACAATGACCGATTTAGAAAGTAAAGTGGCTTTTCAAACAAATAAAGAAGAGGAAAGAAAGCATGGCCTGCCCGCTTCCTGCCTCACTCTCTCTCCTGCACCTGGGCCCCAGCTGCGGGTCCCCTAGGCTTGTTTGCTTGTGCATCCTGCCTGGGAGCCTCTTCTTCCCCCAGGCCCCTCCCCTGGGGGTGGGATGATTGTGGAGCCCTTGGAAATAAACCTCTCCGTGATTGTTGTATTGTCTGGTCTGTAGCATTGTGTAGGACAATGCCAGTAATCACTATACGGGGGCTTCCTGCATTGTCAAGGACCAGAGAGTGCTACCAGCTCAGCCCCCCACTGGGGAGCAGCTTGCTAGGCTTTGCTGGGCCTTTGGAGGCCTGAGCATCTTGATGCTTTGTTTCCTTGTCAGTAAAATAGGGTTGGACATAAAAGGTGAAGTCCAAGGTCCTTGATGGTGACCACTTAGCCACATGGGGACACAGTTTTCGGGCCTCCTAGCCTATGACTGGGAAGTGAACAATAACCCCACACCCTTGATTGTACCTGCTGGTTGGTTTGTTTTTTATCCAAAGACTCATATATCCCAGACTGGCCTTGAACTCCCTATGTAGCCAAGGATGACCTTAAACTTGTAATCCTAGTGTCAGCCTCCTGAGTGCTGGAATTACAGGGGAGTGCCCCACCAAAACCATTTGTGCAGTGCCAGGGGTTGAACTCAGGGACTTGTGCATGACTGACAAACACTCTGCCTGCTGAGCTCTGGCCCAGTCGTGTGCTGTCTGCTGTATTAAACACACATAGTGTATGTCACTCATTTTATCTGAACAGGAACAAGATGGAGTACTGTCATCCCTATTTTCTAGATGAGCACACTAAGACACAGGAAGTGACTTGTCTGATCCAGTTCAGCTGGCAGGCATGGTTCAGTTGAGAGTTCAGAGCTGCCTGGGTCAGGACCTAGCACCGAGGGTTTGAGTCATTCTGTGGCCACAGGCAAGTCAGTTACTCTCTGAATCTTAGCTCTTTACCTATAAAAGCAAACATCCCATAATAACCTGCATATACTATTCACTCCTAGGGGACCATGATAGAGCAGTGATCGTGTAAAGAGAGAAGGTGACTCTCTAGGGACTTGGCTGTCAGTACTGAGGTACTATGTCATTCTGATTAGCTTGATGTCACAGTCAGACAGGCAGAGAGGATGCTGAGGGCCCTGTCCAGGTCTAAATACCCCACGATTGAGGCTGGCCAGCTATTCCAGGAGGCACCTGGTAAGAGGTAGCTCAGCCCACTGGGGGCTAAAAAAAAAAAAAATCCCTGAAGCTGTCACCATGCAAGCTGCCTGTCACCTGCTACAGTTAATAGCAAACTGCAATCCTGCTTCCTGTCCCTCCCCACCCCAACAGCTGTGCAGCTCTGGGGGAGCCATTTGACCTTCTGAGATGGAACCAGAACGTTCATTCTGCAGAGGGCTTGGGACCAGAGATGATGTTGAACAGCATACGGTTGCAGGACGGCCCTGAGACCTGGGTGTCTGGCTGTATCCTCTCTGTGTGACTGTGGAAAAGTCCTTTGGACTGTTTGAGCTTCAGTTGCCACCACTGGAGAATGGGATGTCATAGCTTCTAAGACAGTAGGAGCCCAGGAGTGCTGGTTATGGTTGTAGCCTCTTGTTGCCCTCGAAAAGGGCACTCAGAGGTTCAAAGTCATGAGAGCATAACATGGCTCAGTGGGTGGAGGCGATTGCCGACAGGCCCCTGAACCTAGGTTTGACTCCCAGAGTCCATATAGTGAAAGAAAAAACCTGAATCCTATACATTGTTCTCTGACCTTCAAAGTCACATCATGATGTATGCATGTCTGCACACAGACAAAACAATGTTTAAAAAAGAAAATGTCGGATGGTGGTAGCACACACCTTTAATCCCAGCACTCAAGAGGTAGAGGCAGGCAGAAATCTGGGAGTCCAAGGCCAACCTGATCTACAGAGTGAGTTTAGGGACAGCCAGAGCTACACAGAGAAACCTTGTTCTAAAAAAACAAAAACCAAACCAAACCAAACAAACAAACAAACCCCAAAAACCAAAATCAAGGTCCTGGGATAGTGTATTCTCTCTTGTGCTAGATTTCTTCATTTGCCTGGCCACCAAAAGCTATCCTTCTTAACTTAGTCTGTGCCCTGGCAAGTGGCCTCTGTGGGTGGGATCAATGCACTTTATGCTTTGGTTCCTGGTGAGGTAGGAAGGCAGAAACCAGCTGGTACTTAGGCGTCACTCACGGCGTTCTGCAAGGTTGCCACAGGTTGGTTATGTCCAGCTGTATCTGCTTCAGGGTGGCCCTGAATATGTCTCTAGCCTGGGTACCACCCTCCAGGCCTTAAACCATGGCTCCCAAGATACCAGTCTTCATTAATCACCCATTAAATGAACTAAAAAATATGTCAGCTGTCTTTTGCCTGAGCCCTGTATTCACCCCGGGCTTTGGGGATGGGAGAAAATCCACCCAAATTCATCTTTTTTTTTTTTTTTTTGTAATTAATGTATTTATTTGTGCATGCCACCACAGTGCCACAGCTTTCCTTTACTTTTGTCTGTTTATTTATTTTTACATTTACTCATGTTATTTTACATATATAGGTGTTTCGCCTGCATGTGTGTATGCAGTACACATACATCCATGCATTACCCACAGAGACCAGAAGAGGGCAATAGATCTCCTGGACATGGAATTAACAAATGGTTGTGAGCCACCATGTGGGTGCTGGAAATTGGACCTGGGTCCTCCGAAAAACCAAAAAGTATTCGAACCCCTGAGCCACCTCTTCAATCTATTTGTTTTTTTCTGAGATAGGGACTCACTCTGTAGCTCTGACTAGCCCATGTGGACCAGGCTGGCTTTAAACTCATGCCTCCTTCAGTGCTGGGATTTAAGGCATCTACCAGGTCCAGTCAACTTTTTACTTTCATTATTTTTTGCTTAAGATTTATTTATTTTATTTATCTGAGTACACTGTCGCTGTCTTCAGACACACCAGAAGAGGGTTTCAGATCCTATTATAGATGGTTGTGGGCCACCATGTGGTTGCTGGGAATTGAACTCAGGACCTTTGGAGGAGCAGTCAGTGCTCTTAACCGCTGAGCCATTTCTCCAGCCCCACTTTCATTATTTTTAAATATTTGTTTTCATCATTTTTATTTCTGTTGTCTTTGTGAATATGCCGCACGTATGTGCAGTACCTATGGAAGCCAGAAGAGGGCGTCAGATTCCCCTGGAGATGGAGTTATAGGTGGCTGTTAATGGTCTCACTTAGGTGCTGGGAACAGCTTCATTGCCGAGCGATCTCTCCAGCCCTTACTTATAATTTTGTTGTGTGTGTTAAAGAACAACTTTAAGAGTTGATCATTTTTTGTTTTTAAATGTCTTTTTATTTTTATTTTATATTTACAGCTATTTTGACTGCCTGTGTGTCTGTGCAATTGGAGGGAATCAAGCTGAGGCCCTCTGGAAGAACATCCAGTACTTTTCTTTTTTCTTTTTTCTTTTTTCTTTTTTTTTTTTTTTAAGATTTTATTTATTTTATATATGACAAGTACACTGTCACTGTCTTCAGACACACAGAAGAGGGCATCAGATTCCATGACAGATGGTTGTGAGCCACCATGTGGTTGCTGGGAATTGAACTCAGGACCTCTGGAAGAGCAGTCAGTGCTCTTAACCGCTGAGCCATCTCTCCAGCCCGAATCCAGCTTTTTGATGTGTGTTCTGGGTGTCTCCTTGGAGTCATCATGCTTGCTTTTCCCCATCAGGCCCACCTGCCGACCCCCTTTTTACTTTTTGAGATAGGGTCTTCCCAGATTGCCAGGCTCTCTTGTGCACACTTTACTGCTGAGATCCAAACCCAAGAAATTACCTGCAGTTCTAGAAAGTCTAGTCAGTACAAGGTTAAGAAAGGACGTTCACAGGTCTCAGGCCCCAGGAACTTAAAGAAATTCTGGCATTTCCTGAGAGCTGGTTATGATGGTTATGACAGTGCAATGATCTAGGGCAATAAGGATATGACAGTGGACTGGTCTTAGACAATAAGGATTCCATAGTAGGATAGCCCTAAGCAATGACCCTCGCCCAAACTTCCTGATTTGCTGTGTCCTTATAACCTGCCCCCAAAATTAAAGTTTCAGAGCTTGATCATCGGAACCCCAGACTTGCTCTCATTCTTTGAATCTCTTGTCCTTTCATTCGTTTGCCCCCTTCCCTAAGGTCTCCTCGAATCCCTGCAGGCTGGGGCACTTTACAGACAAAGCAAGTCTTGAATTTGTGATCCTCCTGTCTCAGCTTCCTAAGTAGCTGGGATAACAGGCCTGTGCTACCATGCCTAGCTCTTACACACGTCTTTATTCACTGAGCTGACTTCTGCTGTATAGTGTATCTTCATGGGGTAATTGAAGGGACACTGCCTTCCTCAAGGAACCACTTGGTCAAGTAGGGAGACAGACACCTAAAGAGTGGAACACTCCTGAGAAGTATCTCTTTCCCAGTTCTAACCTCTCCTCTTCCTTCTCCTTTTCTCCCTCACTTCCATCTTTTCTTCCTTATTTATTGCTGAGAGTAGTTTCAAACTAGATACTCTCCTGCCCCAGCCTCTCCAATGCTGGAATTACATTACTGGCATATACTTCATGGCATCTTCTTTTCCTTTTTCTTTTCTGATTTAACAAGCATGCAAGACACTGAAGATGTGGTTTAATGGTACAATGCTTGCCCTGCACAGAGTCCTTTAGTTTTGTCCCTAGCTCTTAAACAGTACAGGCTGTGGTGCAGGCTATGGTGGCACCGCCTAGATTCCCAGCACTTGGGAAGTAGAAGAAGCAAAGGAATCACAAGTTCAAGGTTATCCTTAGCTGCATATCAAGTTCAAGGCCAATCTTGGATAAAAAAGACTCTGCTTCAGAAAAAGAAAAACCCGTGGCACCAGAGGTGGTAGCCATGCCTTTAGCTCCAGCACTCAGGAGGTAGAAGCACGCAGATCTGTGAGTTCAAGGTCAGCCTGGTCTACAGAGTGAATTCCAGGTCAGCCAGGGCTACATAAAGAGACTCTGTGTAAAAGCCAAACCAAAACCAAACAACTTTATAATTGCCTAATATGTGCAGACTTGAGATTGATTCTCCAGAAATGCAAAATAAATTAAAAAAAATGCATTTGACTCAATGTTTTAATTATCAATATATAGTATTGTCTGGGAGGGCAGCTAGGGTGCAGGGTGCACTGGCTCCCTGGGTGGGGAGGCAATGGTGCCGGTGAACCTGGGCTATGAGGCTAGCTGCCATTTTGACTCCTATTGCCATCAGCAATTCCTTCAGAGGCCAAATACCAGAGACTCCTGCCCCTGAGCCAGAGCGGGTATGCAGAGGGTCCACATATGGGCCTGGAAACTATTCAACGGAACAGTGGAGTAAGATTCTCTGGTGGGCAGTTTACCCCTGGGGCTCATGGGTAAAATCAGGGAGGGAACCTCAAACCCACATTCACGCCCAGGAGCTGGGGAACCCAATGATACAAGCAAGGGGGGGTTTCCGTGGCAACCCCCCTTGGATGTGGGACTTCAGGGAAGCTGTAGTTTGTTCAAAGTAATGACTAGCATCTGAGTTTCCTCCAGCTTCTTCATTCATTGGTGAGCCATCTGTCCCTTGGCGTCATCCACCCCATCCTTCTCCATGCCTATTGTCTCCAGTTCATTCTTGTATCCGTCTTACCCATCCACCCACCCATCCATTTATCCACCTACCAAGTTACTTCTCCAGAAGGAGAATGGGGAGGTTGGGGAGGGGTGGGGGAGAGCAGGAAGAGAATCCCGGCCTGTGAGATGGGCAGTGAATTGAACTGACAGGCAATCAAAAGGCCTGGAATAGAAGCCGTCAGGAGGAAATCAAAGGGGACTGGCCTTGGCCTAGAGGCGAGATTCCATCCCTGGCTTGGGGATTGACTTAGAAACGACTCCACTTGGAGATCTGCCCCAGCCTTTGCTTGCTCTCAGCAAAGCAGCCAGCG
>JANHMN010000004.1:16695442-16709822 GCA_030674055.1 Rhabdomys pumilio | reverse complement strand
CTTTCTCTGGAGGTCTATCCCTCCGCCTCTGGTCTACAAGAAGGGGGATTCCAGGCCTGAGGAATGTCAAGAGTCGGACCCAGACCCCCTTCTTGTAGACCAGAGGCGGAGGGATAGACCTCCAGAGAAAGGACATGCTTATGTCATGCAGAGAGGCAGCCAAACCCCGGTGTCTAATTCCCAGGCTGGTGCTTTCCCCACCAGAGTGCTTCTCACTCTGTACCCTGCCAATACTGGCTGGTGACCCTTTAGCACCTGGCACAGCATTGGACCCAGAGAAAGAAACTTTCCCCACCTCCATAAGCTCCTGCACTGTCCTCAGATGTTACCTGAGCTCTTTTCTGGGGAGATTAGAACAGGAGCCTGCTGACCCCAGACAGGGCCCATGACAGCAGGACTCCTTCCTGCTCCCTCAAGTGTCCCACTGTTCTCCCTCCCTGGCCCAGGAAAGTCCGAGGGACTGTTCACTGATGGGAAAGCAATAGCTTACCCGTAATCCCACAGTCCAAAGGTGTCACATCCCTGCCTTTACTATCCTGGACTGATCCGGAGGCATTAGGTAATATGTGTACCTCTGGGGTTCTGGCCTCCAGGTAGCCTTGAGCCTTTGAGGTTGGGGACAGTGGATAGATGCAGTCTGCAGAGACGGGGACCTGTAGGGATGCTGAGAGAGAGCAGGGCAGGGAGAAACACCTCAAGGACAGTTTCTCACCTGCCACCTGCTCAGCCCCACCTAGCTATGGAAAATGTGACTCAAAGGAAGCTGGTGTCTGGGGACAGGGGTTGTGTGTGGGTGACAGCATTTGGGGGGCAACAGAGGAGGGTGGAAGCTAGATCTGGGGTGAGGTTGGGGTGCAGGTTCAGAGTTCTCGGGGAGCTTTCACTTCTTGAAGGATGGGCAAGCTGGACTGAGAAAGATGTCCCCAAGCCTCTGTGGCTACAGCCAGGTGTTCTCTGCTCAGTGGTTCAAGCAACTGGCATTCTTTGTATGTCTGCTGTGTGCAAGGACACAGCTACAAGATAGCCCCTTTCCTTCTATGAGATGTCCAGGTATAGACAGGCACCCCATGGGTAACTTAATCCAACAGGGGCATCTGGAAGCTCAAATACTATTGACAGTGAGGAAACAGGATCCTCTTCCTAGGGCTTGCACCCTTAAATGTTTGTGTCTTCCCAACCTCCAGTGACCCTGTTAGTGAGGAACTGGTACTGTGAGCATCCATCAGACAGGTGCTAGGGAGGCCATCTGGACTGGGGACATAGCTCAATGGTAAAATGGTTGCCTAGAATGCAGAGGTTCAATCCCCAATAGAGTAAAAACAGATTAATGCACACACACAAAGGAAACTGGGCTTAGCTGCTCTCACCTGCTCCACTGAGGGAGAATGGGGAAGGGAACAGGTGCTGGGCAGGAAGGGATTCAAGGGAGTATCAGACAGGGAGGACAACAGGAAGCCAGTGAAGGGAGCTTAAACGGGAAGGTGGGGCAGGGAAAAGGCTGAGACAAGAGCAGCCAGATTCAGGCAGAGTCCCTCGGAGTGCCACCCTGGCCCTGGAACTCTACAGAACTTCTGTGCATTTGTTCTGGGAGACCCTTGGACCCATGACCAGTTGAGAAGCAGATGGAACCCAAGTGACAAGTGATTTTATGTTGATGTCATGTTTGCTTCCCGGGCTGTTGTGACCATAGACAGGTGCCCAAAGGCTGAAGTGTGTTTCTAAAAAAAAAAACAAACAAATAACTCAGTAGGGGGCGAGATGGCTGGAGCTGCGGCAGCTGCTCTTGTCTTTAATGCCAGCACTTAGGGGGCAGAGGCAGATTGATCTCTGACTTTGAGGCCAGCCTGGTCTGATTAGTGAGTTCCTGGGCAGCTAAGGCCCCACAGAGACCCTGTTTCAAAAAACAACAACCCAAATTACAATTATTTACTTTTTTTTTTTTTTTTAATTGTAGGAAGAGTGCACACAGGCAAAGGTGCATGTGTAGACGTCAGGACAACTTACAGGAATCTATGTTTGCCACCCTCCATGTGAAACCTGGGGATCGAACTCTTGCCAACAGGTAAAGGCTTGCCTTTACCTGGTAAGTTTATCTGGCTGGCTCAAAGCTGCACTTTCTTCCCTCCTAGCTCTGAGGACTTAGAGATTAAACTGAAGGTGTCTTCAATGAACTCTGATGGATCGTTCCTTGATGCTTCCTGCTCACAGGCAGCCTGGTCTTCAGCTCCTTCTGTCTGGTGTTAGTCTCTGACAATACAGTTTCCTCACCCTGTGCCTTTTTCCCCTTTACAGGATGAGGACAGCCATGTTAGGTTAAGGCCCCACCCCACCCAAGTACATCTATCTTTCTCTTCTTTCTTTCCATTTTTCCTTTTTTCTTTCTTTCTTTCTTTCTTTCTCTCTTTCTTTTTTTCTTTTTGCTTGATACAGGGTCTTATGTAGCCAAAGCTCTTAAAAACACTATGTCGCTAAGGATCACCTTGATTCTCTTGTACTGGGACTACAGGTGTGTTCCTCCACAGGGTTTTATATGCAGTGCTGGGGACTGAACCCAGGTACCTGTGAGGCAAGTGTCCTACCCGCTGAGCCGCATTCCAGCCTGACCTCAGCTTAACAGCTATACCTACATCGACCTTTCCTCCAATTAAGGCCAGCCCAGCGTCCTGTCCGAGGTGCTGGGGGATAAGGAGGACCTCAGCAGATCTTTTGGAGAACACAACTCAACCCAGAACTCGGGTCGTTAAAGGCTCTTATACAAATAAAACTTGAGTCTGAGAAAGTCTATGTGAGTCATCTGTCAGTTTGAGAGTCAGAAAATATGGCCTTGGAGCTTTTGTGCCGCCCAGACTCAACCCCCCAAACCAAAAGAAAAGGCAGCCTTGGTGTGCATTTCTCCCCAGCAAGAGTACTTTGCCCTAGTGGGTACTAAATAAATGTTTGAGAAATCCTTGACGTGCGGGTCCCTAAGGCCCTTGGATCTTTCTTTACCAAATCAAAAGAACAGATTAAAGAACCCTGGAGGACTAGGTCCAGCTGCCTCTGCCCTGGATTCCAGGCTGGCTGCTGCTCTGATGACCTTAACATTCCCTTCTGTTTGAGTGCCAGCCTGGGGACAGAGGGGCAGAAAGCATAAGCCTGGGTTTCTCTCCCCACTGGACGAAGGCGACCCCATGGTGTATCCAGTTTGCCCACTTGAATAGTGGGACTCTTGGCCCCATTGCCCAGGTGATTCTGCTGATACAAGCTTATTCTAAACATCAGACCAAGCCTTTCTATAGCTCCTCATTGCCTTCAGAATAAAATTCATATTCTTGTTTTCTAATTTAAATTTTTAAATATTTTATTGAGTTTATTAATTTTATTTGTATATGTGAGTGTTTTGCCTGCAGATATATATGTTTAATGCCTGTGGAGCTCAGAAGAGGACATCAGATCCCATGGAAGCAGAGTTATAGATGTCTGTGAGCTGGGAATCGAACTTGGGACCTCTGGAAGAGCAACTGGTAATCTTAACTGCTAAACCACCTCTCCAAGCTCAAGGTCACATTCTTAAAATTGGCCACTTCCAGCTGGGCGGTGGTGGCGCACGCCTTTAATCCCAGCACTTGGGAGGCAGAGGCAGGTGGATTTCTGAGTTCGAGACCAGCCTGGTCTACAGAGTGAGTTCCAGGACAGCCAGGGCTACAGAGAGAAACCCTGTCTCGAAAAAAAAAAAACAAAACAAAAGAAAATTGGCCATTTCCTTTATGAATTTGGCCCCAGCTGTCTATCTGTGGTTCTTTTCACTGTCCTGGAGAGCAATAAGGGGTGACTTGGTCATACAGAGGAAGGCGCATTCTGAAGCAGGGCCCACAGTGGCCTCAGCAAGACCTTCCTGACCTGAGGTAACGTGCAAGATGGCTGAACTTTCCGTCTGCATCTCCATTGTTCTGGGTCATCACTTGTCACTTGTCACAATCTCCCTGGAAGACACCTTATCCCTACCACAATAGAGTTTACTCCAGCACGCTCTGCTGACTAGAGTGACACAGCCTCTCTCCGATCCAGAGAGGTGCCAGCCCCAGGCCAGGACCAAACAGCAGGCAGAGCACCTGAGAAAAGGGACAGGCCAGAAACCTACCTGCAAATGGCTTTGTCAGTGTTTGCCTGTGTGACCTTGAACAAGTCAGTATCCCTCTCTGAGCTTGTCTCCCCTCCGTGGAGCTGAGTAGAGAGAGATGCTGAACAGTACGAAGACATAAACTATGTGTATCCTCCTGTGAGCCAGTGTCTTAGCATCCTTTCTAATTTGCATAGATTTGCATCTGTACTTTAAGAGATGCCGGCTATATTTCATTCATAGAAAGAATTGATTCCCAGGGATGGAGAGGACTCAGCAACTCACAGTTCCATGCAAATCTTAGCTGTCTGAGGCTTTTCAGCATTCAACCTCCAGCTTTTACATATGGGTGACAGCAACTCAGAGAGGGAAAGTGACAAACCCGGGGTCACACAGCAAGTGAGGAACAGAGAGCTTCACCCATCCTCCCACTGTTTGGCAGAGGCTGTTCAGCCTCCCATTTCTTATGAAAAATAGAAGATGGGGGGGGGGGTTGTTTGGTTTATCTCTTGAGGCCCAGAGTAACAAAGCTGGCCAGGATGGCAGCCTCCACAACCACAGGAAATCAGGTTGTGGTAGAAGCAGGCGGGAGTGGAAACTCCTCTGAGAGAGGCCAGAGTACTTTCACCTGCCTAAAAATAACTCTCCTCATTAGAAATCGACAGATGATATGTTCACTGGCAGGTTATTCCACTGAGAGTGGGGTTCTGTAAGGTGTGTGTTGGGGGACAGACATTGCAGGCACTCCACAGAGGGGACTGACTGGAGCTAAGCTCAGGGCTCGACTTTGTTTGAGAGTCTGGAGAAAACAGTAGCTGACCCAGTTCTCAGACAGGAGAGGTAACCTGGACTGGGATGTGTAAGGACCAACGGAAAGACTGAGAACTTCCGAGTATGTTCTAGAAATAAAACCACAGGACCTGCAGGTGGATTGGACTGAGACGCCCGGGTTTCAGGCCCTAGCACCTGTTGCAGAATTGCCAAGCCTGAGGTGAGAATTTTCTTTGGGTTGTCACTGCCAAGTATTTGCCACTACTCCCTTAGTGCCCTCTCAGTACTGGGCAAATATGTATCCAGTACCCACCCAGGCTCAGTCCCCCTGCCCTCCAATACCAATCCACTCAGCATCTGTGACAATTAGTTTCAATTTATCGTCAGTACGATGAGACCTAGGATCCTCCGGGAAATGGCCTCCAAGCATCCCCGTGGGGATTGCCGTCTTCATTAGTTAATTAGGTACCATTCCCCTGGGCTGGGATCCCGGAGTGTGTGCAAAGAAACTGAAGGGTTGCACCCTGCAGTCTTCCTTTCTTGACTTCTTTCCCTGAGACAGGGTTTCTCTGTGTAACCCTGGCTGTCCTGTAACTCGCTCTATAGACCAGGCTGGCCTCGAACTCAGAAATCTGCCTGTCTGCCTCTTGAATACTGGGATTAAAGGTGTGCGCCGCTCTGTGGGTCTGCTGACTTCTCCACACAACGCATGGGCATCTTCAGGCCCCTGCTTTCTCTGTTTTCCTACACTAATGGACTCTCCTTAAGTGAATTATGTCGGAGTATTTTATCACCGAACAAGAAAAGTTACTACGAATTACAAATCACTCTCTCAGTATCCTCCCAATACCTGCTCAGAATCTGCCCAGAACTCACCTCTTAGTTCCCTGTAATAGAAAGCTCTGGCAGGACCTGGCCGCCTGAGCAGAGAGTTGACTCTCCCTTCGGCCCAGCCCTAAGAGTGAGCTCAGAGATGCAAGAACCAGCAAGGCTGGGGGGTTTTGTTTTTGTGTTTTGTTTGTGGCCCCTTAGCTATGGCATTATAACCTGTAACCAGCCATTTTTAAAAGCAAAAGTTAGGCTTGGCCTCCCAGCCCCGGCATACCTATTATAGACACAAATAATAGAAAAAAAGCAAAGAGGAGACTTAATCAATGCATCCACTTGGGAAGGGAAACAGATAATCCCCCTCTAGGATGCTAATACTTTTAAGTTTAAATTTAAATAAAGGATGATCTGGTGTGTGTGTGTGTGTGTGTGTGTGTGTGTGTGTGTGTGTGTGTGCAGTTAATCCCAGGCAGAGGCAGGTGGACCTCAGTGAGTTCAAGGCCAGCCTGTCTAAATAGCAAGTTCCAGGGTAGCTAAGGCTACATAGTGAGGTCATGTCTTAAAAACAAAGAAATAAATATGGGGAGAATGGGAGGCGGGGAGAAGGACGGATAACCACGGTCAAGGTGAGACCTAGCCCATCACTGGCTCAGATCTGTGTCTATACTAAGATAAGAGTTCTTGTCACTGTCATTGCTGGAGAGATTTAGTGTGGCTTGAGCAAGCGACAACTTCTGCTCCAGGTGCAGCCTTACCATGGAGGATGGTCACTCTTTGTGGGAGAGTTGACCAACAGCGGGGGAGGGAGAACCTGTCTTGTAAGGTTCTGCTGAGGTAACTTCAGTTTTGGGACAATGACAGATTTCTCTGCCTTCAGTCCTGAAGGGAGCCGATAAGTAAGACAGACACTTTTTTTTTTTTTAATTTTATTTATTCACCATTGCTTTCTTGAACAGACAGACCATGTGTGAGTCCCTGT
This sequence comes from Rhabdomys pumilio, assembly GCA_030674055.1. NCBI lineage: Eukaryota > Metazoa > Chordata > Mammalia > Rodentia > Muridae > Rhabdomys > Rhabdomys pumilio. The sequence goes on along the minus strand of JANHMN010000004.1, from coordinate 16,703,145 downwards.
GTGACTGTGTGCACACGAATGCAATACTTTCCCCCTGAGGCAGAAGAAGGCATCCGGTTCCCAGAAGCTGGAGTCTCAGATGTGAGCTGTCATGTGGGCATTGGGAACCAAACTGGGGTCCTCTGCAAGAGCAGATAGTGCTCTTAACTGTGGTGCCACCGCTCCAGCCCCCACACCACCCTTTTATTTTGTCCAGGACTTCTGCCCACAGTCAGGGTGGATCTTCCTACCTCCCTAACTGAATCTGAAAGCTCCCTCACAGACATGCATACCCAGAGGTTTGTTTGGGGTGACTTTAGATCCTGTCAAATTGACAATATTAAACATTCAGTTAAAGAACAGTGAGTGTCAGTTAGAGATGGCATAGATGGCATGCAAGCTCCTTGACACACCATCAACCAGGCCAAGGAAGATGTTGAACCCAGATCACAGGAAGCCTGTGTGTTAAGGGTCATTCATCACTGCCACTTCCAACATGGGGTGCTCTGGGGACAGGCCCAGTTCCCATTCTCTGGGATCTAATACCTCTTAGGGACAGGAAACTCTTCCTTGTTACAAAGTTCCAGTCCCCTCCCCCCAGACCACTCCCCTCCTTGCTGCCTGGGGTGCACTGGTGAAAGCGGGGCCTGTCAAGAGTGAGTCTGCAGGGTCCCGGCCAGCAGCTGGAGATGGAGAGGCAGGAAACTCGGACAATGGATGAAAGACCCTCTGTGCCCAGGTGGGTGGGGGGAGGGACAGGCAGGAAGCCTGGTCTCTGGAAGCTGGTCCAGCAGTAGCGAAGGAAGACTGCCCAGGATGCCGGAACCTGAGGGGTTGTTTGGATTCCCCAGGGATCCAAGCTGGAGAACCATTTGCAGGTCTCAGGGTGCCAGGCCTCAGAGTCACTTTCATTCCTCACTGTCCGTCCCCAGGGCCTGGGAGTCTGGCTGCCTGCACAGTGGGGGCCTTGATCTGTTGAATGCAGAAATTAATAGGGCATGGCTAATAACTGAAGGATTACATATGGGTTTGCTTGTTGAAGAAAACAAGACTTGCGGGTGGGCGCCCCCCACGCCCCTGGTGTTCCCTGGCTCTGCCCACCGCACCTGCAAGGAAGGTCACCTCCTCACCCTCCAGTTGCAGCTCAAGTGAAGACCTTCAATAGAAGACAGAAAATTGGGGGGCTGTCCCAACCCCCAGATAAGGAATATTCCTATTTCCTTACTGCTGGGCTTGGGACTAGAACCTGGGCTGTTAAGAAGGTATTTTGCCATTGAACTATACCTCAGCCACCCTTCTCCCCCCACCCCCTCCAGTTTTTCTCAGGCTCTGTAACCAAGTCGGGCTCAAGATCTACTTGCCTCTGCCTCCCAGATGCTGTGATTAATGGTGTGCACCACTGCACCAGGCTCGTTCGCTCGTTTTGTATTAGAAACTGAGATAGTGTTAGCCAATGGCTCAGGGGCTCAAAGGAATGAAGTAGAAAGCTAGAGGTTGAACCACTTGGGTGACCTCTAAAGCAAGTCTGGCCATGGTTGGGAGCCAAGCCTGGGGAAAGAAGAAGGTGGGTGGGGGGAAAAGAGAAAGGGGAGAAGGAAGGAGAGAGAGAGTGCTGGAGTTGGTTAGAGAGAAGTCAGAGTGGAGGCTAATAAGGCTGGCAGCGACTGAGAAGGGCCCCTGTGCCTGACCTGATGGTCTTACTTCAGGCCCTGCTCGCAACCTGATGGGAATCATATCCAGGAATTAAGTGCCCACAAGTGTGTCTTGCATCACGGGTATAGTCATTAGAGAAGGTCAGAGCCTTTTAAAACATGTTTGTGTGAGGGCACACAGGTGTCGGTGTGTGTGCAGATGCATGTGTGGAGAGGTCAAAGGTCAATGCTCAGATGTCTCCCCAGGAATGTCATCCACCTTCCACGAGATGAGATGCGGTCTCCCACAAACTGGAAACTCTCCAATTAAGACTCCACGTCCCCTGCTTCCTCTGGCTATAAAGTTATCTGTGCAGGTGGGGTCCCTTGGCATATAATCTCCTTTCCTATAGGTTCTGTCTCTTCATATTGTCACTCAGAAGGTTACAGTACACGGTGAAAGGTGAAGAGTTACAAAGATTCTAACTACAGGGTCCTGCGTCTAAAAGTCCCCACTACCCATGGCAATGGGCCATGGCAGCCTCCAGTCCGAGCCACCTTGAGTCACAAGGAAATCTTGAGTCAGTAAGCTGCCTGGTCTCCAGCTTTCTGCTCAGCCACAGGTGCAGGCAGGACTGGTTCCCTAGAGCTCAAGTCTGGGGCTGCCCCTCCTCTCCACAGCCTTCAGCTTCAAATCAAGCTGTCCGTCTTAGCCTGCTGAATCAAGTTTTAGATGTTTACAATCTCTGATTCCACACAGAGATGGAACATTCCAAGTTCTAATTCCCCCAGGGGTCAGCCTCAGCCTGACCTCTTCACACTTGACCTCTCTGGCCTGCTTCTCTAGCGTTTGGACTGCATGGTAGAGAGAGTTCTAAAACCCACCTGAGGGGGTCACTCCCCTGCTCAGCACCCCTCAAGGGCTCCCTGTTACCCCAGGATCAAGTCTAAGCTTCTGGGCTTACTTGCCATCACCCCTAACCCTGGGCTTCTTTTTGGTGTCGTTCCCCCTCCCCCTCACTAACTCTGCCTGGTCTGCATGGTTCATGTAAGCACTAGACTTTTGAATGTGCTAACCCCTTAGTTCTTGGCCTGCTTGCTGTACTTTCCTCCGTAGTAAGGCTTAGATGGTAGCCTTTAGCATGCTCTCTAGCCTGATAACCCTCTAAGGGCATGCCCCATCCCCATCCCCAATCGAAATCCTCCTCGACCAGCCTCTGGATGGAATGAATTGCTTATCCATTAGGTTTTGGTGCACTTTGCATTGGCCTCAAAACAGCACTTGACACCTGCACTGTGGGCTCTTTTTTTTTTCTTCTTCTTCTTCTTTTTTTAACCTTATTTTTATTTTATATGTAAGGGTGTTTTGTCTGCGTGTACATCTCTGTGCATGTGTGCCATGCTTGCCGAGGCCACATGAGGGTGTTTGATCCTCTAGAACTAGAGTTACAGACAGCTGTGAGCCAACATGTGGATGCTAGGAATCGAACCCAAGTCCTCTGGAAGAGCAGCCAGCGTTGTTCAAACTGCTGAGCCATCTCTCTAGCCTGGACACTAGCACTGTGATTACACATCCTGCCTGAGCCCTCTCCTCTAAACTGCACCCTGATCTATTGCCGGCTTTCTCCAGAGAAATTTGTAGTCTATTTTAAAGTTTTTTTTTCAATTAATTATATTTTAAGTCCTCTCCCTCCCTTTCTCTCCCTCTCTCCCTCTCTCCCTCCTTCTCTCCCTTTCTCCCTCTCTCCCTCCCTCCCTCTCTCTCTCTCTCTCTCTCTCTCTCTGCCGGGTGGTGGTGGCGAACGCCTTTAATCCCAGCACTTGGGAGGCAGAGGCAGGCGGATTTCTGAGTTCGAGGCCAGCCTGGTCTACAGAGTGAGTTCCAGGACAGCCAGGGCTACACAGAGAAACCCTGTCTGTCTCGAAAAACCAAAAAAAAAAAAAAAAAAAGTCCTCTCTCTCTCTCTCTCTTTGTGTGTGTGTGTGTGTGTATCTCTCTCTGTGTCTGTGTGTGTGTGCCACATATGTGGGGATCCCTATGGAGGCCAGAGGTATAGATCCCACCTGGCTGGAGTTGCCCGTAGTTCTGAGCTCTCTGACTTGGGTGCTGGGTGTTGAACTTGTATCTTCTGCAGGAGCAGCTCTTACTCTTAACCACTGAGCCATCTGTCCAGGCCTTGCTCTCTTGTTCACCCATTCCTTAGTGAGGACAACGATGCTGTTTTATTTATCTGTCTGGATCCACGATATCTTGGAACAAATAGAAGCTTCTCAACAAACATCTCTAAGAGAAAAGAACTGAACACAGGAGCTCGCACCAGTAATTCTAGCACTCAGAATGCTGAGACAGGAGGATCACCCTGAGTTCAAAGCACATAACATGTTCCAAGTCAACCTGGACTATGGAGTGAAATCCAAGAGAGAGAGAGAGAAAGAGAGAGAGAGAGAGAATATGGATGGAGGGGAAGGGAGAGGCCACTGGTGGTCAGAACCCTCCCTGGAAACTCAGTGACAGCTGGGGTGCAGGTAGCCCAGTGGTATATTCAGGTAGAAGAGGTCTTCTTCATGGCCCTCAGGTGCAGCAGGAACGGAACAGCCTGGAGCCAGGATAACAAAGGTCAGGTCTTACCTCTGTTTCAAAGCTGACTTCTGGTGGGAATGCTCAAAAGCCAGAAACAAGAGCAACTGCCTGGAAAAGCTAAGGTCTTCTAAGGGTCAAGAGAGATGAGACGGTGGAATGGAAACATTCTCTTCCTTCTAAAGCCACCCTGGGAAACTGAGGCACATGAAAAGAGTTTTGTAGAAAGCTCATGGGACAGCGGGCAGAAGGCCATATGCCAGATGGGGTCTTCACTGTTCGGAATCTCTTTTTTCCTGTCTTCTCTGGTCAGGATACTGGGGACGTGGATGGACTCACTCCTGGGCCTGCTCAGTTGTGTTCTTTAGACTCTCTTCAGGATCAGTCAAACTACAACCATTTAGTTGTCCTGTCCACGAGCGGGAAAGAGAGCTAAGAAGGATAAGAAGGATGCCTTACATCCTGCTGTCATCTGAAGGCCACCGGATGTTCTGAAACATGAAGAGATTATTTAGCTCTCAGTGCCTTCGATGTGCTTTATGTTAGAGTTAGAATGCTGAATGGAAGCCAGGCATGGTAGCATGTGCCTTTAATCCCAGCACTTGGGAGGCAGAGGCAGGTGGATTTTCTGAGTTCAAGGCCAGCCTGGTCTACAGAGTGAGTTCCAGGACAGCCAGGACTACACAGAGAAACCCTGTTTCAAAAAACAAAACACCCAACAATAAAGAATGTTGAGCTTAGGGAGAGCAAGTGACCTTGCCCAGAGTGACCAGGGAAGGAATGAGCCCAGCTACCTGCTACATGGGAAGATGTCTTCAGGATCCTGACTGTTATCTTGTGAAGATGAGGAGGAGGGTTGGGGGGGGGCATGTACTTCACAGTGCCCTGAAGGCACACCAGGATGACAGGTGCATACTGTGGCCAGGTGAGACAGCCTAAGGGGGAGCAAGGGACTGACACCTCCTGCTGGTTTCTCAGCTTCCTGCCTCTGGTATTTCCTCTGCCTAGAGGCTCCAGGTTCAACCTGAACCTTGGCTTACTGGGGTGAGGGCAAGCTCCCGTTTGACTACTTTTTTGTTGTTGTTGTTTTTTGTTTTTGTTTTTTGAGACAGGGTTTCTCTGTGTAGCCTTGGCTGTCCTGGCACTCTGTAGACCAGGCTAGCCTCGAACTCAGAAATCCACCTGCCTCTGCCTCCCAAGTGCTGAGATTAAAGGTGTGCGCCACCACCGCCGGGCCCATTTGACTACTTGAACTGACAGGGGTTCATCTAAGGGCCACCTCAGGGCCATCAGCATCTGGCTGCTCACTAAGGAGCCAGCTCACCAGGGTCTGGTCACAGCTCAGGGGAGGATGAGCCAGGAGGACGACTGAGCCACGTGTCCAAGTCCTTGAGTTCACAGATGGGACGCTGAGCCCAGAGAGGTTGGAGGACTTGTCCAAGGACATGCAGCCAGCTGGGAGCAAAGTCACTTCCAGAGCCCAGCCTCTTCCTTCCCTCCCAAGGTGCTTTCTGTTCCACTGGAGTCTCGGTTCTCAGCCTGGTTTTTTGTGTGTTCCCTGTAGCCGCCTCCTTGCCCAGATCCTGTGCGGGTTGCTTTGCGCACAAATCTGCACCATGTTTCCTGCCCCATCACTAAGCTGGAGCAGGACCACGTGGGCTTTAAACTCACGATGACCTTGAACATGTGACCCTCCCACCCTCACCTCCGAGGGCTGGCATCACAGGTGTAGGCGACCAGGCCTGGTTTATATGGTTTGGGGAACTGAACCCAGGGCTTTGCGACTTCTAGAGGAGCACTCTGCCAGCTGAGCTCCATTCTTAGCGAGATTCAAGCCCATGCTTAGTGTGTCAAAAGCCTCTATTCGACTGTGGCCTTGCCATCTGGGCCGTTGGGTGGGGGAGGAGGTATGGGAACAAGGACTTGTCAGGAAACATGGGGAGAGTGTTTACAGACAGGTTAATGCTGATTATGATGCTGCTTCATACGCTCTCCTGCAGTGGTCCTCGATGATAGGATTCCCCAGTCTCAGAGCCCCTGAGGTGCCCTCTGTCTATTTCCTCCACTGGAAGCTAAAGTCCAAAGAGGCCGAGTCCCCTGCCCAGAGTCACTTAAACCATGACTATCCTCAAACTACTCTCTGCACACAGGGACAAGGCAAGGGGTTCCGCACAAATACTGGTTCACTGGCTCAGTGCACATTTTTTTCTAGCCCTACTATGTGTCAAACCCTATCAGAGTCCTACTAGACAGGAACAGGACAAGGCTCTCGCCCTGTCCACAGCCATCAGCAGAGGTGGATTTGGGCTCTGTTCCCACGCCCTCTTGGTGACACTGACAGGGACCGGCTGGCACTGGCCCAGTCCCTCCCCCCCAAAGAATGCACACTTGGAAAAGACCAAGGAGGGCAACTGTGATGACATCAGGCCCCCAGGCACAGTCCTCTCAGCCTGGCTCTGACTCATCACCCACACCTGCAATGGCCTCCGGCAGAAAAGCTAGAAATAGCTGGGGAGGGACCAGAGGCAGCACCTGCACCCTGGGCTGCTGTCCCCACCCTCTCTGCCAGGAAACGGGGATGCTTCCCAGAGTACGGCTTAGCTGAGTCTGCTGGTCTCCTGGAGGTCAGGGAGTGGAGGCCCCCAGGCCACTAGAAGCTGTCCCAAGAGCAATAGGAAACAGGAAAAGTCACTTCCCAGGATGCTGGAGGCAGGTGGGTCCCTGAGGCTGCGAGGTCCTGGCCTAAGTGCCTTTGCTTCTTGTGTTGAGCCTCTTGTGGCTCTTTGCAAATTAGGCTGTGAGTGAGCCCATTTCACAGATGATGAACTGAGACCCAGAGGAGCCAAGAAGGGGTGCCTACGGGTACACAGCCGCTGTGCTAGGCAATGGGGGCCTCTTCGAGCTCTATGGACTCCTCACCCAATTCAGGTTGGTCCTCTCATTCCAGGTCCCCAATCCCAGCATGGTTCACATCTCCTGCTCCGTCTTTATACAGAAACCATCTCCCTCCTGAGCACTCAGGAAAATGGAAATTGAACAGTAACCTTCTCTTGCCCTCTGTGCCCAAGTCTGATCCTGTTGTCATCTGTCTAAAACCTTCAGAGACTCCCTGTTGCCTTCAGGATAAAAGAGCACTGGCTCCTGCCCACTCCTCCATCACTCAGCACCTGGACAAGGCAGGAGTCTTCCCAGGCCTCACTTTGTGAGTTGGACCACAGGGCCTCATTCTGATGAGGATGAAGGAGACACATGCACATGCTCTACCCAGCAGGGCAATTGTTTCAGAGTCATGGTGTGGGTACAGCCTCTGCAGGCAGCCAGGCCATGGTGTGGGTACAGCCTCTGCAGGCAGCCAGGCTGGGTCTAGGTTGCATGATGGCCCAGGCCAGGTGCTCTCAGCCTGAGTAAACTTCATCAAGAACTTTGAAAAAGCCAAGTGGTGGTACCTGCCTTTAATCCCAGCACAGAGGCAGGGAGGCAGGGAGGCAGGGAGGCAGGGAGGCAGGGAGGCAGGG
>JANHMN010000004.1:16639308-16695432 GCA_030674055.1 Rhabdomys pumilio | reverse complement strand
GAGGCAGGGAGGCAGGGAGGCAGGGAGGCAGGGAGGCAGGGAGGCAGAGTGAGAGGCAGAGAGGCAGAGAGGCAGAGAGGCAGAGAGGCAGAGAGGCAGAGTGAGAGGCAGGGAGGCAGAGAGGCAGAGAGACAGAGGCAGAGAGGCAGAGAGGCAGAGAGGCAGAGAGGCAAAGGCAGGTGGATCTCCAGATTCGAGGCCAGCCTGGTCTACAGTGTAAGTTTCAGGACAGCCAGGGCTACACAAAGAAATCCTATCAGAAAAAGACAAAACAAAACAAAACAAACAAACAAACAAAAAACAATAAAGCTTTGAAAAGCCAGAACATAGTGAGTGCACACCTGTAGCCCCAGCATTCATGGATGCTGAAACAAGTCACAAAGTGAGGAAGAGAAGAAGAGGAAGGAAGAAAGAGAAGAAAGAGATGGGGTGAGGGAGAAATAAAGCGAGTTGGGTGGATAACCAACTTACTTAACCATGGGGAGGTGGCTCCGTGGTTAAGAGTGATTGCTGTTCATCCAAAAGGTCTGAGTTCAAGTCCCAGCACTCACACTAGATGACTCACAACCATTCCCAGCTCCAGCTCCCAGGGCACTGATGCCTCTGGCTTCCTCAGGCACCTGTGCCCACATGCACACAGACAGACATAATTAAACATAGTAAAAGCAAATCTTTGAAATAGAGGAAAAGAAAAAGGGAGAAGGCAGGAGAGAGAAAGATGAAGGAAAGAAGAATGGAAGAGAACCTTGAAATGCTTCAGGCAGCAGGAGCAAGAACTCTGGGAAGGAGACAGGGCCATCAAAATTACCTTTGGAGTAATTTTTCATCATTTTGTTTTGTTTTTGTTTGTTTGAGACACAGTTTCTCTGTATAGCCCTGACTGTCCTGAAACTCATTTTGTAGACCAGGCTGGCCTCGAACTCACAGAGATTCACCTGCCTCTTCCTCCTGAGTGCTGGGATTAAAGGAGTGCACCACTACCCAGCTGTCAGGCTGTTATTTTTTGTCTTAACTATAAACTAGCAGGTAAATGTACCCATTGTAGAGAAGGAAAACTGAAGCCCATGGATGGATGTCCATCTATACCATCAGAGTGAGGGCCAGCCTGGAAGCGTGGTAAAGTTCCAAGGTCCATCCCTCTCTCTTCCTCGGTGTCCCCAGGCGTGGAAGATGGTGAGTCTTAGCTTGGGAGGAAAGGTATGAGTGTTATTCAAAAGCACTGGCAAGAGGACAGGTGGGTCCAGAGCTGCAAGCAGGTGTGAGGGGGTCTGAGGCCTGAAGCAGTGCAATGAGGTCATCCCGGACGAGCAGACACACCTGGCAGTGGTCATCCAATCCTGCCTCTCACGCCCCCACATCACAGGTCACTATCATGCAAGAGCGGCCAATGCTTGAGGAAAACTGAGGGGAGGCAGCCAGGCTGGGTAGCATCGCAGCTGTCCTGGGCATCAGGCCCACTCTCAGCTCAGGCTCAACCTGGGTGTTGGTCTCCAGGCCTGAGGGCCTCTGACCAAGGGCAGGCCGCTTTGGCAGAACTGAGCTCTGGGCTGTGGACCTCGCAGCTGTGACGTCAGAGCCCCCCCCTTCCCTCGGCACCGGCTTGAGAAGCCACCTACCCTGCCCTTCCCCCACAGAGGCCACACTGTCTAACCCTCACCAGCTCACCACTGTCCCAGCAGCTTCACTTTCTGTTGACCCAGTGCCCGCCCCAGCATCCTCTCCAAGCCTGCAGGAACCTCCACTCCCAACCCCTAACTCCTCACCACCACACACACACACACACACACACACACACACACTCACACACACACATACACACACATACACACATACACACACTCACACACACATACACAAACACACACACTCACACACATACACACACATACATACATACACACACTCACACACACACATACACAAACACACACACTCACACACATACACACACACATACATACATACACACACATACACACATACATACATACACACACACTCACACACACATACATACACATACACACACTCACACACACATACACACATATACATACACACACTCACACACACTCACACATATACACACATACATACACACACACATACACACATACACACACTCACACACATACACACACACTCACACACATACATACACACACTCACACACATACACACACACACTCACACACATACACATACACACACACACACATACACACATACACAATTTAATACATACTCTGAGCAGTTGATACTCTGGACTCCAGGGCAGATTCCAGGCTTCCTGGAGCTTGTAGTTCTTCAGCGCCAGACTCTGCCCAGTTTGTCTCCATGAACCAGAAGTGCTGGAACTAAGGTGATGGAGTCGATGTGACTCGGTTATAGAGTGCTTGTCTCAGAAACATGAGGACCAGGGTTCGAATTCTATCACACGTGTAAAAAGCTAGACATATGTTTCCAGCCTGGGGCACGGGTGGGGGCGTCGGAGACAAGCACACCCCAGGGGCCAGTCTGGCCTAAGCACTTAGCATCACACTCAGTGAGAGACCCTGTGTTAAGAAATAGAATGGAGGGACTGGAGGGACGACTGCCCAGTGGCTGAGAGCACTGGCTGCTCTTTCAGAGGACTTACGTCCACCTCCCAGCACCCACGTGGCAGCTATCAATCTCAATCATATGTAACTCAAATTTCAGGGTACCCGACATCCTCTTCTAGCCTTCATGGGCACAGTACACACGTGACACATAGACACATATGCACGCAATACACCCATGCATATAATTTGTTTTTAATCTTAAAAAAGAAGAAGAGAGCACTGAAGAGGAAGACACCTGGTCTCCACACACATGTGCATATATGTGTACATGCATACACACACACCTACCCATCCCCCCCACACACACACACCCACACACAATATAAACTCCAAGAACTTGGTGACTCGTGCCTGTAATCCCAGCACTTCAGAGGTTGGAACAGGGGCATTGCTGTGAGTTTCAGAGCAGCCAGAGCTATATGGTGGGACCCTGTCTCAAGAACAAAACAAAACAATAAGATAATATATACAAAAATAGGTGTAAGGAAGTGAGTCTGGAGCCTGTGGGTTCAGTTCAGAGGTAGAGTATTTGCAGGGTATACAAGGCCCGAGTTTAACCTGCAGAACAGAAAGAGAGAAGACAGAGGTGGCTCAGCAGCTGAGACTGTTTTCTGTTCTTTTTATTTTATTTTATTTTATTTTGAATTTATTTATTTTTGAGACAGGGTTTCTATGTGTGACTTTGGCTGTCTTGGAACTCACTCTGTAGCCCAGGCTGGCCTTGAACTTACATAGATTTGCCTCGACCTCCTAAATGCTGGTATAAAAAGCCTGGCTATGTTTCTTGCTCTGGCTAAGAACAGAACCAAGTTTGGTTCCCAGCACCTACACAGGGCAGCTCTCAACCATGTGTGACTCCAGCTCCAGGGAATCCAATTCCCTCTTCTGGCCTTTGAAGACACAGGCACACAACATATGCACATGAACATTTTGTGTGTGTGTGTGTGTGTGTGTGTGTGTGCAGTCCTAGAACTAGCTCCATAGAGCAGGCTGGCCTTGAACTCACAGAAGTACCCTTGCCTCTCTGCCTCCCAAGTCCCACCATACTGGCTTAAGTTATTTTTAAAATAATAATAATAATAATAACAACAACAACAACAATAACAATAACAATAATAATAACAATAACAACAACAATAATAATAATAATAACAATAATAATAACAATAATAACAATAATAATAATAATAACAACAACAATAATAATAGTTGAGGACAGGAACAGCTTGTCCTGGAACACATTATGTAGTCCAGGCTGGCATCAAACTCAGTGTGATTCTCCTGCCTCGACTTCTCCATCACTGGGGTATAGCTATGGACAAGCATACTTCGTTCTGTTTTCTTTGACATCTGGGTGTCTGATAACCCACGGGAGGCTGCTGCTCCCAGGGCTAGCTGATTCACAGAGCATTCTTCCACATGCCAGCCTGACAGCCACAAGCCTGTATCTGAATCCATGTTCTCTGTCTAACTTCCCCGTACTAACTTAGCATCTTCCCTGCCCTAGCCGCCCCAGGCCAGATGCTGAGTGCTACCTAAAGACCTGCCTACAGGATTCAGGTGATGGTTATTGAAGCCTTAACCTTGTTGGCACTTGCTGCCTTCACGCCCAGGTTCCTTCCCACAGAAACCACATTCAAGGCTCTGGGCCGCACACACTCTCCTCTTGTTGACCTGCCCTGTGCCTCCCCATAGAAATATCCAGGGTGTGTGTGTGGGGGTGTAGGGTACAGTGAGTTCAGGGTGTGTGTGTGTGGAGGGGTGTACTGTGAGTTATAAACTTCTCCACCCCACAGACTTCACGGACAGCATCTCTGTAAATTAAGTCCCAGGCACAATTAAATTACTGAATGATAGGACTGAAGGCAGAGCTAAGCCCTTGCCTGTAACAGGAAGGAGACTAGAGTTGATGGAACTTCAGTATGCCCAAAACAATATCAATAATACAAAAGTTGTTGGTCGTTTCAAGGGTTTTCATGTTTCACTGTTATTGAAAGCACAACCAAACATCTTCATCTTTGTATATAAATTGTACTCTATTTTCTTAAGAAATATCTATCTATCTATCTATCTATCTATCTATCTATCTATCTATCTATCTATCTATCTATCTATCTGGTTTTTCCAGACAGGGTTTCTCTGTGTAGCCCTGGCTGTCCTGGAACTCACTCTATAGACCAGGCTGGCCTCGAACTCAGAAATCCTCCTGCCTCTCTGCCTCCCAAGTGCTGGGATTAAAGGCGTGCGCCACCACTGCCCGGAGTAAGTTTCTAGATTTGCTTAATGGGGAAAGGAAGGGCAACACTAACCATAGATGGCACCACGGACTGGGGTCCCATGCTGAATATTAGGAGTGGTGGGGATGGTGTCCAAGCACCAGCGTTCTGTGCTCCCTGCCTGTGGCTGACTTGCTCCAGCCTCATCTCCTCTGTGAGCCCAATGAACCCTTTCTCCCTTAAGTTGCTCTTATCGGGTATTTTGTTACAGAGGAGAAAAATGATTGATGCCATCTTCTGTATGCCATGACCTTTCAGGGTCCCAGATACAGCCCTGAAGGAAGCAGACAAGGACACTGCCGTCTCTGCCGTCTCGCAGCTGATGTGGTACTCACCTGGGAGTTGTACACTCCCACCCACCCCTCCCATTGATTTGTTTTGGGTTTTGTTTTACTTTGAAGCAGGGTCTCCTTACTCAGCCCAGGCTGCTCTGGAACGTGGCGATGCCCCAGCTGTAGACCATATGTGCTGAGATTACAGAACTTCTCCATGCCGGGCTCTGCTTAGATAAGGATGCGTAGCACCAGAAATAGGCGCCAAAGGCACCAGCCGCTGAGCGCTGAGACAAGACTTGAATCCAGACCTGCCAGGCCTCTCAGCTAGAGCATCAGCTCAGGGAACTATGGTCTTCAAGCAGCCACCTGAGAGAAGGCTGGAGCCCACAGGAGGGGTGCCAGGTTCCATCTGTGCCCCAGATGCAGGCAGTGACTGAGGCATGGAGTCAGGGGCTGAGGTGGCCGCAGCTGTGGAAGGATAGATGCTCTCTGAACACAGGCTGTTCGTTGTCCTTGTTTGGAATTTCCTTCTTGACGTAAAAGCTGTGAGTCACGGTCTCAACACTTGTCTCGATTGCACAACCCACAGAGATGATTGCGGACATTGTCATGCCTCCTGCCAGCCCGGTTTCAACGGTCACGATTCCCTTTCTCTGTCCCGGACGTGAGGGATTTCATTTGGAAGGATGACAGAGCAATACAGGAAGAGGTGAGCCTAAGACCTCGTGTGCCACTCAACGGGCCTTCATGCTAATCCTCTGGAATGGCTCGAACAGCTCAGTCAGCACTCCTCCAAAACCCAAGCCGCCATCCTTACACTAGCGCCCCTGATTGCAGATAGTCTCAGCCAATGATTACATCTATGGCTTCTGGATCAATTGAGCGTAGGTCAAGCTCTGCTGTGTGATCTCAGGAAAGATAGTATACCTCTCTGAGCCTCAATCATCTTATCCGTAAAATGATGAATAATGGTTAAGAAAAAAAAGAAAGGAAATATAGGAGGCGGGACTTGTGAGTCTTGCTCTAGTAGGAGGCGGAGCTTGTGAGTCCTGCTCTATTAGGAGGCGGGGCTTGTGAGTCCTGCTCTACTAGGAGGCGGGGCTTGTGAGTCCTGCTCTACTTTAGGGAAGGGGAATGCATACTCCTCAGTGATGTAACTGCTGTAAAGTTAGCCTTGCTCAAGTAATTAAGTGCCTTAAGCAATCGACTTTAATAATAAAATTCCCTGTTTTTTTTTGAAAAAGACATCAATGTAGGAAGAAGGATTGTTAGAATGAAAGAGGGGCTCGGGAGGGGGAGCGAAGAGAGAATAATGAGAGGTCGAAATACGTTATGTAAGGATAAGACTGTGAACATTTTTAATTTAAAAATTGTAAAAAATGGGCCTGGTGATGGTTGTGCACATCTTTAATCCCAGCAGAGGTGGAAGCAGGCGGCCTTGAACTCTGTGAGTTCAAGGCCAGCCTGATCTACAGAGTGAGTTCAAGGCCAGCCTGCTCTACTGAGTGAGTTCCAGCACAGCCAGGGCCACACAGAGAAACCCTGTCTCGAAAAACAAACAAACAAACAAACAAACAACAAAAAGAGATTATCGTTGGGCCTTTCCTTTTTGATTTATCTCGTTGCTGACTTACTGATGCCCCTGCAAATGCAGCTCTCTGTGAGAGCAGAAGTCTGACAGTGCATTTCTCCCGGCTGTTCCTAAAGCCTGGGGCATTCCGATTTGCTCTTTTCTGTTTTCTTTTTTGTACTATGCCTGTCGAGCCTTGGGTTCACTCCCCAGCTGCAGATAAACTGGTGTGGTTGTATATGGTAGTAACCCCAGCTGTCTGGAGAGACAGGAGCATCAGAGACTCAGACTATCTTCTGCTACTTCATGGGTTCAAGGATAGCTTGGGTTACTTGTGACCTTATCTTAAAAAAACAATTATTTGGGTCAGAACTGTCCAAGATGGAGGAGTAGGGGAAGAGGCCAGACTGACAGCTTAGGTGAAGGGATTCCCCCAGTGCCTCCAGTCTGGCAGAAAGGCAGCTGCAGCCCCCAAGGGTGGAGCTGAGGCTGGGGACTTTCTTTTCTTTCTTTTTCTTTTTTTCTTTTTGACTTTTCCAGACAGGGTTTCTCTGTGTAGCTCTGGAACTCACTCTGTAGACCAGGCTGGCCTCTAACTCAGAAATTCGCCTGCCTCTGCCTCCCAAGTGCTGGGATTAAAGGCGTGCACCACCACTGCCCGGCAGCTGGGGACTTTCATACAGATGCCTGCTGCTTATTACAGCCTTACTTCTCTACAGCCTTACTTCTCTGCCAGGGCTCAGGAATCCCTGATCTTCACTGGGAATCTTTAACTCATTTTAAGTCATGCTGGTTTTTGGTCAGCTTCTTGATGGGTCCCAGAGCTGATATACAGGGCTTGCTCTGTCTCTCTGTCTCTCTGTCTCTCTCTCTTGTTGCTTTCTCTCTAGTTTTCAAGACAGAGTCTCTCTACATAACCTTGACTGTCCTGGAACTCACTCTGTAGACCAGGCTAGCCTCCATCTCATAGATACTCCCCATTCCTCTGCCTCTTGAGTGCTGGGATGAAAGGCGCGAACCACTGTGCCCAGCCCCAGATGTTTTGCTTTTGAGGAATACCCACTCAGGTGACCAGGGTCCTGTTTGGTCTTCTCATCTCTCTAGAGATCATGGTAGTAGTTCTTGTCTGGAAAATCTCCATGAAGGTGAGTAAGGGTCACCCACAGTGCAGACAGGCCACACCAGCTACGGGGTCTCCCTGTTCTCCAACAGGGCAGTACTCTTGTCTGTGCTCAGAGAGAAGAACACCACCTTCCAGCCTGGTTTCACTTCCTTGGACACCAAGGACTTGTGAGTTTTTGAGTCATGGAAAAACTTCGTGACTTTATCAGACATAGCTACAGTGGATGCCACTTTTCAAGAAGTAAAAAAGAGGCCAGGAAGTGAGCCACAGAAGACACAAGCCACCATTGCACATGTGTGTGTGTGTGTGTGTGTGTGTGTGTGTGTGTGTGTGTAGGTATACTCATTACACTCATCACTTTAGTGGAAGTAGAGGACAACTTTGTAAAGTTGTTTCTTCCTTCCATCTGTAAGTGCATTCTGGGATAGGACTCGGACCATTATGCTTTGCTCTGAGTGAGCCATTGTAATTATTATTAATTATTATTACTATTATTACTCGTTCTATTGTATACGTGTGAGTGTTTTGCCTGCATACATGCAGCACATGTGTGCCTGGTACCCGTGGAGGTCAGATGAGAGCATCAGATCTCCTGGAGTTATGGATATCTGTGGGCTGCCATGTGGGTGCTGGGAACCAAACCTGGGTGCTCAGAGAGAGTAGCATATACTCTTAACTGCTGATTCATCTTCATCATGCCAGCCTCTTATTTTAACAGGATTTAATTTGTATGTCATGTAAGATCAGTGGTTCTAGAACATTCTTTGGTCACAGAATGTGTTGTTTCCATTCTAGGTTTCATAGGAAGAGCCAATATCTAGACAAGACAAAAGCAGAGGGCTCTGGATGCTGGAGGGAGTGGCTCAGAAGATGTCTGCTCATGAGACCTGTCTATCATTATCCTTACCTCCAGTCTCCTCAGCTTCACCAACCCCAAGCCCTTCCATGGATCCCCAGGACTTGGAAGACCTCAGCTTAAAAATCCCTGGACAAGAGCCATTCTCTACAGTTCCTCCCAGAGTCCAGGAGCCACGGTGCATGGGGAGAGGCCGTGGTTCCCAACTTACAGATGAGGGCTCTTCATTGAGTCAGAGTCCAGCTGCCTCCCGAGGTCATGAGAAAGAAGACGAGGGCAGGCACGGGGCACAGGAAGTAGAGCTGGCCAGCTGGGAGGCAGAAGCAGGCGCGGGTACTGTGGCCTCCTGGATGGGCCAGTGACATCACAACCCCAGGAAACAGCTGCCCACGAGGCCCTCACTGTCCCTCATTCCTCCTCTGGGAAAACTGGCCACCAGCTGTTCTTACTCTGGCTCTTCCTAGATTGTCCCCGGGCGATCCATCATCCTCAGGAATGGCGTCCGCTTGCTCTCTGATGATCTCCTACGTGCAGCGCAGCTCACAACTGTGTGTGTTCTCCACTGCCATTGCATCAGGGGAGGGAGGAGTACTGTCTCCATCTCTCCAGTGATGGAGGGGTTAGAGCAGTGGTTCTCAACTGATTGATTGACTGATTGGGTCATGTCCCCCCCGGGAGTCACATATCACACACTGCGATTCAGAGCAGTAGCAAAATTATACTTATGAAGTAGCAACAAAATAATTTTATGGTTAAAGGTCACCACAACACAAGGAACTGTATCATAGGGCAGCTGAGAACCACTGGTTTAAGAGGGGCCAGGTTTATGACACAGGTTCACCCAGCCTGGTTCTGTCTGTGGGGTTTCTTCTTATTGCATGAGCTAGCCTGTTCGATTTGATGCAAAGTGGCTTCCTCATGCATGGCAACATGGGGCTGTGAATTGCAAAGCCAGTGTCTTCGTTGATAGTACCCTCAGGCCTGCCATCCAGTCTGTCTTAGGGGGTCAGTAAAGGGCAAAGGGAAACACCTAGGCTCAGGAGAGCAATGGCAAGAATGAAAGATTCTGAGTAGGTGGGTACCAAGACCCATTTGCAGAGCCTCCGGAAACAACAAACATGAACTCACAAAGAAGAACAAGCCATGAAGCCTGGGATGGGATGAGCAGGGGCATGTATCAATCAATCAATCAATCAGTCAGTCAGTCAATCAGTCAGTCAGTCAGTCAATTAATAGCTACTTACTAATCATTCACTAGGTATGAGTCACTTTAGGAGAAAAATGTGTATTTGTCAAAAGCAGGAAGGGGCAGGAAGATGGTTCAGTCATTAAAATGCTTGCTATATAGGCAAGAAGAATCGAGCTCAGCTCACCATCATCCATGTAAAAACCTGGCACAGGTAACACATCTGTAATCCCATTTGCTGTGGGAGAGGCTGCGGAGGCAGGTAGATCCTAAGTACTTGATGGCCAGTCAGTCTGGCCAATCAGTGAGCTCCAGGTTAAAGTGGGGGCGGAACATATCAAAATATAAAGTAGAGAGTGACTTACAAAGGCACCCAGTGTCAAACTCTGGCCTCTAACATGTGCACACATGTGAACACACACCTAAATGTATGTGTACACATGAACACACACACACAACACACACACTAACAGAAAAGTCTAACCCCTAGCTTCCGAGTCAGAAAGAGCTCACATGTAGTCTGCCTGTCAGTGCCTCAGTTTCCCAAACTGAAACGTGGCAGAGCTGATAATATTTACCTCCCAGAGGTGCTACTATGAGTGAAATTACTTCAGCCTTCACCCAGGAAAGCACTTGAACTTTTCCCATGAACAGGAGTCATGATCTATAATAAGGAGCTAGCAAGATGCCAGGTATTGAAAAAGCCCCAAATGGCATGCCAAGCCCTGTCCCTGTCCCCTGTCCCTTAATTTGTAATCTGGGTAACAGGCAGACATATGTATAACCGAGGTCTCAGGGCAGGGTGGGCTGAAGGCCTGGAGCTGTGCCTCCAGAGAGCAGGGAGGGTGTGGCCATGCCAGTCTGTGCATGCTTCCTCCAGGAAGCAGGGTATGAATCAGACCCCAGAGGACCTGTAAAAAGAGACTCAAACATGGTGGTTCATACCTGCAAGCTGAACACCTAGAGGGCTGAGGCAGGAGGATTGCCACGAGCTTGAGGCTAGCTAAGCTAGATAGCAAGACTGCTTCCAAACAAAACAAAGAAAGAAAGAAAATATATTTGGGCCAGATGGTGACCTTTCCAGAAAGATCCTGGACTTCTGCAGGGCAAATGAGAGTATATAAAAGTGAGAGGCTTTCTAAGTCTAAAAAGAAAAAAGGAAAAAAAGTCCCAGGGGTAAGTACAGAGGAGACCGTACTTAACTGTGTCGCAAACATTTGCATTTCTTTCAATTTTGCTCCAATTTTGGTGTCATGTTTTATGCAGGGAATTTCCTATAGTGAACAGATTCATATATTAACATACATAATGTAATTAATTTTTGAGATAAGGTCTCACAATATAGTCCCGTCTAACTTAGAACTCAGTATGTAGATCAGGCTGGCCTCAAACTTACAGGAATCCTCCTACCTCTGCCTACTGGGTGCTGGGATTACAGGTGTGCATCACCACACACCTGGGCCTTATATATTTGTAGCATATGTAGAATGATGTAGACAGTAAGTATTCAGTGAGTATTTTGTTGAATGAATATTTGTCATCATTACCATCATCATCATCATCACTACCACCACCACCATCATCAGGCAGTGCTAGGAACGGAACTCAGGGCAGCTTAGGTGATGGGCAAGCAGGCTACCCCTTAAACTACACCCTTATAATTTACTTTTATATTTATTTCTATTTTGCATAAACCATGACATCTTAAGTAGTATGCTAAAATTCATGTTTCCTTCCTGGGACAAGAGGAATGCAAAGGCAGACCCTGGGCAGCTGGAAACAGTGGTGGGCATGCCCAGTCTCAGTGCTGTTAGGACCAAGCCACACAAAAGCCTCAGGAACCTGAACCTGAGACAGCAAAGGCCATACACTGCTAGGCTTTGTGGCTCTGAACTCAGCCAGCCGAGGGGAGGTGGATGCAAAGCCTTTCTCTGAGCAAGCCTGCAGTTGGAGGCCTGACACTAGAGAGAACAGGAATTCATGCCTTGTCCTCTGCTCGGAGCCCTTGAGGTCTGTGCACACTGCTCTTGCCTTGAGATAAGAAACTGGGCGGTCTCTTGAAGGTTTATTTTGTTTCTGGAGCTGCTGCCAGATCCAGTGGGTGGATTGTGTCTTGAAATAGAAGCATCTCAAAAGGCCTGTGAATCATTCCTCCAAGTGGGTTTGCCTGAGAGGTTTCATATCCTGTTCTCAACTATGCCTTGAGTAATGGGTGTGTGGTGTGTGTGTTGTGTATGTGGGGTATGTGTGTGGTAAGTGTGTACGGTGTGTGTATATGTGTGTGTGTGTGGTGCGTGAATGGTGTGTATGTGTGGTATGTGTGTGAGAATGGTGTGTGTGTGTATGTGTAGTGTGGTGTGTGTGTGTGTGTGTGTGTGTGTGTGTGTGTCTGGGTGTGTTGTTTTCAGGCCCATTTGCTTAGGATTTGGTTTAGAAACTTTTACTTTCTTTTAATAGCCTTTTTTTTTTTCAAGCTGGAAGAAGTTTTCAAATGTTTTTTTCGAGAAAGTTCAAACCCTAGAATGACTAAGGCCCTGGGAGGAATTTGGACTTTGTGAGGGGAATTTGTATCTGCAGTGAATCATCCAGTTCCTGAGTTCAGCAGAGAGAGAAGATCTTTTGAAAGCTTCTGGGTTAGCCCCTCATTATGCAAACAGGGAAACTGAGGCTTGGGGAGGGGAAGGAGTTCTGCTGAGGTCCCCTGGCTTGTCAGTGTGTGGGGAGGGCGGTGGGTGTGTGTGTGCGCGCGCAGGCATTAGGGCTGACTCCCAGGGATCTCATGGGCATCCTGTATCTATTTAGTGGCACATTTTTAAAATTAGTAGGTAGATCAGTGCTAGGAACACAGACTTCAAGGGGTTGGTGAAGAGGGACAGCGAGGACACATGCAGCTGTGGCACCCATGTTAGGCCACTTAACTCCCCAGGGTCCTGTTAGGCAGTGATTTTCAAACGGGACATTTGACAAAGTCTGAAGGGATTTTGGTTTGTCACAGCTCCGATGGGGACTGCTGTAGGCATCTGGTAGAGGTGGAGCCCAGGAGGTCATTAAGCCTCCTAACACACACAGGACAGATTGGAAGAGTTGAATTATCTGCTCCAAAGGTCCACAGTATCAGGGCTGAGGAGAGTTCTGTGTGGAGGTTCTTACCCTCACAGTACCTCAGCTTCCTACTGTATAAAGGATGTAAGAATACCTCCGTTGATAACCATTATAAAGATTTAATAAATTAATGTATATAAATCACTTAGAACAATGCCTAGCATATAGTAAATATTGAATGGATCATTAACACACACACACACACAGAGACAGAGAGAAAGAGAGAGAGAGAGAGAGGGAAAGAGAGAGAGAAGAAAGTGGGGAGCCAGGCAGTGGTGGCTCAAGCTTTAATCCCAGTCCAAAGGCAGGATCCCTGTGAGTTTGAGGCCAGCCTGGTCTAACAGAGGGAGTCCCAGGACAGCCAGAGCTACAGGGGAAAACCCTATCTCAAAAAACCAACCAACTAACCAACTATTCAACCAACCAAACATCCGAAAAAGTATCAGGCACACTCCTGTCATCCTGGCACTCAGGAGGCAGAGGCAGTAGGATCTCCAAAAATCTGAAGCCAGCTTGGGCTACACTGTAAGGTTCAACCCAGCCAGGGCTGCAGGGAAGATGCTGTCCCAAACAAAATACACAAAGCCGACTAACAATAATAATGAGACCAAGCTTACTCTGATTCACAGAAAGTGGATGGAAGAGCCATAATTAACGCTCATGTTTCTTTATTTTTTTGGGAGGGGGGAGTGGGTATTGTCATTTTAAGAGCACAATAAATAAAAGACTAGAAATCTGCTGGGAGGTAGGGCCCCCTATCAGCAACGGAGGCACATGTATGTAGCATCCTAGTGTCCACCAAGTCTTGCTTTTTCAGACAATCCGCCTTAAATTTCACTTCATGTTTTATGATAAAGTGACATGAACTTCCTTAGCAGGTTGAACTCAGGTCTTTCATAATAGCTCATGATGAACTCATTTTTTCAGTCCCCTTCTGACATGCAGGCATTAATGAGATCAGTAGACTCCCTCTGTCAAGTTTAGCTGGTGTTCAGAAACAGGCAAAAGGCAATGCAGACAGGCACATGGCTGCCAGACCATCTGCCCTAGTCAGGGTCACTGTTGCTGTGATGAAACACCATGAGAAAAAGCAGCTTGGGGAGGAGTAGATTTGTTTGGCTCACACTTCCACATTACGGTTGGATCATCATTAGAGGAAGTCAGGACAGGAACTCAGGCAGGGCAGGAACCTGGAGGCAGGAGCTGATGCAGAGGCCATGGAAGGTGCTGCTTACTGGCTTGCTCCCCATGGCTTGCTCAGCCTGCATTCTTAACCCAGGACCACCAGCCTAGGAATGGCCCCACCCACAATGGGCTGGGCCCTCCTCTGTCAATCACTAATTAAGAAAATGCCCTACAGGCTTGTCTGTAGCCTGATCTTATGGAGGCATTTTCTCAATTGAGGTTCCTTTCTCTAAGAAGACTTTAACTTGTGTCAAGTTGACACAAACTATCCAGCACACCATCAGTCATTCCCTCGGCACGATAGCAAGGCCTGAAAGAGGCCTTCAGTCTGAGGGCCCTGGGGCCTTGCACCTCCCTCAGGGCCTGCATCTGATCCTTCCATCTTGAGCTTTGATGGCCTTTTACCCAGTCTGGGCATGTTCCACGCTGTCCACTTTAACCCTCTAATCCTGTTCTCAGCCAGAGGTGAAATTCCTGCACTGGCCACTG
The DNA here is from genome assembly GCA_030674055.1 of Rhabdomys pumilio. NCBI lineage: Eukaryota > Metazoa > Chordata > Mammalia > Rodentia > Muridae > Rhabdomys > Rhabdomys pumilio. The sequence continues at coordinate 16,680,767 of JANHMN010000004.1, read as the reverse complement.
AGACTGCCAGCTAACTGGAACATTCCTGTGTGCAGCCCCAAGCCTCACATCCCTAGAGCACTCTCTCAGCCTGCCTCTGCTCTGCCCAGGACCTCCTTTCCCAGCTTTCGTTGAAATATTGGATGGTTAAGTAGTTAAACCATTTGCTACACAAGCATGAGGACCAGATTTCAGATCCCTAGAACCTGGATAAAGGCAAAAAAAGCATGCTGGCCAGCTTATATTCAGATGTTCAGGGGTTGGAAATAGAATATCCCAGGAGCAAACTGGCTACCCAGGCTAGCTAGATCTGTGAGCTCTGAGTTCCTTTGAGAGATCCTGTCTCAGTGAATAAGGCAGAGGATTCCCAGTAGTCAACTCTGAGCACAAGCCTGTGCAGGTATCTGCATCCACACTTACACACGAATATGCACCCATCCATACTTAGGCATACACACTCACATGCAAAACAAACAAACAAACAAACAAACAAACAAACAAAAATTAGCTGTTGCTTCCTAAGCATTGGAAGTTATGCACCCTACACACACAGCATCTCTCTGGACTGAACACTCCTTATCTATTGTAGTGTATTGAGTTTCCATTGTTCCTCTAACAAAGGACTCCAGCCAGACAGCTTGAGATAACAATATGTTACAGCCCTGTCAGTTAGAGCACTGACCCACTGGGCCAGAATCAAAATGCCAGCAGGACCACACTCCTTTCTGGAGGCTCAAGTTAAAACCTACTTTCTGACTTTTCTGGCCTCTAAGTTGGACCCTATGCCTTGGCTGGTGGCTCTATCATCAAGAGCAAAGGTGTGGCATCCCCTCCCTCTAGCCGGTGCCCCATTTCTCTCCCTGATTTGCTTCCACTACTTGTTCATAGCGAAGACACTGGCGAATTGTACAAAATGCCCCATCCCTGATAAACTAATGAATGGCCTTAGGTTTTTGTTTTGTTTGTTTTTGTTTGGTTTGGTTTGTTTGGTTTTTCTATCTGCCTGTCTCTGCTTCCCCAGTGCTGGGATTAAAGGCATGCACCACCACTGGCTGAGTGGCCTTAATTTTCTCTGCAAACAAATGCCAACTTGCTATGTAAAGCATAGGCATGCCTTTCATGATGGGGCCTTAGGCTTTTGTGAAGTGTCACTCTTTAACCCACTACATTAACCCACACAGGGGGTGTGAAGACCGTGCCAACCCAGAGAGCCCATGCTCCTCCTAAAGGGAACAATGCTAGTCACTTACGGTGATGTCACTGGGCATGACGGCAGGCTTGGTGTGACCAGGTGTCTGGGTATTTTGGGTAAATATAGAAAATCAGATTCTTAGGTGAAACATTCTAATTTTGAAATCACTGTGAAGATAAGAGAAAAAAGAAAGGGGGGAAAAACACATCAAACCAACTCAGGGGCTATATCTGATCCTCAGCCACTCAGGTGTATTCTCTGGGCCTCTTCTGTCTCATCAGCCTGGGTCAGAAGATAAGAAATCACCCAGTACGTGCCCTGGGGATAAGGCACCATCTGAGCCTGGAGGTAAGAGGGGAAACCGGTCAGAAGCACAGTGGGTACCTGTGGGGATGCCTCAGGGGAAAGCTCTGAGGGAGAAGGGACCAACCATCTCCCTGAGGGACCAGCCATCACCTGCTGTAGGAAGCAGCAGAGCATCAAAGAAGACAGGAACTCAAGCTGAGGTCAAGCTGCAGAAATCCTGCAGACAAGGTGGCCTCAGAGCAAACCAAGCAGAGCTGGTCTAGCTGCAACCCACTGGATTCTTTTCTTCCCTAAAACCTTAGCCGCCCTACAGCTGGGGGATGGCAGGCAAGGGCAGGAGAAGGAAGCTTCCCACCCTGTTTATTCCTTTATTTATTATTTGTGTATATGTGCATGTCTGCATTCTGTTTGTGGAGGCAGGAGGTCAAGGTCGGGGCATCCTTCTTAACTTTTCCTGATCTTATCTTTTGAGAAAAGGCCTCGGCCTCGCATTCAACCTGGAGCTGGATCATCCTGCTAGACTAACTGGCCAGCCAAGCCCAGGGACCCTCCTGTTCCCATCTCTGTGGCACTTGGATGATACGAATCCTGTTCTTTTTCATGAGTTCCGGGATTCACACGTGAATGGTTCATACTTTAGCAACGGAGCCATTGCCCCAGGCCCCACTTTAATTCTACTTAGTTATTTTTCAGTACTAGCCATCAAGCCCAGGGCCTTAGACAGTCTAGGCTAGGGCGGTGCCTTCAAGCATAACCCCAGCCTAACCATGCCATTTTTTTGTTTGTTCGGTTTTGTTTTTTAATTACTATTTATTTGTTAGTTAGTTTGTTTGTTTATTTGTTTATTTTTGAGTTAGGGTTTCTCTGTGTAGTTCTGGCTGTCCTGAAACTCACTCTGTAGACCAGGCTGGCCTTGAACTCAGAAATCTGCCTGCCTCTGCCTCCTGAGTGCTGGGATCAAAGGCGTGCGCCACCGCCAGCTCTTAATATTTTCAAATTTTTGAACCCAACAACATTATCACGTACTTAAACATTCACGGGAATCCTTTCGTTCGTTAAGAATATTATTTATTTATTTTGAGACAGAGTCTTATTATGTAGCACTGGCTAGCCTGGAACACATTATGTAAACCAGGCTGGCTTTGAACTCATAGAGATCCTCCTGCCTGCCTCTTCCTCTCCAGTGCTGGGATTAAAGGCATGTGACACAACTATATATGACCTCAAAATATTTTAAATGCTTTGCATTAGAAGTAAAAATAGGATTGCTGTTTGGATGATAACTCTTTTCCTTTTATGAAGGTGGTATGTATGTTCTCACTGCAGGATGGCCTAGGAAGGGGAATCTGTCCATTGACCAGTCCCCTGTCACCCATAGATCAATCACCTGTCACCTAAACCCATGACTGCTCTCCATCCTCATCTTTTAAGACCTAATGACTCAGATTTGTGCCTCCAGAGATCTGTTCTCTTGCACTCTGACTGGAGGGGAGCTAAGACCCTAGAGGAGTTGGCTGGCTTGTCCCTCCAAGGCTGTAAAGTCACTTCTTAGCCTCTCTGAACCAGTTTCCTTATCTGTAATATGGGAGGGGACGTGCCGCCTACTCCACAGTGCGGGTCTGAAGATTAGTGAGTCAGTGTGTACAAAGCACTGGAAATAGTTCTAAGATCAGGACCCATAAACACTGATTTCCTGTACTGGTCCCTCTTCTGTAGTCAGGCAGGACAGAAGCAACCTCAGGGAGAAAGGACTGAATCTGGCTCACAATTCTAGAGGGACCCAGTCTGTCCTGGCAGGGAAAACATGGCAGCTGGAGTGGGATGGGGGGGATTTGAGTGGGATGACTCAAATCCACAGGCAAGAAACAGAAAGAGGCTAGCTGGAGCTAACTTGTAGTGGGCTTCCTCCAATTTTATACAGAGCAGAATCTCCAGCCCAGGGAATAGTCCCGTTCATAGTTAAGATGGGTTTCCCCAAATCATCGAAGATTATCTCTATCAAGATAACCCCCAGGTGTGCCCAGAGTCCCTCCCTCAGTGACTCTTGACTCTTAACACTAACCACCACTGTCATGTCTTCTTAGTGCCTGTGTCCCTTACGTTAGCTCTGCTTTTTGTTGATCTCTCTTCTTCTTTTTTCTTTTCTCTTTCTTTCTTTCTTTCTTTCTTTCTTTCTTTCTTTCTTTCTTTCTCTCTTTTTTTGTTTGTTGTGTTTTGTTTTTCAAGACAAGGTTTCTCTGTGTAGTCCTGGCTGTCCTGGAACTCACTCTGTAGACCAGGCTGGCCTCTAACTCGGAAATCCACCTGCCTCTCTCTGCCTCTCAAGTGCTGGGATCAAAGGCGTGCGCCACCACCGCCCAGCTTTTGTTGATCTTCCTTAAGACAGGGTCTCACTATATAGCTCTAGCTGGCCTAGAACTTCCCATGTAGACCAGCCTGGCTCCAATGTGTGCTGATTGTCCACCCCTGCCTCCTGAGTATTGAGAATGCGAGCACAGGACACCACACCAGTTTTCTCAAACTTCTTTTTCATTTCCATTTATATTTTCATTTGTATTTATTTTTATTTCATTTACATTTATTTTATTTTTACAAGTGTTTGTTTGTTTGCATTTGGATTTTTTGACAGGGTGTCTCTGTGTGAAAGCCCTGGTTGTCCTGGAACTCACTTTGTAGACCAGGCTGGCTTTTAACTCACAGAGATCAACCTGCCCCTATCTGAGTGCTGGCATTAAAGGAGTGTGCCACCACGCCTAGCTACAAAGATGAAGAAATATATCATGCATATGGAGGTTAGAAGGTTCTCTCCTGTGCAGAGCCCAGGGATTGAACACAGGTTGTCAGGTTCTGCCCCATGTTCTCTTACTTCCCAAGGTTAGCCCTTTCTCTAAGCTTTCTTGATGAGTGGGGGAATTATATAAACTCTGACAGTTTAAGCAGGTCATGGGGACACGTGCCTGAAATCCTAGCTTTCAGGAGACAGAGGCAGGAGGATCATGAGTTCAAGACCAGCCTGAGCTACATAACTAGACCTTGTATAAAATCAAAACCCCAAACCTACATTGTAATGAAGGTGATCTATGTAACATGCTAAAATAAAGTGAACTGACTTCACTTCTTGTCTCCAAATCTGTACAAGCAATCTGAGGAAAGTATTAGTGTTGAGTTTTTGTTTTGTTTTGTTTTGCTTTGCTTTAGTTGTTTTGTGTGTGTGTGTGTGTGTGTGTGTGTGTGTGTGTTTTGTCTGTTTTGTATGTGTCTGTGCACCAGGTGTGTGTAGTGCCTAAGGAGGCCAGAGGGGTGTCAGGTCCCCTGGAACTAAAGTTTTAGATGGTTGAGAGCAGCCACGTGGGTGCTGGAGATAGAGACTGAATCCTCTGGAAGAGCAGCTGGTGCTCCCAACTAGTGAACCCCTAATATTGGTATTTTATAAACAGGGAGACGAGGCTTGCTTGACTTAGGTTAGCAAGTTGCTCATTGACCTTGAGTCTAGAACCAGAGACCACTGGGCTTGCAAGGCATAGTCCCGTGGTCCCATGACTCAGGAAGATAAGGGAAGGGAATTACAGTTTCTGCAGCCTGGGCTACATAAAGTGAATTAGAGCCCAGCCTGGGCTTCATGAGACATGAGGGGAGGAATGTTGGGGGCAGAAAAGTGGGAACATGGGGTTTGAGTTAGGTTTCCAGGATTCTTGACTTGAGGGTGTCCTACAGAAAAAGTAGAATCAAGCCAGAGGAGCGTCAGTTGGTTTGGTTTCAGGTCAGACCTCTGCCGTCATGGTCCCAGATATAGGAGGCTCCAGGGTGGGGATCAGGTCAGGGCTCTGGACCAGATTTTAGCCTCAGTTTTGGAGCTCTCCCTCCCTTGAGAGAGGAGAGTGCTGGGGAAGGGGTGTCAGAGGAAAGAGCTTGGTGTACATGACTGGACCAGCTGCTACCAGAGTGTCCTCACCAGGAGACCAGCAACTCAAATGTATCCTAGGACTTCCTGGATCTTCAGCATCTGAGAAACAGTGGTATAACTTGAAAACCTCGACATGCATGGGTTCTATCCCGAGCCAAATGAACTGGTGTGGGAGCAAACACTTGCAACCCAGTATATGGGAGGTCGAGGCAGGAGGATCAGAAATTTAAGGCTGGTTCTTACCTACCTAAGGAACATGACATCTTGTCTAAAAAAAAAAAAAAAAAAGTTAAAAGTGCACACCTTTATCCTAGCGCTCAGCAGAGACAGCCTGGTCTATATTGTGAGTTCCAAGACAGCCAGGGCTATGTCGAGAGACCCTGTTTAAAAATAAAAAATGTGACCGGGTTCGAGGCCAGCCTGGTCTACAGAGTGATTTCCAGGATAGCCAGGACTATACAGAGAAACCCTGTCTCGAAAAACCAAATAAATAAATAAATAAATAAATAAACAAACAAACAAATATAAAATAAAATAAAGTAAAAAATGTTTAAACATGTAGGTTAAAGGGTCCAGAGGAATAGACAACAAGTCCCAAGGAACTGAGATGTAAGATACAAGGCAGCATGTGACAGGCTGACAGGCATTGTCCCCTTTCTGAGCTGTAACAAATTATGGCTAAAGATAATATAGGCATAATTGCCAAAAGGTATTGGGAAAAATCCCTTCCTCCCCCTCCTCCCCCTCCTCCTTCTTTCCCTCCCCTCAGAGTCAAGAGCTCAGTCAGTCTAGGTGGGAACCTGTAGATAGAGGTGATCCTCCTGCCTCTGTCTCCTCTTGGATGATAAGCCTGTATTACTACAAACAGCTTTTTCTTTTATTTCCTATGAGTTTTATTGAGCTGAAAGTTACATAAGATTCATCTGCTTTTGAGGACATGGTAAATTTTTTTGCATCCTCTTTAAGTACACAGTAAATTTTTTGCATATTTACAGAGTGGAGCAACTATGTCCACATCAGTTTGAGAATATTTTGTCATCCCCCACAAACCCGGTTCCCATTAGGATTCACCCCCCCCCCCCCCCCCCCCCCCACCCCCCCACCCCACCCCCAAGCCCCAGACAACCACTAATCTACTCTGTGTCTCTCTAGATTTGCCATTTATGGAAATTTCATGTAAGTGGAACCATATATTATGTGACCTTGAGAGTATTGTTACCCTCACTTAGCACAGCTTTGGAGGTCCACCCATGAGGCTGCATGTTTCAGTAGTTTTTAATGGCTGAATAATATTCCGTTGTGTGACTCTATCATACTTGGGTGAAGTAGTCATCCGTTATGAACATTTGAGTCACTACTGCTTCTTGGTGCTTATGGAACCGTGGCCATGAACGTCCTCACAAGTCCTTGGGTGCTTCTGTCTCTCCGGGTATCCGAGAGCTAGGAGGGGCTTGCTCGGTCACATAGTAAACTTGGGTTTAACTTAAAAACAAACACTTCGGCCTTTTCAAAAAGCGCACGTGTGTGCGTTCACATGCATGAGTTCATGTGTGCCGCCACATGCATGCTGGAACTGGAGTCACAACTAGTTGTGAGCTGCCTCCTCTGGATGCTGGGAATAGAACCCATGTCCTCTGGGAGAGCAGTGAGCACCTTTAGCCTCTGAGCCATTTCCAACCCCTTGCCAGTGTTTTGTTTCTTTTAATATATTCTTTTGAGCAGTGTGTGAGAATTTATTGAGAAAATTAATACGAAGAGCTTAGGATGGTATCTGGTTATAGGACATGTTAAAAATGGGCAGCTAAAAAAAAATGGCAGGCTAATACTAATAAGTTTTCTTTTCTTTTTGATTTTTTTTATCTTCCCCCTCCCCCAGTTTTAAGTCCTAAACCCAGGAATTCCACCAGACCTAGGTGAGACTCAGCTCCAGCCCTGGGAGAGGGTCCAATGAACATCAGAGTTACGGTACCAGAGTACTATTGCTTCCTTCCCTGAATAAAGCAGCTGTCAATCTTCCCCTCCCCTCCTCTCCTTCCCATCCCTGTCCAGAGCTCTCCCCCCCCTCCACTCCTCCCCTTCCCTCTCTTCTTCCTCACTCTTTGCTTCTTTTTCCCACTGCTGAGGATTAACTCCAAGACTTGAGCATGCTAGGCAAGAGCTCTACCGCTGAGCTACAACCCCAGCCCAATAAAGTGAAGACCAGACTGACACCCCGACCTGTTGGGCCCCTTTTCTTTATCTGTTTAGATGCCCTTTAGCCTGGTTCCCAAAGTTCTCTAGATACCTCACCCTCATCTACTTACCTAGACTTGGCTAGTCTGTTCTCCCCTTGACCCCTGTCCATTCTGTCTCATGGAGTTGCCCTCACATCAGCCTGTGTCCACCTCCCCCTCTTCTTGTGTCAAAATACCAGCCATCCTCAAGGCTCAGTGATGCTTCATGTCTGCCAGCATCGTCCAATCAGTAGCCAGGGTCCTAGTGGGCCATTCAGCCCCTGAAATGTGGTTGGTCCAAACTGAGACGTGCTCAGCTTTAAAGGGCTCACACATCTTAATGACTTAATGTAAAAAATAGTGTAAAAAAAAGTAGCTGGGCAGTGGTGGCGCATGCCTTTTTAATCCCAGCACTTGGGAGGCAGAGGCAGGTGGATTTCTGAGTTCGAGGCCAGCCTGGTCTACAGCGTGAGTTCCAGGACAGCCAGGGCTACACAGAGAAACCCTGTCTCGAAAAACCTTTAAAAAAAATAGTTTTTATGACGATTATGTTTTGGAATAATAAGTTCAGATGATTGTTAAAGCCAATTTCACTCTTGCTGAAATTATTTATCCATTTGTCTAGTCATTCACTTTTGTTTTCTTGAAACAAGAGCCTCATGTAGCCCAGGCTGACCTTGAACACCTGGTGTAGCTAAGAATGACCTTGAATCCTCGATCCTCCTCCCTCTACCTCCCTGGTGTTAGGATTACAAGCTTGTGCCACCCTACCGGGATCTCCTCCTTAAAAGACGACAAAAATATCCTTATTAATCTTTAATTTGCTAAGAACAAAACACAGGACCTTCTGTAAGGTACTCTACATTGAGGGATACCTCCCCAGCCCTTCCGTATGTTTTTTTAAAAATATTTCTACTAGATAATGTAAAGTTACGTATGTGGCTCACATTTGTGGTTCGTATGTGGCCGTGGGATGTTTACTGTGCACTTGTTGAGGTCAGAGGACAACCTTTAGGGATTCTTTCTCTTCCTCCACTACGTGGGTCCTGGAGAGCCATCTTGCCAGCTGTATTTCTTACATTTTAATGTCTGTTGCCTTGCGTGCTTGTATCTGGCACAAAGCTCACCACACTCCTGTGGGGTGGATGTTGTGACTATCTTTCTTTACAGAGAAGGAAATCCAAGGGAGAGGGTGACCTGGCCGAGGTCACAGATTCCAGTTTCAAGCCTAAGCTCCAAAGCCTATCTTCTCCCGTGGGGCCTTGCTGACCAGGTTATTATCCGGGGTGTCTAGAGCTGGAGTGGACTTGTCCTTAGATTAGACTAGCTTAGAGTGATAATGAATCTTGTTAATCAGAGCCCAAATGGAATGCATGTCTTTCATACAGACTAAATGAGAAAACAGATTAATATAACAACACGCTTGCTATCTATTGACTCTTGGGATACGTGAATAAAATAAAAAGTACAGGACCACGGATCTGCGCAGGCATCCTATGTTGCAAGTGTGGAGACTGATGCCCAGGGAGGAGGATGGATTTACCAAGGCTCTGCTGTGCTGGCAGTCCTTGGAGTTGTGTTTGCAAAATTCCGGGCTGAGAGTCCTTGGGGACATCAGTCTTTACTGGAAATGTTTCTGCCCTCAACCACCTAGAAGCCCTTTTCTTGAGCCAGTTCCCTTTTTCCCTTTCTCCCCTTCCTCTCCTTAAGGACTAGAGTGAGGAAGGGCACAATCCACCAGGGTCCCAAAGCCACCATCCAGTGCTGAGCCAGGAATTCCTTCAGAGACTTAAACAGAGTCAGAGATAATTGTGAACCCTTGGAGAACTTCAAGAGCCCTCTGTTCCATTACTCTCTCGACTTTGCGGACTCAGTCTCCCTAAAGTGTCTTTCCCGAGAGGTTGTCCTAGACTTTCCAGCTCTGCCTGGATTTGCTCTCACTAATGGTGAGGAGGTGTTGAAACAATCACCTACCTCCCCCTGTGCCCTCTTCCCAGCCCTGTCCAATGAAGCAGGAGAAACCGCAACAGAGACTCGCTGAATCCATCAAACCCCTGAACCCAGGAAACCACAGGCAGAGGCTGAGAAGGCGCCACTGAAATAGAGGCGCGGAAACAAAGGCTCAGAAAGAATGTCCCGGACAAAGAGAGAGAGAGGGAAAAAAAATGGATGTACAGACTGGGGGAAAAGCCTGTAAGAGCGACGAATGGGGCCAGAAATGAGGGAATCTAGAGATGAGAGAACCAGAAGAGAGAGTAGAAGGGAAGACGGAGAAGTCAAAGTTTGAGAAAAGGAGCGGACGATGGAGACAGCGCTGGCAGGAGACCTAGGCGCGCGGAGCCGGGCGCGGGTCCCAGGTCCCCGGGGGCGGACCCTGCTGGCGGCGCCTGGCCCCGCTGCGGCCGTCGGAGCAGCCACATTCCTCCGGGTTTCCCACACATTCGCCATCAAAGCGTCCCCAAAGCCCCAGCTTTTCCCGCGCCCCTCCCCCGCCACTGGCTGGAGAAGCTATTTTTCACCCCCTCCTGGTCTTTAATCTGTTGTGGGAAAAGAAAGCGGCTTTTGTTGAACGAGGGGCTGCGCGGGGGGCGGGGAGGAGGCGCAGGCGATTGTGTGTCCCGCAGCTGCGCGCCAACGCTGGGGTGGGGGCTGCCGGGGTGCAGGCCGAGCTGGGGTGCGGGGGAAGGTGGCCCAGGGCGATATGGACAGCCTGGTCTAGGGTTCCGGCCAAGTTGGGGCTACCCATGAAGGTGTGTTAAGGCTATAGGTTGTAGGAACAGCCAGGGTGCGGTGCGCGCGCAGGGAGGGTGGCAGTGGAGGGGGAACGGAGGAAAAGGCTACCAGAGTGCCATTGGCCAAGAGTTTGCAAGAAGACAAGTTACATTAGGCTGGGCACATAGAACTCTGCCCAGGCTGGGGTTGCAGCCCTGCAGAGGACTGGGTGCCATTAATTTGTTTGGTTTTTATGGTGCTGGAGATAGCGCCTAGGGTCGCTTGTATGCTGGACAAACAGTCCACCCTCAGTCAGACAGCTTGCATTTAATCCAGCTTGCATGCAATCCTCACCTGTACCCCAGACACACAACTAACACTCAGGAGGTCTCACACCAGAGTGGGACAACATACGCTGCTTGACTCCAAACGTTCTGTGAGGCTTTAAAGGGGTTTTCTTCGAATTCCATGCCCACAAGGTAACTTTGCGACCCTCACAGTTTTGCCTCCCGACAGCTGGACAGCTGTGTGGCCTTGGTCAGGTTCCATCACCTCTTGGAGCCTCAGTCAATATGAGAATTGGTCCATGCTGATCCATGTAAAATATCTGCTCAGTTAGGTTTGGTGGAACCCGGCCTATAATCAGAGCACTCAAAGGGCTGGGGCAGGAGGATGGAAAATTTAAGGACAGCCTGGGCTACATAGCAAGACTCTGTCTCATAAAACAAATGAGCTATCAGCTCATGACTGGCACTCAGCAGATGCCTTCACCACAGAAGTCAGCTTGGTGGCGCACTATTATGCTGGAGCAATGTGGCCTGCTGGAGACTCCCTGTGAGCTGAGGTCCAGCCTCTGCCTTCTGGCACTCCAGCCTTTTCAGTCCTGCAAAGCTGGGGTGGGGGGGGAGTTGGCGTGGGGTGGGCGTCTCTTTCCTCTCTGGCAGAGTTAACCCTGTAGTCAGGCCCATTCCTCCCTCCCCTCCCATCTCCTTCCCCTGGCAGCTTTTGAACTGGTGCTGGGCCTCAGGCCAAAGCAGGACAATGTCTGGGCAGGGTGGACACTGCCCTTCAAGGCCTTTTTTGTCTTAGTCCTTCCTTATTGTGGACTCTGGACCTCACCATCCTGGGACCTTTCCTGAATCCCCAAACTCAACTCTCTGCTGCAGGGAGCCTTATGCCTGCAAGTCACAGAACCAAAGGACAACCTGAATTTGAACTTTTTCATCTTTATTTTATTTGCAGTGTGGGACATCAAACCTTAGAGCCCCTCCACTGCTGTACTGTATTCTCTCTGCCCAACCCCCACCTCTCAAGCCAGCATTCCTAATTTAACCCTGCAAGCCAGGACCTGGTGGTGTATACGTATAATTTCAGCACTCAGGGAGCAGAGGCAGGAGGATCTCCACAAGTTATAGGCCAGGCTGGTCTACATATAAGTTCTAAGTCAGTCATGGGTTGGGGTCACACAGAAAGACCTGACTCAAAAGAACAAGCAAAATAAGAGTAAATCCTATCTGTAAGTAGTGTTAGCCCTAAAGTGCTGATGATCATGGGAGGAATGGAATGGAACTCAGTTGTCATTTGTGTGTGTGTGTGTGTGTGTGTGTGTGTGTGTGTGTGTGTGCGCGCGCGCGCGTGTGTATGTGTGCATGTGTGCACGTGCCTGTGTGCATGTATGCATATATGCATGTGTGTGCATGTGTGTTCATGCATGTATGCATGTGTATGTGTGCATGTGTGTACGTGCCTGTGTGCATGCATGCGTGTGTGTGCACGTGTGTGTGCATGTGTATGTGTGCATGTGCCTGTGTGCGTGCATGCATGTGTGTACAAGTGTGTGCATGCCTGTTCACTTTGGTAGCACATAAGTTGGAACAATATGGAGACGTTAGGCTTGGCCTCTGAGCAAGGCCTTCAAGTTAGTGAAGCATGCAGTACTAAAATGACTTTCCTATTAGCATGTGTATCCATGATGTATGTAAGGATATATATGTCAGGTCATAAGTGTGAAGATGAGATTTCTTTGTAGAATTGATTTTCTCATTCCAGCTTCACATGGGTTCCAGAATGAACTCATCAGGTTTGCTCAGCAAGTGCCTTTATCTATTGAAGAATTTCACCACACAGAACATCCTCCTGCCTCTGCCTCCTGAGTTCTGAGACTATTAAGTATATGCCACCAGGCCCTGGCCTGAAGAACTTAAAGCTGCCAGTACTTATCAGAGCCTCAGACGAATGCAAGGTCATTCCCACCCAATAGCTATGGCACCTATTGGGCTACATAGTTAGAATCCACTTCAAAAACACCTATAGCTTCCCCTCAATAAAACAAACATCTCACACAGGGTAGTGTTCAGAAAATAGCTCCTTCCAGCTTACCCTATGCTAGAAGCAGAACCAGCCCTGGAGCATCCTATATCTAATTCTTTCGTGAAGGGTGGTATTGCTTGACTAAGCAAGGCCAAAAGATGAGGAAGGCAGTCAACTCCAAAGTCCATCCCTAAATTTAGCAGGAATCACTGTGCAGCCTCTGAGGAGGTATCACACTGGAAGGGTGGGTGGCATGGTAACAGAGGTGGAGGTGTGTGTGTGTGTGTGTGTGTGTGTGTGTGTGTGTGCTAGGCTCTGGAGTTCTGTCCCTAGCACCTAAATAAATACACCTTGTCTGTCACCCTACCTAATGGGCCCAATTTACTTTATCTGGTGAAAGACAACCTTCTCAAGGAGCTGGTAAAATGGCTCATCAAACAAAGTTGCTTGTCACCAAGTCTGAGGACCTGGGTTTGATTCCCCTGGAGTTACATAGCAGAGGGAGAGAAACATGTTTTGTCTTCTGATCACCACACATTCATCATGTTGCATGTGCACTCGAGTGTGCACACATTCACACACACACACACACACACACCAACAATACATGCAATAACAATAATTCCCAAGAATTCCTTTGGAAAGATGGAGAGAATGAATACACACAGAAGGATAAACCCTTTGGAGGCAGGATGAAACCTTGGATTTGCCACCCAATAGCTATGAGACCTGCACACAAGCACATTTGCCTCTTTGAGCCTCTCTCTACTCATCCAGAAAATGGGCCACTGAAGTCAAGCATGGTGGAGCCCATTTCTAATCCGAGCACTGAGGAGGCTGAGGTGAGAGAATTTGAAGTTTGAGAACAGCTCAGGTTACACCATGAGACTCCATCTCAGAACAGTCACTGAGAGAGAATGGGGGGAGAGGGGGGCTAAGGTTGAGAGTGGAGGGGCTTGCCTCTCACTCACAAGGCCATGGGTTCCATCCCCAGCACTGTAAAAACAAACCAAACCAACAAACAAGACAAAACCAACAAAGATTAGGTAAACAGTCCTGGCAAACAGGACCCAGCAGCAGGTCAGTGACAGCTCTGAGTGTTTCTGAAGTGTTTAAGAGGCCGCTTAACACCCCCACCAATCTCCCCCTCTGTTAAGAACTTAGGTTCCCCCCCAACGCCCATCCTCTCCTTGTTCCTCATACTGTCTTTCTTAGTAATGTCCACCTTTCTGGCCACTACTTCCAGAGGAAGACTAACTTCCAGGACACCTTGGATCCCACCGAACACATCATCTGACAGAAAGGTTTCTACTTCCCATCCTCTGTCCCCTGTGGTCCTCTCAGCTGTCGGATGGTAAATATAATTTCTTCCCAATTTTATGAAGCTGATACGTGAGAAGGCGCAGCCTGTGTGTGATAAGTTATAAGTGAGCGTTGATAGCCTAGCCAACGCCAGGATCTCTGCTTCCTTGTATCCTCTGGTTCGAAGGTTGTACTTTGGGGTTTGAATTTGCTGAGGGGAGCAGGGACAGGCTCCCAGTGTGTGGCTGGAAAGCTCCAGAACGTTTTAAGGCTGTTTTCTGAACACATAGGTAGATATCAGAAAATGCATGGCCTGGCAGGATGGCTCAGTATAAAGATGCTTGCCCTGGAGCCCTGAAGGTCTACATCTGATCCCTGGACCCAGAGTAGAAGGAAAGAATCCGATTCCCAAAAGTTGTGCTCTGATGTTCTCGAATGTGCTGTGGCATGTATACGTTGTGGCACATGTGTGACCACACTTACAAACTCATACATCACTTACACGTTTTTTTTTTTTTTAAATACAGCTTCTGAGAACCTTGAACCCACATGGAGGATTAACATTTATGAGAACTAGGGCCAGAGGAGTCAGGGGGTCAGGGGAGCAGAAGGGCTGGATCTTAGCCACAGGGCAGTCACAGACATTCGACATAACCTTGGAGAAGTTTCTAAGGTCACCTGAATCCCCTCATCTACACATGGAGAAAAGATAGGCAGCTAGGTTGACAGAAGCCCAGTTTAAGCAAAACATCTGCAATCCTCATCATCATGGCATTGGCTTTGAAATTCACAGCCGAGGGACCCCGCTACCACCACAGTCTTAAATTTCTAAAGACGACACAGTAATAGCTTACAGTTCTGCCAGCTCAAAAAAAAAAAAAAAAAAAAATCAGAGAGCACAACATTGTCTTTTTTTTTTTTTTTTTTTCTTTTTATAATTTTGGCAGAGAAAGATGCAGTTCCTGGAAATGCTTACAAAATGATTCCTGACACTAGGAGGAGATAGTTAAAAGAGGAGAAAAGGAAAGAGAAAAGTTATCTATATTCAGATAGAAAGGAGGAAGGTGGAAAGAAAAGGGAGAAACAAAAGAACTAAAAGAGAAAGGGGGGCTTTAAAGGGCCCCAATTCAGGGGACGTTATCAAGGTCTCAGCATCTGCTATTCACAAGCCGCTCGCCGGCTGGGGTGGCGCAGGCCCCGCCCCTATCTCGGGTGTCCGGCGCTCATTGGTGGGAGAGCCAGTCGCCGGCCGGTGACTGCCCGAGGAAAGGTTGCCTGGGACACGCATCCCTGTGTGAACGCATGACGTCCCACCCTGGCGCCAGGCTGTCTGGGGCTGAGTCTTAGATCAACACAGCTGTGGGACCCGGACCCACAGCTGGGCAAAGGAGCGGATTCCTCAACAAAAAATAGGATTGTGGGAAAAGTTCTGAAACAAAAACAGCGCAGACAAAAGCCTTAATGACATCCTTTCATAAAAATAAAAAATGCAAGAGGGGGGAAAAAGCTGGTAAAAGGAGCAGAACTGGGAACAGAAAGTTCAGAGGCGTTTGGAGTAAGAGGCTGAGGCCCCGCCACCACTAAACAAGTTGCAGAAGGCCAGGGCGAGCCGGCCAGTCTGCTGTGCAGGCAAGAGAGAGTCTTTGGGGTTTAAAATCTATTCACTGATCCCAACCCGACTGAAACTCACTCCTTTCAGACTTAGACTCTTAGGTCAGAAAAGACTCTTAAAGGTCATTTGCTCCCACCGCCCCCAAAGTAAGGTCCAGAAAGAAAGGATTTGTGTCCAGAGGTAAGTTCTTGGCTTGGGAAGCACAGAGTGGAGCTTGATAACCCCACAGCACCTTTCTGCCCTATCCCACACAGCCTATGGCCATTTCAGCCTGGAAGCATCACGAGGAAATAATAAATGCTATGAAGGTACTTTGCAAATTGTAAATCCAGTGAATCTGCTATTCCAACCCTGAGGCAGCAAAAGTCGTAATGGAGGACCGGAGAAGAGCGAGCAAGCGGACCTGGGTGGCCTAAGCACCTACTGCACATCTGGCCCCATGATGAACTAATGCAGACCAGGGAGCGTGCCCTTCTCAGAGAAGAGGTGTGTAAGATTCTTATCTTTGTTGAGACAGGGTCTCACTAGTCATTCCCTGATGTCCTGAAACTCACTATGTAGACCAGGCTGGCCAGGAACTCACAACTTTCTGCCTGCTTCTGCCTTCTGAGTGCTGGGATCAAAGACCCCCTCCTTTTTTTTTTTTTTTTTTTTTTTTGGTAAATTAGGTCAGAGCTGGGTGTAGTGGTGTACCCCTTTACTCCCGGCACTAGGGAGGCAGATAACCTCGCAGTTTGAGGCCAGCCTGATCTACATAGAGAGTTCCAGGACAACTAGGGTTATGCAGAGAAATCCTGTCTCATAAACAAACAAACAAATAAATGAGGTCAGTTGCATTGGCTCCATTTAACAGGCCTGAAAATTGAGGCTCAGAGAATAATTTATTCCAAATTCACCCAGTTAGTGAAATAAAACAAGTTAAGTTTTGAGCATAGGTTTACCAGTCACTGAAGGCCATGATTTTTCTAGAAGCTCCTGACTTGACTGTTTTCCACACGCATACAGAAGTCTTCAGGACAGCCAAAGAAAGGATCCTCTGTTCAGTTTTCAGGAGTCCACACAGCCATGGAGGTTTCCCTTCCCGTGACCAAATAACTGGCATTTAATATCTTCAGCATATAGAGCCTGCTTGTGTTTTCTCAGGTTAGATCCTTCTGTCTTATACTGAAATAGCCTCCCTGAGAACTTTAATATTCTCAGGAGAAAACTTTTCAGAGACTTCTTTCTTGGGACACAGGGGCCTGTAGTATGATGGAAAAGAATGAGGGCTCCAGACTGGGATGTGACCTGTTTTATATGCCCTGTCTCAGCCCTGTGCTGGGCCACACTCCTCGTCCAACTGTCAGAGAAGTATCTGGAGTTCTGAGTCAGAAAGTACTTGTAACAATCCCTCAGTGCCATCTCTCTCTCTGTCTCTCACTCATACAGCTAATCAAAGCCAGGGTACCTGGGTTTGCTGGAGATTATCTGTAGATA
Source organism: Rhabdomys pumilio (assembly GCA_030674055.1). NCBI lineage: Eukaryota > Metazoa > Chordata > Mammalia > Rodentia > Muridae > Rhabdomys > Rhabdomys pumilio. The sequence continues at coordinate 16,663,761 of JANHMN010000004.1, read as the reverse complement.
ACCAGTAAACAGCAGAGCTGTCTGTTGAGCCCAGGGTTCTGGCTTCCTAGTCCAGCGTCCTTCCAACTATTGGAACTGTCCCAGCTCAGAGGTCCCATTGTCCTGTTGATCAGTGCCACACACTGCTGAGCACTTAATTGTTTCCTGTGTTAATCTTGTCCCCAGACATTGTGAGATTCTTGAGAGCAGGAGCCTCTGTTTCATGTGAAGCAAACTCCATAAATATTTACCAGGCTGATTGATTAAGAAAGCAATCATGGCTGCGAAACCCCACCTGTTCTCATCTAAGATGGAAACCAGAATTTTGGAACTGCAGAGGCTTCAGGGTTGGAAAGCAGAGACAGCCAAAGAATAGACTGCACTGTCCTTTTGCAGTATGGGATTGCCTGCCTGTTGGCTCTTCTCCTGCTCTCTCAGATGGTGACTGGGGCTACTTCAGCAGGACTAGGGATAATCACGTCCAGGTGCTGCCCTTCCACGGCAGAAAGGGACAGATGACTCGGCGGCGATGAAATTGCTATCGTTTTCTGCACAAACTGTGCAAAGTGCTCAGGGGGAGGTAGGCTGTGCAAACGTTACACTGCTGACCCATTTGGTGTATATATGCGCGTGGAGGGGACCTTGTAAAGGGTCTATCTAGCCAGCATTCCTTCTAGTCCCCATATTTGAAACATTGTCCAAAATTCTAACCAAATTCACTTCCAAAGCACAACTGGGCACAGATTTAGTTCCTTAAGGAATTCATGGTGCAAGGTCCATGCTTTCCCTTTCTCCATGGAAAAGGATTAGATTCAGGCTGCTTTCTTCTCTCTCTTACCCGCTTTTCCCCGTTGCTCAAATAAAGTGTTCTTTGCTCAAACCTCCTCTTCCCTCCTCCTTCTGCAATCTCAGCGCCTAGCCCAAATCTGTTTTCTTCATTGTAACCTCAGCTTCACCGCAATTAATTTTTTCCCCCTCTGGTCACAAGATAATTCCTGACGCCAGTGAGTCTGGAGGTCAGACGAGCAGCAAATTGGGGAACAAGGCGGCACTAATTCCTTACAAGTTTCCCTTGAAACTTCTTGAGAGGGAGAGAGAGGAGAGGGACGGAGGGAGAGAGTTCTTTAGTTGTTCAAGGGATTTATGACCTCACTCAGAGTTGTGGGTTCGAACCAGTATTGGACAGGGGGGGTTGGGGACCTTAAAGAACTTGGGCGCCTCCAGAAAAGGCAAATTCTTAAAAGTTAATGGTTTTAAGTGATTTTTTTTCAAATCTGTGTTGGCTCAAGAGCCCCGCCTCTCCTCGGTATCAGTGCTTCCTCATTCCTCGCGTCGGAGGCTCAGCGGTCCTCGGCGTCAGACCAGCCTGAGGAAGCCTGTTAGCAATTTAAACCCACTGTGAACGCCCAGGGCCGAGGAGGCGGTGCCCAGGGCGGGCGGGGGTGGGGCCGTGGCGATCTGTTTTGAATAAGGGGGTGTGTCCTAGCGCCGACTCTATAAAAGCCGGCGCTGCAGGCGTGCGCGCACTGTTTGCTGCTTTAGGTGTCTTTTTTCCCCCTGCTCTTTAGCTTTACTCTCCGACATGAAGGCGCTGAGCCCGGTGCGCGGGTGCTACGAGGCGGTGTGCTGCCTATCGGAGCGTAGCCTGGCCATTGCGCGTGGCCGCGGTAAGAGCCCGTCGGCCGAGGAGCCTCTTAGCCTCTTGGATGACATGAATCACTGCTACTCGCGCCTGCGGGAACTGGTGCCGGGTGTCCCGCGAGGCACTCAGCTTAGCCAGGTGGAAATCCTGCAGCGTGTCATAGACTACATCCTCGACCTTCAGGTGGTCCTGGCAGAGCCGGCGCCGGGACCCCCAGACGGTCCGCATCTCCCGATTCAGGTGCGAGAGGGGAGCCAGAGCAGGCTGCTCGGAACGTGCGGGCTGGGATGCTGCGGGTCTTCTCCACCGCGTCCCCGAGTACCTTTGCTAACTCGTCTCTTTATCCTCCTTTCACAGACAGCTGAGCTCACTCCGGAACTTGTGATCGCCAAGGACAAGAGGAGCTTTTGCCACTGACCCGGTCGTCCTGGCACCTCCCGGTAAGTTTTCTCCTGAGGCGGGAGAGGGAGGGAGGCTTGCATGGGAAATCCTGTCTTTGACAGAACATTGTAAAAGGCTTAGGGTTCCAACGGATTAGGGAAAGTCAAGCCACTGAGCTGCAAAAGACTTCTCCATGACCACTTAGAATAAACGATAGGACCAATGTCAATATCACGTGCATTCCTAATGCACGCAGTCTCTGCTCATCCCGGGTGGCCAGAGAGCCCAGGGCAAGTGGGCGCACCAAATAAGCCTTTCAGTTATGGGAGCCCCCCTTCTTTCCACTAGTGTTATTTCCAAGCGGGAGGGGGAGTGGTGACTCCGCCTGTGGTCCTTTGGCGCCAACTGGGTGGAGGCAATGTGGGGCGCGGAGTTATCAGCTGGAGGTAGAGACCGAGTTTCCTCCCTGGCGCCGGCCAGTCTGCGGCATCCTCCGCCTGGGCGCGCTCGGCGGAAACTGACGGCTCCCTCGCTCTTCTCTCCTCCCCCGCCCAGAACGCAGGTGCTGGCGCCCGTTCCGCTTGGGACCCTGGGACTCTGGGACCCTCTCTCCAGCCGGAAGCCTGAGGGCATGGATGAGCTTCGATCTTACCCAGCCCTCTTCACTTACCCTGAACTCATGCCTCGAGGCTGGACCTGGAGCCCGAGAGCGATGGACTGAACTTGGGTGGCCCGAACTAAGCTAGCACTCGCTGGTCAGCAGCTGGGCAACGTCACTCTGTCCCCACCCTGACTCGAGTCTGAAAAGACTGGCTTTTCCGAGAATGGGGTGTCGAGGGTGTGGGGGGATGCGAGAGGCTGCCCCGCACACTCTGCCAAGGCAGCGTTAAGAGCTGGTCTTCTGGTTTCCTTAGGGGAAGAGCTCTGCTGCTCTGATTATGAACTCTATAATAGAGTATATAGCTTTTGTACCTTTTTTACAGGAAGGTGACTTTCTGTAATCATGTGATGTATATTAAACTTTTTATAAAAGTTAACATTTTGCATAATAAACAATTTTTGAACACTTTGTGTATCATATATTGCGTCATCTTCTAGGAGCTTGGAACGAGCAAATTGGCATACCCTTTTAGGGAATTGAGAAAGTTCCCCAGCTGAAGCTGAGGAATAAATTGGCTTGGTAGGAAGGGCTTGGGATAGGAATCCCCAAATCCATTGGAGGTTGAAAGCAAGGGTTTGTGATCCTACCCTCTCAATTACAGGATCCTCGACTACAAGCCATCAAGTCTGAGGCTGAATCTTTTTTTTTCTTCAATCCCTTGAAACTTTGCAGCAGCTCTTAGATGCTGCAAATGATTGGGCATCCCTTCCTGGCACCTTGGGGTCAAGTGTGGTGATGGAACATTTAGTATATGAATAAGCTGCTCCCAGTAACACCATGCTTTCTGGTCTGGCTTCCTCCCAGACTTGAAAACTTGGAAAAAAGAACCTTAGGGTCGGGAGTTAAAGTGCAGTGATGTACTTTAATCCCAGCACTTGGGAGGCAGAGGAACACAGATCTTCTTGAGTTTGAAACCAGGAGAATATATAGTGAGTTCCAGGATAGCCAGAGCTACATAGTAAGACTTTGTATAGGAAAACCAGCGTCTTGCCTCATATCAGCAGCCACTTTTCAGGGATGCAGGCTAATTGGGAAACACTTAAGTTCCCTTAATTTAATGTTCAGTAAACTCTGACATGGGATTTTGAGACTAGTCTGGCCATTTTGGGGGTCAGGCCTGGGAGTTGGGCAAAAAGCCAAGGTACCAACCCATACTCCATCTATCCACCCCCAACATGGTTTCTCCCCAGGTGGGCTGCATCAGGGCCCCATCTTCACAGGATTCCTGTTTATATGATCTCATCTGTGTCCGCCTTGGCATGTGTTTCTTCTATTTCATAACATTTCATTACCCTTTGTGCATTAACCCTAGTGAGCTTTTTGGGGTGAAACAGGGTCGTGGGGAGGCGGGGAGCAGCAACCTCTTTGGCAATCGTCCTTCCAGTCTGATTAATAGTTTTTAACCTGTCTGGGACCTGGTTTCCTCTGATGAGCTTAAGGAAGATATGATCGTCCTATAGAAATTACACAAATTTTGCAGAGTAATAGACCTCCCACCTTCTGGAGGGCTTGTTTCCATAAAAGAAAACTGCCTTAAATTTAAGGGTAGTGGCATCCATTTTGGACTGTGTGTTAAGGTATGCTGTGTTCTCTGAATAAAGCCCATCAAGCATGAAAGTCCTGGATTGTCCGAGTACTGCAGGCTACAAGGCTATGCCCCCAGTGAACCTATTTCCACAGTTGTACCAGGCAACAGCTCCGAGGGGTCTGCCTTCTGTTCGACAAGGAAGGATTGAAAGCTTCAGTGGAGCAAGCAAGCTACTTCTCTCTGAGCCCAGCTGCCTCCAAGGACCTAAGATAATGATGGGAAACTTCTTTGAAATGCATCACACACCTACGAGGCATTATTAAGCTAATTCCAAGGAAATTGCTTGTCAAGACTCCCAGGGCTGAGCAGTTCAGGTGGCCAGGACAAAAGCTCAGACCATCTCGCCAAGCCATTAGTCATTAGAAACTGAAAGCAGTTTACCCCTAGGTCAGAAACCTCTGAGATAGTAATCACTTAGGGGTGTGCCTACCAGGTGCTCCGAGTCCATTTCATCCTAATCTTTTTTCTAATCAGCAAGGTGTGGATCTTGAATTGGTTGATTAAGGTCACAGCAAGGAAGTGGAAGATGGTATTTAGGAAAGCCAGCTTCCTCTAGCGTCAAAGTCAGGGTTCTCGTTCTCTATCCACCCCCCCCCCCCTCGTCAACTGTTTCGTGAGTGGGGTACAAATTAGGAGCCCAGTAAGAGCTTGTTGGGAAAAAAAAAAAAAAAAAAGACCACGAAGGTTATCCCATTTCTGCATGAAATGGGATGATGGTACATCCCTTGAAATTGTATGGTTCGGATAAAAGTCCACACATGAAGTATCTTCCTGGCTCTTCTTGAACTATGCAATTTAGAGTCCTGAGCTGATCTCGCAGCTCTGAAGCACACACACGCACATACATGTTAACACATGGCCACACAATTGCTAAGTGACAGAGCAGGGATTCAAATTCACGTCCGCGACACTTGCAATGGCGCCCTTCCAAGAAGAGAGTTCACCACCCTAGTACACAGAATGGGACGCTCCTCCTCAATTTTCAGTCTCCCGAGTACTTATGGCAGTCCGGGGTTACCACTCTTTCCCAGTCCCCCGCCCCCCCCCCCCCCCCCCCCCCCCGGCTGCACTCTTAAAACTTCTCTGGCTCCCTTTCCCGCAAAACTGCAGCTCTACCCACTAGGCCGCCTCCAGGCAAGAAGCGGCTCCGCGGCGCCAGGGCAGGGCTGAGTCTCGGCCCACGTGGCCCAGAGGCTGGGAGGGCGGGGCTCCGGGTCCCGCCCCCAGCTCGGCCCCGCCCCCGGCCCGCTGCCCGCGCTCCCCCGCCCCCCGCGGGCCCTGGGGGCCGCTCGCAGGTGTTCGCTGGCGCCCGGATGTCTGAGCTCTGGCTCCACTCTGGCTCCGGCTCCCTCCGCAGCCTGCGGGCGGGGCTTGCAGCCCATCCGGAGCCTCGCGGCGCCCCCGCTGCTCTGCCAGCAGCAAGGCTTGCAGCTTCCAATCCGGCACACACGGGGGAGCCCACCCCCCCACACCCACACACAGGGGAGCCCACCCCCCCACACACACACCCGGCCCAGTCACTGACCCCACTGCTCTCGTGCTGCCCCCATCGGCGCTCGGAGCGCTGCAGCATTTGCCGCACCCCCACCCGGGTTTCCTGACTCGGCCCGGAGGCCGCCTGCATCGCACCCCGCTCCTTCCTTCCTTCATTCTTTCAGGCAGCGCACATTCCTCGGGCGCCTGCGACATGCCCTGCACAAGGCCTTGCCGACCTTCCGAGAGTGGCCTCCGGCCACCAGGCTTCCCTGTCCTCCCGCCCGAAGCTGGCCGTGACACCCGACTTCACTCCAGAGTTCTCTGATGATTCTCCATCCAGTTAGGATTCACTCCGAGGCAGGGCTAAGGGGTCGCTGTTGTGATTATGATGGGGTCAGTCTGCAAGCCCACTGATGGGTCAGAGAGTGGCCTGAAACTGGGGTACCAACTAGCTTTGGTAATAGTTTGTGGTCTGGCCTCATGGACTAGGTGTGGGATCAGAATAAGGGGATCTGGAGACCCAAGATTTGGGGGTTGCCTTTGACAAGTTATGTAAGGAGGGGCAGCTCCTCCCCTAGCTCAGAGTTACATCCCTCCCTGATGGGGGCTCACCATCACCTTAGCCACCCATATTGTCTGACCTTCCTGCTGGAGACACCTCTGTCCTGACCAGCATTTTGCTACGATATCTGAGCCAGATATCGTAGGCCAAAGCCTCCTTGGGCCTGAAGCCCTTTTGTCAATAGAAACCCATGTTGGCCAGGGTTGGGAAGGATAATCACCGAAGAGCCACGTGTGATTAGCAACAAGCTGCGGTTCCTCCCAGTGCCTTTTCCCATTTGTTCACAGGTCTAAAGCCTGCCAAGAATGGAAAGTCCCCTGGAATTGACATATGTGGCCTGTTCAGAGACATCCAGCAAGTTAGAGGTCAAGACAAGACTCTTAAATTGTGGTGTCATGTGCCTGGCATAGGAGGTTGAGGCAGGAGAATCCTGAGTTTAAAGTCAGCCTAGGATAGGAAGCAAGAACTAACCTTAAAAATAAAAGGTTGGAGAGGTGGCTCACACGTTTTTTTTTTTTTTTGTTTTTGTTTTTGTTTTTTTTTTTTTTTTGTTTTTTTTAAAAAAAACAGCCTGGTCTTCCAGAAAGCCAGAGTTTGGTTCCCAGCACACACTGCAGAGCCAGAGGATCCAACGCCCTCTTGTGGCCACTAGGGGCATGAACACACATATCACACACAGAGATAATGAAAATAAGTCTCTTAAACAAATAAATACATAAATGGAGTCAGGTGTGGCGGTGCATACCTGTTTTCCCTATACTTGGAAGGCAGAGGCAGAAAGATCAAGAATTCGAGGCCATCTTCCACTACATTGAGAACTGGAGGCCAAGTCCAGCAGGTCAAGGAGCAAGCTGCCAAGCCTGATGACCCGAGTTCAATCCCCAGGGTGTCCATAGTGAAAAGAACACCGCCCCACACACATTGTCCTCTGACCTTATATGCACGCTGCAGCATGTACATACCCCAAACATACTCACACATAGTCATCCACTTTATAAAGTCGGAGGCCAATCTGAGCAAAAAGAACTATGGTTAGGAGCCTGGAGAGATAGGTCAGCAGTTAACAGCACTGGCTGTTCTTCCAGAGGACCTGAGTTCGAATCCCAGCACCCACATGACAACTCACAAGTGTCCATAGCTCCAGTTCCAGGACAACCAGGGCTACACAGAGAAACCCTGTCTCAAAAAGCCAAAAGAAGAAAAAGAAAAAGACTTGAGCCTAAATCTCCTAGATTCGAATCTAGGTCTCTTTCTGACTACAGAGGTGTCCCTAAGCCAGAATGGGCTAAGCAGAATTATTATTCCTGCTTTGGGGATGGGGTGGGCTGGAGTCTTGCCAAGCCAAAGACTTCACCCACAGCTCTTACAGAGCAACTGCCAAGGCCTGCTGGAAGGCACAGCCCTTCAGAGGCTCTTGAAGAGAGTGGTCAGGAGGGCAGTTGTCCTCTGTTCCTTCCCAGCACCCCTTGCCAGGAACAAACAGAGGAAGGGAGACCAAGTCGGACCTCAGAGCTGGGAGGGAGGGAAAGCTGTGAGACGCGCACACTCGCTTGGCAGCTGAGCTGGGCTCTTATAGACACATACGGAACTCATTACAGAGTACATCAAGGTGGTCACTGGCCAGCTGGCGGGATGGGTTTGGGGCTAGAAGTGTGTATTGTATGGCAGGAAAGTACTTATAGCCCAGCTGAGTCCCAACAAACGGCTTTAAGACACAGGCCTCTGTACCCTGTGTCAAGCCCCTATAGGTTATGTGGGACACTTGGGGGGCCACCAACAGACGAATACAATCTCCCAAACTCACACCCTCATCGTATGGGTCTGCGAGCGCATCCAGATGTGTGGCATGCTGCACTATCTTTGATCTCTGGGTTTTTCTCCCAGGTCTTATCCTGGTGGGAGGTCCTACAACCTGCCAATCACCTCTTTCATTGCACATGCATCTGTGTAGACTGGAACAGTCAGACATTGTTCAAAAGAGCCTGTTAGGAGTCCACAGCACCTTACACTCTACATGGCAACACAGTCTTCAACAAGCAAGGGTGTGTCTTCCATCTCACGCCATGAGGTTGAGTGACCCTAAGCTATTAGGGTTAACTTGGAGTGACCAGTGTGTTTGCTGTCTGCAGTGCTTTGGAAATTTTGCCCAGCTTGGGGACCCAGTTGAGCAGTAGCCGTTTGACCCTTAACACTGTTCCCAGCCTCTTCAAGTAGAAAGAGAAGGAGCTTTCACTTCAAACTTTGAGACTTGGAAGACGGCTCAGTTAGTACAGAGCCTACTACGCAGGCATTGAGGACCTGAATTTGGATCTCTGAACACTCACATAAAAAGCCAGTGCAGCAGCAGCCCATGCCTGTAATCTCAGTGCCAGGGAAGGAAGGGACAGGAAAGCCCCAGGGGTTTACTGATAAACATTCTAGCCCAATCCCTGAGCTCCAGGTAAAGTGAGAGACCCTGTCTTAAAATATAAGTTGAACAACCATGGAAGAAGATACCTGCCTCTGACTTCCGGCTTCTGCACATACATGCCCTAATACACACACCTGTGTACACACACATACACACACAAACCCTGCAAAAGTCCATCCCAGTCCACATAGCATACAAACGGTCCCAGCCGAGGCAGCTCTCCTGGACCTCTCCTTCTGGGAGCCTGGGAAGCAGACACACCTGGCTGGATTCCCGGCTTTGTCATGTATCAGCTTTGCCACCACAGGTAAGTAATTTTTCCTCTGAGAGCCTAGGTGGATTGATGCGCTGATTATATTTGATGACACGTGTAAAGCTCCTGACACTTGATGGGCCCTGGGTGACCCCCACCAGGGAGTCTGTGAGGTGTAGTGTCACATTCTCTCACTGGGATCCTTCCCAGCCTCTTAGGTACTGCTGTTGGCAGAACTCAGTATCTCAGGACCACCTACCCAGCCTGTGTGTTCTCCACAGCTGGACAGCTCATCCAGGCTAGCAGACTGGGACTTAAGGAACGAACAGCACAGGGAAGCCATCGGCTGGACTCCACTCCTGACCTCTGCCACCTTGGACACCCTCTCTGTGTCTGGAGTGCCTCTCTGCCATCCCATGAGAAGAAACTGAGTCCCAGAGTAAGTGATGACTTAGATAAGGTCATGTGGAAAAGCAGTACTCACAAACCTGGAACTAAAAGCCAACTCTAGGGTCAGGGTCAGAATGCCTGGTCTAGTGACCTGTTTATTGTGAACAGCCTCTGTCCTTCTAGCCAAAAGGTCCAGGAGAGGCTCTGTATTCTCCTCCCTGTGCTGTCCACCCCTCCCTCCTGTCCTTCCTACCCCGCCCCCTTTTCTTCTTTCCAGCCTCCTCTCCAACTCTCTATAGAGCCAAAAATGGCCTTGAACTTTTTTTTTTTAAAGATGTGTTTATTTTTACTATAAGTGTGTAAGCATTCTGCCAGCAGTGTGCCTGTGCAACAGATGCATGCAGTGTCTGAAGAGGCCAGAAGAGGGCATCGGTTCCCCTGGAACTGGAGTTACAGACAGCTGTGAGCTGCCCATACCTTTGCTAGGTAAGCACTTTACCGGCTGAGTTCCACCCTAACCTGCTTATCACCCTCATATGGGATTCTGTTAAAGCTTCTGTGTGAACATGAGATGCTTAATACAGATATTCAGGTTGTTTGTTTGTTTCTTTTCGAGATGCACGAGGTTTTTTTATGCATCCCTGGGTGTCCTGGAACTCACTCTGTAAACCAGGCTGGTCTTGAACTCACAAAGATCTGCCTGTCTCTGCCTCAGAAGTGCTGGGATCAAAGGCATGCACCACTGTCACCTGGCCAGATAGTCTAATATTTATTTATGTATTAAATACCTGTGCATTGTAGATTTTCCCATTTACTGGCTATGTGCATTTGGACGTATGGTTTAACTGTTTCTGTCCTCAGTATCTACATCTGTACAATGAGAGTAATAGAAGTTTCTCTCATTGACAGTTGTGAGGGCCAGTTAGCATATGGTACCTAAGAACTGTCCTCCCTCCCTTCCTCTCTCCTCCCCACCTCCTCCCTCCCTCCACCTGGCTGTCATCCACTATCTCAGATGCCAAGAGAGGACTCTGTTCTCAAACATTCTGTAGCCATCTGTGTTGTCTTCATATAAAAATGTGGCATCTCTTTTCTCTTCTCTCTTTAAGTTAAATTGACATCTCAGGAAGATATACCAGATTTTTATCACATGGTTTTCGTGAGACCCGGCACCAGGCCAGCTTCACACGGTCACACATGTGCCTGCATGACACAGCCCTGCGGACACACATGCTCTGAGAAGCCTGAGCCATGCTCAGCTCCTTTCCAAATGGGTCGGAACAGGCCATGACGAGCTGCAGGCAGGCTGAGCAAGGCAAGGCCGCCACGCCCCGCCCCCCCCCCCCCCAGTCCCTCATGCTGTGCAGTCTGTGCAGAAAGCATCATCTCTCTTGGACTTAGCTTTCTGGTTTCACCTATAAAAAGAGTTCATGATAGCGACATTTTGGGGTTCTTCTGTGTACTGCTGGGGATTGAACCCACAGTCTGGTGCATGCTAAGCAAGTGTTCTTCCATCGAGACACATCTCCAGTCCCTTTTGGGTTCTTGCAAGGTCTATAGGAAAACGTAGAGTCCCGACTCAGCTATTGCCATGTGCCCAGCCAGTGAGGGCTCTCAGGCATCTGACTTGTTTTCAGTTGAGTAAAAATTGTTTGAAGAAAATGGGGCTAAAGTTTATGTACCGTACATGAATAGGTCTACCTTATTACCTCATAACACCTCTATTAAGCCAATGAAAGGTTTTCCCCATAAACTTATTTTATTTCATCCTCAATTATGAATAAGAGATTAAATGTCTGGGCCAGAGAAGGAAGGCCAGCAAGGCAGGGTTTTCACTCTAAAATGGACATTTCTTCTGAGGTATAGCATCTCTCTCTCTCTCTCTCTCTCTCTCTCTCTCTCTCTCTCTCTCTGTGTGTGTGTGTGTGTGTGTGTGTGTGTGTGTGTGTGAATAGCTAATAATTTTCTCTATTGATTGGGGTTTTTGTTGTTGTTGTCCATGGTAATGGGATTGAACCTAGGGACTCTGGTATGCCAGGCAAACCCTCTTGCGACTAGGCTATCACCCTAGTGCTTCCCACCCGTCCCCAGTAATTCTGAACCCAGGCACAAAGGTGCACTCCTGTAATCCTGGCACTCAGGAGTCAGAGGCAAGAGCATCGGTAAAAGGTGTAGCCTGGGCTACAGAGCGCGTGTCTGTCTCAGCAGACGAGGGAAAAGCAAAACCAAGATGGTTTTGAGAACTCACTGGGCTGGACGGTGGTGGCACACGCCTTTGATCCCAGCACTTGGGAGGCAGAGGCAGGTGGATTTCTGAGTTCGAGGCTAGCCTGGTCTACAGAGTGAGTTCCAGGACAGCCAAGGCTATACAGAGAAACTCTGTCTCGAAAAACCAAAAAAAAAAAAAAAAAGAGAACTCACTGAAGTGGTGGATGTGAAAATGTGTGACCAGGGAGAGAGCAGGGTCTGCCTCCTTCCCCCGGGTCACCTTGTCAGAGACCCCCAGGGTTTCACTCAGCCTTGTGATGAGCACTGTCGATGCAGCAATAAACTCAGTAACGCTAACCAGGACAACCTTCCTTATCGGACACTTGGTGTGTGTGAGCTACATGCACACTGGGGTCGACGTGGTAAAGGTGCCTGTGGTGCCAGCCTGGTGACCTGAGTCAGGTCCCGCAGTGAAAGGACAGAAGTGACTCCTACAACCAGTCCTCTGACCTTCATGTGTGCCTTGGCCTGACAGCGCACACACATAATTACAAATGTTATAGCATACGGACGCAGAGTGAACACTGAAAGCATTTAAATTTTCTTTGCTGATTCCATATTTAAATTGTTTTTGTTTTTTGAGACAGGTTCTTACTCTAGTCTAAGCTAGCCCGGAACTTCCTATACAACAGTCCTTCTGACTAGCTTCTCAAGTGCTGGGATTATGGGTGTGAGCCACCACCACGCTCCACTTTTCGCTGTTTGTTTGTTTGTTTTGAGGTAGAGCCTCCTGTAGCCTTGTCTATCCTTGAACTCAATGTGCAGTCAAGAATAACCTTGAACTTCTACTCCTCCTGCCGGCACTGAGTAATATTGCAGGGGTGTGACGCCACAGCTGGTTTGTGCAGGGATGTGACGCCACAGCTGATTTGTGCAGGGATGTGACGCCACAGCTGGTTTGTGCAGTGCTGCGACCCAGGGCTTCATTCATGGGAGGTGAGCACTCTACCACAGAGCTGCTTTTGCCGATGTTTGTATTGGGATTTTTTTACAGGCAAAGAATCTGTTTTACTTTTTCCCTGTGTGTTTTCCATACTTAGAAGCGATAGTTTTTTGCTTGCTCGACTTAGGCATTTGGGTAGCATGGCGGTCTGGGTTGCAGCTAGAGTGAGGTTTGCCTAGCTTGTAGGAGGCCTTGGGCTCCATCACCAAGGCCACCTTGGGGATATCTGTACACCCTCACTTTGTTAACATTAATATGGAGTTAGTGATCAACTGGTCTTAGGCAAGGAGTCCCAGGAGTGGGATACAGTGATGGCGGCTCCCGAACACCTTCCTTTCCTCCTCTCTGATGCACGGTCTCCTTTGGTGAGATCTGGTCAACCAGGTGACAATGTCCTTCTGAGGTGCTATTTCTCCCTTACATGGTGTAACCACCTCTGCAACGATTCCCCTATTCTGAGACACTGGGCTTGCTGCTCAAGGCCCATCTTCACCAGAAAAGCTCCTTGAACTCCCATGTCCTGACCACAAATGGTCACAAACACAAACATCCCTTGGCACCCTGGATATTCCAACACCATGTAATGGATGTTAGTACCAAACAGGTGTGTGTGTGTGTGTGTGAGAGAGAGAGAGAGAGAGACAGAGAGACAGAGGGAGGCAAAGACAAAAGAAAGAGAAACAGAAACCTGGAGAGATGGCTAAGTGGTCAAGAGTACTGTACTGTTCTTGCCGAGAGCTCACAACTGTAACTCAAAAGGTGAACTCTGGCTTCTGTGGGCACACACATACACTATTGAAAACAATTATATACACATACACACACACACTATTGAAAACAATTACACACACATACACACACACATACAAATACACATTTTAAGAAATCAGGGCACGGCCGGGCGGTGGTGGCACACACCTTTGATCCCAGCACTTGGGAGGCAGAGGCAGGCAGATTTCCGAGTTTGAGGCCAGCCTGGTCTACAGCGTGAGTTCCAGGACAGCCAGGGCTGCACAGAGAAACCCTGTCTCGAAAAACAAAAAACAACAACAACAACATCAAAAAAGAAATCAGGGCACGGTGGTGCTTGCCTTTAATCTCAGCACTCAGGAAGCAGAGCTGGATGGATCTCTGTGAGTTTCAGGAAGCCAACCTGGTCTACATAGTGAGTTTCAGACCAGCCAGGATATACTGTGATAACCTGTTTAAAGAAAAAAAAAAAAGAAAAGAACACGAATTTGGACTGGCAAGATGGCTCATTTGGAAAAGCACCTGTGCCGGGCGGTAGTGGCGCACGCCTTTAACCCTAGCACTTGGGAGGCAGAGGTAGGTGGATTTCTGAGTTCGAGGCCAGCCTGGTCTACAGAGTGAGTTCCAGGACAGCCAGGACTACACCAAAAAAAAAAAAAAAAAAAAAAAGCACCTGCTGGGATAACTGGAGGACCTGAGTTCAATACCCAGCACCCACATAAAATGTCAGAGCAGGGAGCCAGAGACACAGCTTGGCAGTGAAAAGCACTGGCTGCTTTTTCAAAGCGCCTGGGTTTAATTCTCAGCACCCACATGGCAGCTCACAACTATCTAACTCTAAGATCCAACAACCTCACACAGATGTACATGCAGGCAAAACATCAATGCACAAAAACTAAAGATAGATAGATAGATAGATAGATAGATAGATAGATAGATAGATAGATAGACAGACACCAGGGCAGCACCTTTGTAGTCTCAGCTCTGGAGACCTGGAGATAGAAAGATCCTTGGAGCTCGCTGGCTACTTAGTCTGGCTGAGTCAGCAAGCTCCAGGTTCAACGAGTGACCAACTGACCCACACTCAGAAAACAAAACAAAACAAAACAAAACAAACCCCTGTGGGCTGGAGCGGTGGCTCTGCGGTTAAGAGCATTTGCTCTTGGGGAGGTGCTGTTTCTAGTACCTAGATGGTGGCTTCCAACTAGATCTAGTTCCAGGGAATCGCATGCTCTCTTCTGACCTCTGCCAGCAACAGGTATTCATGTTGTGTAATACAGTCACAAAAGCAAAAACACTTCAAATACATTTTAAAAAGCTAAAATTAAAAAGAAAAAAAAGGTGGACTGTAACTGAAAAAAACACTCAGTGTCAACCACTGGCCTACACACACACACACACACACACACACACACACACACGCACACACATGCATGCATACACATATACATACATGCACAAACACACACATACACATACATGTACACACGTACATACAGACATGCACATGCGCACATGCAAAGACACACATACACATACACACACATACATACACAGACATACATACATATACACACATACACACACGAGTACACACACAGATGGATGGTTGGACAGACGGACATAAGGACACACACACAGAAAAAAAAGTTATTACTATTATTCTGATGCTGGATATCAAAGTAAGACCCTGTGCATGCCAGACAATGCAGTGGCTCTAAGACTAAACTACACCCTCAGCCCTGTAAGAACTTTGTATAAGCTCATCAATGCGTTTCACCCCTTAAACCTTTCTTAGTCCTCAAGCCACAGCTGGTCACCTGAGGCCCAGAGAGAGAGTTCTTGGCCAATGCTCTGTCCCAAGGCATACCTCAACCTCTCTGAACTTCTGGACTCACTCTGAGCACTTTCCTGTCTGTAGGCTTTGCCTGACATCTACAGCAGTTTAATAAAATGGGTGTTGTCCCCATCTATTAAGGATGTTGAGACTCCGGTAGGTAAAATAACTCACCCAGTCACATAGTGAGGGAGGGAACAGCATCATGAGCTTATCAAAGCTAGCTCCCCCCTCCGCTCCCCCCCCATCAGTGCATGCCTTTTATTTAGTGCCCGGAGGCCCCTATGTCTTATTGTTAGGGACCCTTAGGCCTAACTCCCATGGCCCTATGAAGCTGGCAAGGCTGCTTACAAAGCCTGCTCCATTACCTTCCTCCTTCAGCCTCAGAAGCTAGGGTCAGGGGGCTGGCAGAGAGGGCACACAAGGCCAGGCTGCAGCTATGATCTATATATACAGCCCAGCAACCCCAAGGCCCATTGTCTCCCTGGGAGACAATATAGATAAAGGACCTAGCCTAGTGGGCTGCTTGCATCAATCTGTAGCCATGGAAACCCCTAGGGAGACAATTCCAAAGCCCTCCCTGTTACCCCCCCTACACCCTGCAGCTGTGTCCCAGCCCCCTGCAGGAGGGAAACTGTTGGTAATTGCCACCCCCCCTCCCCACTGCCACCTCCAAATGGGACACAGCTGGATTCCCATCAAGTCCCCTCCCCCAGCAGAACTGATACTGATGAAGGGTCCTTGGCCTTAAGATCTAAGCCTTCTGGGTCAGCTTAAGGTTCCAAGGTGATGAGAAAAGCTCTTGATCTCAGGGTCAACCACCAGAGAAAAGGCTCAATAGAATAAGCCAACCTAGGAACAGTGATAGCGTAGGTTTCTGGCCTGTGACTGCCCTCTTGTGGCCAATCAGTGCAACTGTCAGCTGCGGCACTGGAGAGAGAAATGTCTTTCTACAGTGTTCTGATGCAGTGTCTATTAGATTTTATTCTCACCTGTGGGGTGGGAGTTCTTATCCTACTTACAAAAGCGTAAGCTGAGGCTTCCAGAGAATATCCCAAGGGGAAAAAAACCAGGCAGTTAAGAAGGTCAACCTAAACAGCATTAACCCAAAATACCGGCCACTGCTGTTACCAGCCTCAAGGCTGGGTAAGGACGAAAGAACCAGGATGGGTGGAGGAGCAGGAGTGGGAAGTGGGTTTGAGGAAGAAGCTAAGGTAGGAGTTAAGGGTCTTTCTCCAGGGGCCTGGGGAAGGAGATGCAGGAGAATGGTAGCCTCCAAGATGACCTATGACCCTTCCAGGGCCCTGACTCAGACTTCCCAGACACAAAGCTCCAGAGGCTGTGTCAGTGGCCTGAAACTATTTCTGGGAAGGGGCTACCATCTACTTCCCCTTCGCCTTGTGAAGACTAAGCCTGACAGGAAGCATGGAGCTGACAAGGAATATCTTTAACCGATGGGGCAGGCAGAGTGTGTAAACAGCCATAATTACTAAGGAATTGCTGTTGGGCTAAGACACAACAGGATGGTGTGAACTGGGGTCAGAGCCAGCTTCTGGGGATGGCCATTAGCCATCAGCACCCAACACCAGTGAGATTCCACAGGCTGGCTGGCTGGCCTGGAATTCACAGAGATCCTGCCTCCCTAGGGCTGGGAGTAAATTTGTGTACCGTCACACCTACGGTTGTTTTGTTTTTTTTGTTTTTGTTTTTTGTTTTTTCGAGACAGGGTTTCTCTGTATAGCCACGGCTGTCCTGGAACTCACTCTGTAGACCAGGCTGGCCTCGAACTCAGAAATCCACCTGCCTCTGCCTACCAAGTGCTGGCTGGGATCAAAGGTGTGCGCCACCACTGCCTGGGAGGTTTTTTTTTTTTTTTTTTTTTTTCTTTTAATGATTTATTTATTTTATGTATGTGAGCACCTTATCTGCATGGACACCTACATGCCAGAAGAGGGCATCAGATCTAGATCACACTGTACATGGTTGTGAGCCACCATGTGGTTGCTGGGGATTGAATTCAGGACCTCTGGAAGAGCAGACAGATCACTGAGCCATCTCTCCAGCCCCCACACCCTGATCCTTTCTGAGCCCTTTGCTAAGATCAGTGGCAACGGAGGCCACTTTGGTTTTGTTGGGGATTGAACTCAAGGATCTGCTCAGACTGGGCGAGCGCCATACTTGACCCTATTCCAGGGCATTGTGCGTGCTAGGCCGGGGCTCTGCCACTCAGTGTGGTCTGGATTCCAGAGTTTACTCCAAAGTTTCATTTCTATTGCTCTGAAGTATTAAGGCACAGCTGGGTTTTTGTTTTTGTTGTTGTTGTTTTTAATCGGGAGTACTTTGAATCAGGAATGAACACAGAATGCCTGACCTCCTCAATGATTTAACAGGTTAAAAGAAAGGCAAGGGTCCTGTTCTCCTAGTGCCCAAGGCAAGGGGGGTTCGAGTTTGGGGTTAGCCTGGGCTATACAGTAAGGTCTTATCCAAGAATCAAGAACCCGAGTCTGGTGATACACATCTGTAATTCCAGCACACAGGAGGTAGAAACAGATGTTTCAAGAGCTCAAAGCTATCCTTGTCTACATAGAATGTTGGAGGCCAGCCTGGGCTACCTGATACGGCATCTCAAAAAACATCTGCAAAAAAAGATGAGACAGAGAGAGAGAGAGAGAGAGAGAAGAGAGCGTTTGCAAGCACGGGATGTTTTCCCTGGGGTTGGAGATGAAGAAAGACATTTTAAGCAGAACACTGTGAGTCCTGGAGGAGCAGAGGTGGCAGAGGCAGAGGCAGTTGCAAGAAGTGTGTTGATCAGAACTCAAGGCCAAAATGTGAGGAGGCTGTAGATCAAAGGTGCTGGGGGCAGGGCATGTTCCAGCCATGATGGGGAGCTGCTTACTAGACCTTAAGCCAGAAAGAGACAAGGTGAGGCGCTATCGGGAATATGAGGGGAAAACAGACTGAGCGTGGAGCTCCTCCAAACTGCTCTAGACACCTCTATTGGTTCTCTCCCTATCTGACTCTTGACTGGCCTTGAGCTACTGGCAATCCTCCTGCCTCATCCTCCCAAATGCTGGGATTATGAGCATGAACCACTAAATCCAGAAAAGAAAAATTGAACTAGACCAGCAGTAAAACATTTTAAAATCGCTAATGTTTAAAGTATGTTTATTCTTTGACAATTTCATGCATGTATGTAATTCGTTCTGATTACTCTTACTCCCACCCTTTTCTCTACTCCCACTCCTGGCCCCTCCCCCCAAGAACAGCATTTTTCCCGCTTAGTTCTGGATAGTGTAGTAAAGGCCTCATCAAGTGCTCTGCCACTGAGCTATACGTGCAGATGGATGGCCCCCTTTCATGTGAGGTCACCTCCACAGGTCCCAATATCTGTGAAAAACAGCGTCTGGAAACATCTGGAAAGAATCTGCCCAAACTGGAAGACCGGGCTTTCCCACCAGGGCGGCATCCTTCTCCTCCACCGTCTTACGCATGCGCCTGGTGCGACAGCTGCCCTCTAGATGGCAGCCTTCCTCTTTCGCCCCAGCTCTTCATCAAAGGCACGGAGCAGGAAGTCAGGCGAGCAAGCGGATTTGCAGAGCCCACTGGCTGAAAGAATGCAGGTTCACCAGCAGAGCACAGTCCTTGAACCTGATCAAACAAAGACTTAAAATCTCGCAGATACGTGGGAACAGGGCCTGTTACGTGCTTTCCTTCCCTCATCTAAAGTGAAGTTAATGGAGACTGACCCATCCCCAGCAAACGCTGGTTCATTCTCTGCCTCTATGTAGACTGCCCGTTTCTGGACTTGTCTTAGTGTTTCACATAAACTAGATCCTATAATATGTAGCCCCTTTGGTGTCCAGCGTCTTCCACTTGGCAAAATATTTTAAAGGCTCATTCATGCTGGTGTATAAATGGTCCTTCTTTTCTTTTCATGGCTAGATAGATAGATACACTGGGCCTATAATCCCAGTACTCAGGAGGCAGAGGCAGGTAGGTCTCTGTGAGTTCAAGGCTGTCCTGGTCTAAGGAGTGAATTCCAGGACAGTCAGAGAGAGACTCGTCTCAAAAAAAAAAAAAACAACACGCAGATGCACACACCAATTGTATGGCTATGGTTTACAGTTTATTTAATTTATCCACTTATCAGTTAATGGCACCTGGGTTATTTTTACTCTAGAGTCATTAAAAACAGTGGCTACGAATACTTGTGTACACACTTTGTTTGTTTGTTTGTTTGTTTGTTTGTTTGACAGGGTCTCCCCTTATGTAGCCATGGCTGGCTTGGAACTCATGCCTGCCTCTGCCTCTGTTAGAACCAAATGCAAGCACTACAATGCCTAGTTTGTATACACACTTTTCTGTAGAGAAGGGTTTTCTTCTTCTCCTTTGTTTTGTTTTATTGTGTTTCTTGAGACAGGGTTTCTCGGTGTTTCCTGGCAAGCCTGGAATTAGCTCTGTAGACCAGGCTGGCCTCAAACTTACAGAGATCTGTCTGCCTCTGCCTCCTGAGTGCTGGGACTAAAGGCATGCACCACTAACACTAGGCTGGGTTTTCAATTCTCTTAAGTTTATATCTGGGATTACTATTGCTAGAGCATACTGTGTTGTTTGCCTTTCTGTTTTTGAGACAAAGTCTCACCTTGTAGCCAAGGATGACCTTGAACTCATAGAGATCTGCCTGCCTTCCAACTGCTGTGATTAAAGGTATGTGCCATGCTCAGACTGTATGCCTTATTCATTTATCTGTATATCGATTTAATGGAAGAAGGGGTCTGTTGAGACTTGACCACACTGTGTGGACTGAGATTACAGGCCTGTTCTGTCTGTGTGTGGGTTTTTGAGAAACTGCCAAATTGTTTATGAAGCAGCTGCACTAATTCGTTGCTCCCAGCAATGCACGAGGCTCGGATTTCTCCACATCCTGGCCAACACTTGCTGGTGTCCATCTCTCTCATGTTGGCCATGCCAGTGAGCGGGAAGCAGATTCTCATGGTGGTTTTGTCACCTCCCAAGTGACAGAGGCTGTTAACTGTGTGCTAATGTACATCTTCCCTGGAGAAGTGTCCTTCCAAATCTCCAGGCTGCTTAATAAATGTTCATGTACCCGCATTGAATCCCCAGGACCCACGAGGAAGAAGGAGAAACCAATTCCTGCAAGTTGTCCTCTGACCTCCACACTCAAACACACCAGTCATTGAACGTGAAACACAGACAGACAGACAGACAGACAGACACACACACACACACACACACACCAGGAACATTCATATCTCCATCCCAGATTGACTTCAATACAATAATCTGTGAGACTGCCACAGTCAGCCTCATTTCTCAGGGGAAGAACAGAGGCACAGGGCGGTGCAATGCTCTGCATAAGAGCACATGACTTGGGCTGAAGAGATGGCTCAGCAGTTAAGAGCACTGACTGTTCTTCCAGAGGTCCTGAGTTCAATTCCCAGCAACCACGTGGTGACTCACAACCACCTGTAATGGGATCTGATGCTCTCAGAGCAACAGGATACTTATACGCATAAAATAAATAAATAAATAAATAAATAAATAAATAAGAGAGAGAGAGAGAGAGAGAGAGAGAGAGAGAGAGAGCGTGAGCACAGGACTTGAGGATGAAGTACTTCAGAGTCCTAACTCTCCATACTGAATGGATGTACCAAGTACAACAGAAGACCAGGACCAAGCTTCATAGCAGTGCCCCAGCCCCACCCCCAGCAATGGTGTTCTCCTTTGGCCTAGCTTCATTAAGGCAGCAACTTTTTTCTCCTTCATAGCCTCCCTGCTTTTCAGTGCTAGGATCGAACCCAGGACCTTACACCTTCTAGGTCAGTGCTGTACTACCAGGGGCAGGATTCCCCCAGCTCTTTAACGTCCCCTCCCCCACCACTGAAACAGCAGGTTTAATAGAAAGCACAGAGATGGGGACGAGTGTAGATTTTCTCCTTTGTACACCTGCTTGACTTCTGTCCATGTGGACAGGTGACATGTGGTAGCAGGGGACTGGAACAGGAGGACTACGCCTTCAGAATGTCTGGCACTTTTTTTGGTCTTTTGTTTCTGGATTTTGTTGTCATTTGTTTATTTGTTTTAAGATTCTAAAATTTGGGGCTGGCTCAGTGGTTAAGAGCACTGACTGTTCTCCAGAGGTCCTGAGTTCAATTCCCAACAACTATGTGGTGACCCACAACCATCTTGTAACTTCAGAATCCAATACCGTCTCATAGACATGCATGTAGGCAAAACACCAATGCACATAAAATAAATATAAAACAAAATTTAAAACTAGAACAGAGATTCTAAATTTTATTTTTATTTATGTATATGGTGTGTGTGTGTGTGCCTGTTCAGTTTATGATGGAGGTGGTGGCCCATGACTTAAATAATCTCAACACTTGGGAGGCAAAGGCAGGTAGATCTCTGTGAGTTCGAGGGCAGCTTGGTCTACATAGCAAGTTCCAGGAGAATCAGGACTATATAGAGAGACACAGTTTCAAAGAATCAAAATATAAAATAAAAATATTTTTATTTATATGTCTGTCTCTGTGTGTGTCTCTCTGTGTGTGCACGCTTGTGTGTGATTGTATGTAGCATACAGATGCAGGATCCCCTGGAACTAGAATTGCAGGCAGTTGTAAACCACTATGTGGATGCTGGGACACTATGTAGATGGTGGGAACCAAACCTGGGTCTCATCCTCTGCAAAAACACCGTGTTTCTGTGTTCTTAACTGCTGAGCCATCTCTCTGGTCCCATGCATGCTCTCTAATTCTGAGAGAGAGAGAGAGAGAGAGAGAGAGAGAGAGAGAGAGAGAGAGAGAAGAAGAAGAAGAAGAAGAAGAAGAAGAAGAAGAAGAAGAAGAAGAAGGAGAAGAAGAAGAGGAGGAGGAGGAGGAGGAAGAGGAGGAGGGAGAGAGAGAAAGAAGAGGAGAGAGAAGAGGAGAGAGAGAGAGGGAAAAAGAGAGAGAGAGAGAGAGAGAGAGAGAGAGAGAGAGAGAGATTGTTCTAGAACTCTAGTTGGTCTGGTATTTGCTATTGCTATGTAGCCTGTAGCCTAGGGTGACTTGGACTCAAGGCAATCCTCCTGCTTTAGTCTACTAGGTGCCAGGATTACAGGTATGAATCACCACATCTGGCTCACCCAGAAGCCTGTACCAAGTTTTTCAGGCTTTGATAAACAGGATTGATTTTTTTTTTAAAATTTGTTTTTCAAGACAGGGCTTCTCTGTGTAGCCCTGGCTATCCTAGAACTCACTTTCTCACTCTATAGACCAGGTTGGCCTCAAACCTGGCTATCTACCTACCTCTACCTCTTGAGTGCTGGGATTAAAGGCGTGTGTCACCATGACCTGGATGCTAAATAGAATTGTGAGCAGAGGAGTCTGAGATATTTTTTCAGGAGACACACTAGCAGATGATTCACATGGAGAATGGAAGTTTGCACTGGCTTAGGGACTTTTCCAAGACTCTTTGTGCCTGGCTTGGACAAGGACTTTATTAGCTCTGTGCCTTAGGTCCTTAATATCCTGAGTCATCATTTAATCATCTGGTAAGTGGTTTGAAACATCTCTAATGTATCCAGTTGTGAGCAGTGTGTGTGTGTGTGTGTGTGTGTGTGTGTGTGTGTGTGTGTATGTATGTATGTATGTATGTATGTATGTATGTATGTATACAGGGTCTCATATAGTCCAGACTATCCTAAGATTATGTATTTGAGGCTGACCTTGAATGCTGCTTCACCTCCAGCCTCCAAGTGCTGGGATTGCACATTCTTTCTGCAGTCCAGGAGCCCCTGGCTCACTGGCAAGGCATGGATTTCTGAGACTGGTGGTTCTTTTAGCATTCTTGGTATACAGCCCCATAGAGATGGCTCAGTGGTTAAGAGCACTTGTTGCTCTTGCGAAGGACTCAGGTTCAATTCCCAGCACCCACATGAAGGCTCACAACCATCAACAACTCCCTCTAGCACCAGGCATGCACATGGCACCGGAAAAAAAATATGTATCTTTTTAAAAGACCTCAGTGTCTTGGGAGACAGAGAATCCCTTTCCTATACAACCGTTAGTCAAATCCCTTTATATCAGCAGTCCTCAACCTGTGGATCGTGACTCCTGTGGGGTGGGGGCGGGCACATCGAATGACCCTTTCACAGGGGTTGCCTATAGTTACCTAAGACCATCAGCCAACACAGATATCTACATCACAATCCACAGCAGCAGCAAAAGCACAGTTATGAAGCAGTGACGAAATTGGTGTATGAGGGTGGCTACACCATGAGGAGCTGTGTTAAAGGCCCTCAGTCAGCATGAGAAAGGTAGAGCCACAGCTTACACGGCTCATCCTGAGTTTCCTCGCGTGCTCATGAGCTGTTACACGGTAACGCAGAGGCTTCAACAAAATAAGCATGGTGGCACATGCTTTAATATTTTTTTTTTTTTGAAACAGGGTCTCATTATATAGTCCTGGCTGTTTTAGAACTTACTATGTAGACCAGGCTGGCCTCAAACTCAGAGATCGGTCTGCCTTCTGCCTTCCAACTGCTCAGGTTAAAAGGTGCAGGCCACCATACCAAGCTGATGCCGTATGAATTTTAATCCCAGCACTTGGGAGGCAGAGGCAGGTGGATCTCTGTGAGTTTGAGGCCAGCCTGGGCTATAGAGAGAGGCTAGCCATGGCTACATAGTGAGACCCTGTTTCAGAAGGACCACAACTACTGCCAAACAATAAAAACAAGCATGTTAAGTGTGCAGCTGGGTGTTTACATCAAGCACCCAGGGTGCACCTGGCACCCTTCTGTGGATTCCATACTCAACACACACGGGGCATCCCAGAAAACAAATGGAAAGGCCACTTTGTTGTCTGACTTCAAAGGTGTAGGTGTCCAGGTCCAGTGCCCTGACTGATACCACAACATGAAGCATGGATGGACCGAGCAAGAACTCACACTTCAGGAGACCTGCTTGATGCATGCCCACACCTCTCATAGGAATCCATCCGTTCCCAGGCAGCGAAACTCCAAAGCCAACCCCAACCACCCGAAACTCAACCACAGAGAACTGGCTCTCGGCCCCCTCACTGGCTGCTGGCTCTCTTCTTAGCTCCCAGCCCCACCCTGCCACCTCCATTCCCGCCCTGGCCCTGGGGCCCTACTTCGGCTCCAAACCTGCTCAGCCACAATTCCTTCCAGGTTCCCTCATCTGTAGAATGGGGATAATGACTGTGCTGTGTGTTGTGGGGATCAGGAGACGCCGGGTGTGTGTGTGTGTGTGTGTGTGTGTGTGTGTGTGTGTGTGTGTGTGTG
>JANHMN010000004.1:16609121-16639298 GCA_030674055.1 Rhabdomys pumilio | reverse complement strand
GTGTGTGTGTGTGTGTGTGTGTGTGTGTGTGTGTGTGTGTGTGTGTGAAGTGCAGTGGTGGGGTCTTGCTACAGACCGGTGGCCATCACTTCCACTGACGCCTCTGAAGACCTTGGCCGCAGGTCCAGTGGCAGCTTTATCTGTATTGGGTGGCTGAAGACATGGAGGTTCAGAGAGGTGGGCCAACAGCTGAACTGCCCAGGGTTGTTCAGCTAGGAAGTAGGGTGCAGGACTTGTGAGGGACCCCTAGACTTTATGACTTCAAGTCTTACTCACTATCACCTCTCTTTGCAGGACAGGCAAGCAAGTCACAATGTTTATTATTCACCTACTGCATGTCAAGCCAGGCCTCATTCAAAGAGAGACTTGACAGGGAGCGTTGAACAAAACAACATAGTTAGAAAGCAATGACTTAAGAGGCAAGAAAGCCAAGTCTAGCTTGAGGCAAACCACAATAAACACTCAAAGAGTAAAGGCCTTCAGGGTGAGAAAGGGCAAACAGACCGGGAAGACTGCCTGGAGGAGGAGACCTTTAAACTGGGAGTTGAAGAACCAGTGAGATAGCAGATTAGTTTGTATTTGTTTATTGGTTTTCCATGACAGTGTAGCCCTGGCTGTCCTGGAACTCACTCTGTAGACCAGGTTGCCCTTGAACTCAGAGATCTACCTCTGCCTCTCAGGTGCTGAGATTAAAGTCACGTGCCACCACCCCTTGGTGATTTACTATAGACTAAGGGGTTTGTGTGTTCCAGATCAAACTCGGGTATAGCAACAGCTGCCAGTCCTCATGGACCAGGCTCTGTGCAGAAGGCTCTGCATATACTGTGTCATGAGATTTCTCTGTGACCCCCAAGAGGTGTCACTAGGAATGAGAAAAGGAGACCCAGAGGATGGAGAAGAAATCTTGTCAAACAGCTTTTGTAAAAGGGTTAGGATCCAGGATGTGAATTAAGAAGACAAAGCCTGGGCTACCTGATTTGTGATGATTTGAGGTCTTAACTCACTCAGAGTGAGGACTCACTCTGGAGGGATTTGAATGCTAAGATCCAAACTGGAAACAATCAAACCGAACCAAACCAAACCCACACAGCAGACCTTGAGTAAGTAGGCCAGCACCTGCTGATGCCCCTGTCTCTCCCTGCCTGACACTTCTCTAGCCTCTCTACACTTGAGAGACCTGACCTGTAAGTGGATGGTCAGGAAGGGAACTTTATGAATGAGAGAGACTGCTGCGGTAAAATAATTGTTCAGGAGAAACCTGGAGGTGCTTGACTCAGTAAAAGTGTTGTGTTGGTCCCTGGGGAAAGGCTGTGTCAGATAAACTCTGGACCCTCACCCCCTGCTGTGCCTATCAAGGGCAGAGCTAGGGAGAATCGGGAGGCGCTCTTTTCTAAACAAAGACTCCCAACCTGGACTGTCCTACGTTTGACTGCCAACTCTCAGAGCAGCAAATCTGTGAATGAGCCTAGGCAAATTATCCCGCCCCTCCGATTTTCTGGGCTTACCCATCCCACTTCTCAGGATTTATGGGATAAATTAAACAACATAACACATGTAATGGTCTAGCCTTGGTATACTGTACTGGCATACAGTAGGCACTCAATAGAGGTTAGTTTTTTCCTGAAGAAAAACTTAAAAGGGAGGCACCACCCTTCCCTGCCCCTCTGTCAACTAAAGCCAGGAGGAACAGGTTCCTGGGTTTCATTTGAAGAGAAAGGAGACATATTGATTATATTAATTAATATATTAATAAACGATTTAATTTAACTAAGCAACAAAGAGAACAAACAAAAGATTTTGTGGCCTGAGAAATGCACTTGAGGGTCAAGGCTCAGGTCCAGACTCTGACTCTCCTGCAAGTGTTTGGCCCCACCCCCAAGGAAGAGAGGGCCACTTCTCAGCGCTCTCCGCTGTACTGCCGTCGGTCGTTATGCTAGGAGTTCCAGATGCACCTCCTGCCTCAATTTCGCCGGCTGTTACGAGAGGACGCTCAAGTCAGCAGATGTCGCGGCCCCTTTAAGCCACTAAGCTCCTGTCGTAATCGTTGTTTCTGAGTCTAAGCCTTTCCGGGGGTGGGAGGGTGGAAGGAGGAGCCTATATATGTTGTAGCAGCCAATCGAGGCGCGGCATTTTCCGCGGGAGATCCGAATTTGGCGGCACATAGTTTGGCGCTAAAAAAAAAAAAAAAAAAAGAACGAAAGAAAAGAAAAAAAAAAGAAAGAAAGAAGAAAAAAAGAAAAGAAAAGAAAAAGGAGTCTAAGCAAGGGACGGGAACTAGAGGGTGAACGGAGAGCTCAGCGGGGCGCACAGGACACCCTTAGCGGGTCAGAGCACACGCGTGTCGGCGGAGTCCGTGGGCATCCCGGGACGCTTTCACGCACGGGGGAGACCCCAGGGGCCCAGACATTCGAGGCGCGGGCCGGGCCGGGCCAGCCCCTGGCAGTGCCACCCGCGCCACGCGATCTCCAAGTGGCGATCTCCGAGCTCCGCAGCGCTGGGCGGCGGGCCAGGAGGGGAGGGTCCGGCCTTGCCCGGCGGGCGTCCATTGGCGGCTGCTCCCGGCGTCCGCGGTGCAGCCGGCTGCAAAGCCCGCAGGTGCCCCGCGCGCGCGCGCCAGACCCGAGTGGGTAGGGGGCGCCGCACTCGCCATGCTGCGCGCGCCGCGGACCCTGGCTCCGGCCACGGCGCAACCCACAAAGAGCTTGCCGACATTGAACCCCACCGAGCTGTGGCCTTCGGGTCTGAGCAGCCCCCAGCTCTGCCCGGCCACCACCGCCACCACCTACTACACTTCGCTTTACACGCAGACGGTGCCTTCCTCTGCGGCGCTGGGCACCTGCCTCGACGCCACTCCCCACGGACCCGAGGGCCAAATTGTGCGATGTGTACCCGCAGGCCGGCTGCCGGTAATGCTGGGGACCCCCGTACTTCCCGTATACGTGTCTGGGTGGGGAAAAAGGAGAGAGGGTGCTCGGGACGCCGTACAGCTTGATTACAGCTGGTTGAAGTGGGGAAGCGGGACTGGCAACAGAGAGAACCCCTTCATTTTCCGACTCCATGAAGTAATCTCCTGCTGTTGCCGAGTGCAAAGAGCACTGGACAGGGAGCCTGGAGACCCAGCCCAGTGCCCCGAGAGTCTGACCTTGAGGGAGCCCACTAGGCATCGGCGTTGCTACAGTTCATTCATTCTTTCATTGTTTACGCCAGAGCCAACACCTGCTATTTCAGGCTAGGGGCTTGGCCTGTGGGATTTCCTGGTGACTTTAAATCCGGATAGGTCTCCCAGGTCTCGGTCCAGTCTGGTATGGACAAAGTTGTCTAGCCAGCTCTTTCTCACGTGTTGTCCTCAGGTCCTCCCCACAGCCTGGTCATCCTCCGAAATAGCCAGTAGCAGATGCAAATGGAGTTAGACTTTTGGGTTTCCTGTTCAGATGGACTGTGTCCTCCGTAGTGCTGCAGATGTGTTGTCAGGGAGAGCCTGGTGTGGTAGCGTTGGACTGGAATATGGGGTGTGTGTGAAAATGGATAGGAAAGGCCTGAGGAAGTTGGAGGGAGGGTTGGGGTGGCTGGTTTCAGCTCTGGCCATCACTGTATATATTTGGATAAGTCAGGGCCTCTGTTTCCTCTCCTTTTTTTTTTTTTTAAGTTTTTAAAATTACATTTATGTGGGGGATGGGGCTGTTTGTGTTACGTTGCGTTTGGAGGTCAGAGCAACAACTTTTTAGAGTTGTTGTTGTTTTCTGAGTGGGTCCTGGGGATCAAACTCAAGCTGTTTGGCTTGGTGGCAAGCTCTCTACCCACTGAGCCGTCTTGACAGCCCCACCCCCCACCAGTTTCCTCTTCTAGAAAATATACCTTCCTTGGCTTGTCTCCTCTGTTACTTCCAGTTCCAGGTTTGGAAGCAGGTGTCAAGGAGAGGAGATGATATTTGTAGGATATGGTAAGTCTAGGGACAGGGATAAGACCACCCTGTGTCCCCAGGGCATTTTGTCTAGCCAGCCTGTGGATCTGTCTGTTCTACCCCTCCAGCGCAGGCTCAGAGCTCAGTGGTTTTAGGAGCTACAGAGATCAACTCTCTGGCTACGGGCAGAGCCTCATTTTCTGCCTTTGGAGTCAAGCTTTATTTTTACCTCCCATGATCCCTTTCCTGGGAGCACGGGAAGTGGCACATGGCTGTGTTGTCATGCCCATTTTATAGGTCAAGAAATTGAGGATAACTGTTCTGTTGCTCTGTCTGGTCTTCAGCATTTTCCAGCCGAATGCATTTGTGTCAGCTTGTGAAGGAAACTGAACAGGAAGAAGCTTCACGCTGTAGAAGTGGAAGACTGGGTCAGAGGCCATTCAGAGAAATGACCCACATGTCAGCTCTCTCCACGCAGCCGTGCTTTACCCCTGAACTGCTCGTTTTGGGAGCTAGGTGCCCCCGGGAAAGGGGACTCTGGAGGGCTAGTCTGTCCTTTGACCACCTGCTTTTGGATGTGAAGTGTCAGTAACAGCTGGGGTTTTGAACTTCCCCACCAACTCTGCATCTGTCTGTTCTACCCTCCCAGGGGCGGGCTCAGGGACCTTAGCCAGAGTGGCTCTTGCATGCCAGACACTGCTTGGCACTCTGCACCAGTTATCTTGGTTAAGGGATGAGGCTCTCTATAGGTAAGGAAACCAAGCTGCAGTGAAGTCACTTGCCCAACTCACAAGGCCAAGAAGTGGGGGTGTCATCCTTGCATCAGACTCCCTAAAAGCCTGCCAGGCCCAGAGACCATCTCTGGTCCGTCTCCAGATGCTGGGGCCCCAGTGCCCCATGGGCAGGCCTAACCCCCTGCTTACTCATTTTACAAGGGTGTGACCTGGAGCTGCTCCAAACCCAACCCTGGGTGTGGCCTTCTGCTTTGTGGCTGCAAAGTGTGGGGTGAGCAAGATTTGTTGGGGACCTGGCCTCTGAAGGGATGACAACTGTGAAGATGTAGAAGTCAGACCAGGACTTAGCTCTCCTTGCTTCCTGCCCACTGGTCCTGCTGTCTGCTAGTAAAGACTCCAAAACATTCCCTATTGAGTCTCACCTCTGGCCAGGCTCCTGGCATTTTCTGTGGGTCCTACAGCTGGTTTCTGTGAGGACAGTGGGGGCTCTTCTGTGTTTCTCTTTGCCTCTTAATTTGTTTGTGTTGTCCACGTGACTGTCTAGGAACTCACTGTGTAGACCAGGTTGGCCTTGAACTCAGAGAGTCACCTGCTTCTGCCTCCTGAGTGCTGGGATTAAAGGCATGTGCCACACATCTGGCTGTTGTTGAGATAGGGTCTCGCTGTTGCCAGGCTGGTCCTGAATCTCTAGGCTCAAATGATCTAGCTAAGCTGGGCATACACTCCTGAAGTCCTAGCACTGGGGAAACTGAGGCAGGAAGACTGTTGAACATTCCAGATCCAGCTGAGAATAGTGGCGCAGGTCTTTAATCCCAGTACTCTGGAGGCAGAGGCAGGTGGATCTGTGAGTTTTGAGGATAGCTTGGTCTACATAGAGAGTGCTAGGACAGCCAGGGCTACATAATGAGACCCTGTCTCAAAACAAACAAAAGGATTCTGCCTCAGCCTCTCCAATGGCTTGGACTGTAAGACAAACATTTTATTTAACCTTCCCTCCCCCCCCCAAAAAAACATTACCCACACCAGGCCAGGAGATGACATATAGGCTCAGGGATAGGGTGACATGTCCTACCTAGGCTGTCCTTTGGAGCGAACAGCAAAGTGGTCCCTAAATTTGTTTTCACCCCAGTGCCTGCCCTAGATTAAAAAGGAGACCCAGGTCCCTGCCCGTGTGACCTTGGGCACGTCATTTCCCTTCTGTGATCCTCGTGCTCCCTCTGTTTTCCTGCCAGCTCCTCTGTTCCTCTGGGGCTCCTGAGCAAGGGGTGTGTTCTACACTTAAAGGCTTGGCAAGTAGATTAAATCCTAACCAGGGGACTGCTTCAGGGGGTCCAGATTAGAGCTGTGCTCTGGCCTCTGGGTGTGGTCACAGACCTTTGCTCTCCCTGGCCCCTGCTGTCTTGTCAAAGTTCACCCCTGAGCTTCACTCAGGGGGATACCCATGGCTGAGTGGTAGCAGCCGCTGCCCCAGCCTGCCGCATTGCCTTACTGACTCCTCGGCATAAGCAGACTGGCCCAATTCTGTAAGTGGGTCAAGGTTATCTGACCTCCCAGCTCACCTAGCTAAGGAGGGAGAGGTCTATCTTTGACCCCATCTGACCCCGTGGCTTGTCCTCAGCCTCTCCTGGTGCCACCTGGCCTTTGCAAACTCAACCCAACCACATGCTGACTTCTTCCTGGGCAGCACCCAAAGGTGTTAGGCTGGTGTCCTTAGGTGGGGAACACATTGCTACTTGAGGTTACAATGAGAGTGTACCTAGTGCAGGAGGGTGAGAGAGGAGGAGGCAGCGTGTGAACATGTGAGGTGCTGGGAGCAGATGGCATAGCGGGACCTTGGTCCACATTCGAGCAGTTCCTGGGGGAGTGTCCATGGATGGCTCTTGGAGCCTGGCATGGCACATGGCTTTGGAGTTGGACAGACCTGGGTCCACACCCTGGCTCTGCTTTTGTCTGTGGGACTTGACCTCTCTGTACCTACTTGTCTGTCAAGACAGAGTGTCCATGCTGATACACTTCAGGATTAAGAGAGAATGTGACATCCTGGTCCGTGCCCCCTGCCTTGCCGGCAGCCAGTGAGATTCTGATGGCGGGTAGGGAATATAGGATGAGCTGGAACCGGGCTTGACCAGTCAGTCTTTTTGTCAACTTGCCCTTGTTTGGTGGGAGGGAGCTCGAATGAACCATTTGATCAAGACAGAGTCCGTTGAACCCACCTGGCCTTGATTATAACAGCCATACAATGGGTACTGGTGGGGCTGGAGGCTTAATTAGAGCTGAGTGCTGAAGCTTAGCTTGGATTATATAATGGGTCTCAGTGGGTCCCTGATGCAGGGTGAGCTCTCTCTGGTGACAGGATGGGGCTGCCTCCCTAGAGTCTAGGACTTGGTCGGTTGAGAGGTAGCTGAAGAATACTCAGGAGACTCTTTCAGAGGGACGAGCAGACAAGTGTTTGGATTCTGTGTGAACCTTGGTATGGAGGCGTGGAGGAGAGAAGTTAGACATTCAGGCTCCAGGAAGCAGAATTCTTGTGCCAGTCCAGGGAGACTTCCTGGAGGGGGCAAGAGTCAGGGAGGGGGCTGACACCTGTCAGGCCAGCTGTACTCAGCAGCAGTTAGAAGGCTCAACCCTGCCGAGCGTGACCTCACCACCAAGTGTTAAAACAGATCTCTCAGGCGGGTGGAGGTATCTAGGGGTCAGGGAAGGAAGGAAACAGGCTCTATGGCACCAGAGGGTGTGTCCAGGAAGATTCTGGGATGGTGTTTGGGGACTAGACTGCATTTCCTGAGCCCCTACTCTGTATCTCCCACTGAGAACTTCACAGGAGTCCTTGCCACAGCCCTCTGGGTTGTGAGTTCTGCCCATTTTACTGAGCAGGAAACTGAGGCCCTTAGCGATGATGGCACATGTCTCTAGGTCACACAGTGAGACTTCAGACTTGCTGGAGATTCCAGCTGGCCCTTTGCCCAGTGTCCCAGTGCCCCAGTGTCTCTGCCCCACCCCTGCCCAGCCCTAAACCATCAGGGAGGCCCTTTCCGGGCAATGCAGCTCGAAGCCTCATTGTGGCCCTGTGGTGGTGGTGGTGGTGGGTGGTGTCTGGGTAGAACAGAGCAGATGGGCTGTGGTTTGGTTTCCCCAGCAGGTGTTTCCCAAGCTTGGCGGGAACGGGGAGGGGCGGCCAGGCCTCAGCTGCTTGTCCTCAAGACACTGGGGAAGGACTCATTGTGTCTCAGTAAAGAAAGAATGACAAGCAGTTCATTCAGGAGGCCCTAGATCCTCAAGCTGGAGCCCAAACGGGGAGGGGAGGAGTGTTTGCACTGTTTCCCAATGTGGGCACCTCCCTGGGGTGTGGCACTGAGCCAGGAAGTCCCCTGGGTCTGGGCGGATGCTGGCCCCACCCTGATAAGGGCCAGCTGTGGAGCTGTGATGGGCACCAGGTCTGTCGGAACCAGCAGCTTCTGAAAGGGACAAGTCCCCAGCCTGATGTGGTTTAGGTCCCGCCCACTTCTTCATGTGTGTGTGTGTGTGTGTGTGTGTGTGTGCGCGCGCGCGCGCGCATTTGTGTGTCTGTATGTCTGTGTGTTTTGCATTTGGTAGTGCCTCTAGGGTCTGGACCACAGAGATGGAGATTTTATTTGCCCGTCAGAAAATGTGGCACTCACTTCAGTGGGCATTGAAATTTCCTCACCAAGTTCAGCTGGCCAAGCTGCATCGAGGGCTTGTGGCAAGCATATAGAAGATGGCTGTTGATGGCTTTCTTGGCCTTGCTGCAGTTCATAAAAAAGGCCAAGGAAGGCCTGATTCTCTAACTCTTCCTCTTCCCTTCTCTCCCTTTCTGTCAAAGGCCAAACGGAAGCTGGACCTGGAGGGCATTGGGAGGCCTACGGTCCCTGAATTCCGGACTCCCAAGGGGAAGTGCGTCCGTGTGGATGGTTTGCCAAGCCCCAAAAGTAAGAGTTTCTAATGGGCACCTATGGGGTTTGTATGTGTGGCACAGGCAGGAGGCCCTACCCAGTCACCAGCGCAGGAGGCTATCAGATAGTTTCCTTTTCCAAAGTTTCCTTTGTATTCTCACACTTGATTCTGTTCAGTAGATAGTATTATGTCCTGATTACTGAGGAGGTAACTCAGGCCAGGGTCACACAGCTAGTCAGTGGAGTCAGGACCAAGGCCTTGAATGGTTTCCTGTACTCTGGGCACCTGCACCCCCCAGAGCTAACCACCATGACTAGTGTTTATTTGGGAACTTAGTTGGTTTTTTTTTTTTTTTTTTTTTTTTTAAGTTTTCCTATTTGTGTTTGTCAGACCTTTTCTAAAAGAGAACTCTGGGAGAATTAGTAGCTAACCAGGGTCTGCCTCCCACATACAGACTGCTAAGTGATTCAAAGGAAGCAAAGCTTTTAATAATCCAGCCCATACCACCTGAAGGTTTCCAGGCTGTCCGGCTAGAACAATAGTTCTCAACCTGTGGGTCGAGACCCCCGTGGGGGTCGAGACGGGGGAGGAGTCAAATGCCTCTTTCACAGGGTCACCTAAGGCCACCAGAAAACACAGATACTTACCTTATGATTCACAACAGTAGGGAGATCACAGTTATGAAGTAGTAGCAAAAATAATTTTATGCTTGTGAGTCACCACAACATAAGGAACCGTGTTAAAGGTTTGCACCATTTGCAAGATAGAGAACCACAGGGCTGGAGCCTTCCTAAAGCTAAGGTGGAGGGGATTCCTACCTCTGAGATTTTTCCAGTCAATATTCTGGTTAACCTGGGAGTTTAAGCCAGTATGTCTAGGAGATATATGGATTTACCCAGAGACCTAACGAGGGCATAAGATTAGGTAGAATGTACATGTCAGGAATTAAGGATGCAGGTAAAGGCTCCCATCTGATGTTCCTGTGAACCCTCATTATCTCTTGTAACCGAGGCATCAGGATGATGAGGAAGTTTACCCTCCAATTGGTTGATTGGAGGTGACCTAGAACCAAGACTGAAGGACCCAAAGCTCAGTAGGACAACAGAGAATAATATACTGATCGATTATTAATGTCTGCCACGCACACAAAACTGGAGAAAGCAGTATGTGTGTCAAATGCTTGGCCTCTGCGTGTTAAGGGATTCTCAAGTCCCCTTCTTGAGGGATCTGAGACTAAAACTTAGTTCCCATGACTAGTTTGGACGCCAACTTCTGTGAGACTTAAAGTCATTTGATTGCAAAAGTCCCCTGTGGTTTTAATTCGCTTCAGCTGAGAAGTGATGTCGCAACAGCAGCTTTGTTGAGAAAGGGACCTTTTCCATGGACCTGGCCCCCATTTGGTGTTTGATGTTACATGATTCCCCTCAGATAATTATCGGGCTACACATGGAAAGAAAAGGCAAGTGTGGATCTATAAAAATGCTCTCAAATCCAGGCTTGTCCTTTCCTCCCAAGCGTAACTCCTAATTCCTGGTATAATTGTTAGGAGAGGGTAATGGTTGAGGAGGAAAGCTGGAGCCTGCCTGGATTTGAATCCTACTTTGCCATCTGCTGAGTGAAACGAACAAATGACTTAACCAGTCTGTTTCTGTACTGCCTTGTAGGGTATTCCCTTAAGGAAAGTGCCCAGAACAGTGCCCCTCCCAGCAGTAGGCAGTTGTTGGAGCTGTTGCTGTCTGCTCTGAGCTATGGTGGAAAGGTACTCTGAGCCGGGAGTCGCGATCCTTGGCTTCCGGTGTTGACAGCGCACCCTAGCGGAGAGACCTGGAGCAAGTCTCCTTCCCCCGAGGCTACAGGTTGCAGGGCTTTGTGGCAGTGGAGAACCCCCTGCCTGGGCGCTCTGCGCGCTGGACAGCTCTCGGTGAAGGGTGGGCTAAGGTGTTTCGGAATGGATCTGAACTCATGGAGAGAATCCAGGCTGGCTCCCCCAGAGCAGTGTGTGAGTGGGGTCTTTTTCTCCTCAGCCCCCAAGTCTCCTGGGGAGAAGACACGCTATGACACGTCTCTGGGGCTGCTGACCAAGAAGTTCATTTACCTCCTGAGCGAGTCGGAGGATGGAGTCCTGGACCTGAACTGGGCAGCCGAGGTGCTGGATGTGCAGAAGCGGCGCATATATGACATCACCAACGTGCTGGAGGGCATCCAGCTCATCCGCAAGAAGTCCAAAAACAACATCCAGTGGGTGTGAGTGCTGGGCCCGGTCGTGGCATCATCCAATGGGTGCATGTGTTGGGGGGCGGGGCCAGGACCAGTAGCCAATAGGTGTGAGTTTTAGGGTGCCCTCCCCAGCAACAGGCAATTCTCACAAGTACAGTGTGGGGGTGGTGGTTGGTGGTAGGTGGCCAAAGGGGCATAGTATGTGTGTTTGAGTGGGGGTGGAGCTGGTGTTAAATGCTGGCGTAGTAGCGAGAGCGAGCCTAGGGACTGGGCAGAGCGGAGGAGTTCTAGGGGTAGTACAGGCCAGAGAGGACCCTAACTCCTTGTATTAGGGGTCCTAGGATCCCCCTCTTGACTTAGGAAGGCCTTTGGGAATTGCTCAGGTATGGGTCAGACTCCTCCCCACTGCTCCAAGGTCTGAAAGCACCGGGCATGAACCCTTAAGGAAACCCAGGAACGGAGCCAAGGCTAAAGTCAACAACTTTTTACCTTCGGATGGAGACTGGGGCCTAAGGATTGGACGCTGGGGTTCAGGCTTCTTATCTCTAACCTACCCTCAAACTTCAAGTGCTAGTCCATGATCGTTCCCAGGGAGCTGGGCATCCCCGCTGATTTGCATAACGGGGGGGGGGGGCACTGCTGGTGACTTGCCCTGCCTTGGAGCTTTGCCAGCCCCGCTATGCAGTTGTGCGGGGCAGCCCTGAGGTGGGGACCATGACGTTGGGGGTTGCTCTGTTCCCAGAGGCAGGGGAATATTTGAAGACCCCACCCGACCCACCAAGCAGCAGCAGCTGGGGCAGGAGCTGAAGGAGCTGATGAACGCGGAGCAGACCTTGGACCAGCTCATTCAGAGTTGCTCGCTGACTTTCAAGCACCTGACCGAAGATAATGCCAACAAGAAATATCCTTTCTGCGTGGGGGTGGGGTGGGGTGGGGTGGGGAGCAGGGCTGCTGGCTGTATACTCAGTTGATTTCTTACCTCCTTACAGGGACTAGCTCCCTCTAGGGGACAGTCACATCTGTATCTCCCTGTCAAGTGTAGGAAGTTTGGGGTTTGTTTTTTTCTTTTGTGAGATCCTGCCGAGGAGATTTAGGAACTATGCTTGGTACCCACTGTGTATGTTGATAAGACTTACTTACAATGGGAGTTTGGATCCAGTCTGTAATTTATTTTTTAGTTATGCTTTATTTTCGTGTGGAGGGGTGCATTGTGCTATGGGATATTTATGGAGGCCAGAGGACAGCTTATGGGAGTTGGTTCCCTCCTTCTACCACGGAGGTCCCAAGGATCAAATTGGTGTGCTTGCAGGCAAGTGTCTTTATTCCCTGCGGCATCTCACTGGCCCAGAGAGTTTGTTTTGTATTTCTTCTCCTTTTATTTAGTCTTTGAAGGTTTCATACATGGTATACATTGATCATGTACTTTCAATTTCTCTCTCCCACCCTCCCCAAAACAGCCCCTCCCCACCTCTACATATCCCATCCTCTTTCCTTCTTTCTTTCTTTCTCTCCCTGAGACATGGTTCTCTGTTTAGCCCCAACTGTCCTGAAACTTGCTCTGTAGACCAGGCTGGCCTCAAACTCAGAGATCTGCCTGCCTCTGCCTCCCAAGTGCTAGAATTAAAGGGGTGCACTACTGTGCACAGGTGTTTTTTTTGGTGTTGTTGTTTGGTTGGGGTTTTTTTTGGCTTATGGAGACAAGGCCTCTCTTGATAGCCCTGGCTCTCCTGGAACTCACTATGTAGCCAGGCTGGCCTTGACCTTATTTTATTTGGTTTGTTTGCATGTATGTAGGTGCGCGCACGCCAGGACTCATGTGTGCAGGTCTGAGAACAATTTTCAGGAGTCAGTTCTTTTACCATGTGGGGTTTGAAGATCAAACTCAGTTCCTTCAGGCTGAGCTCTGGCTGTTTGTATTCTTTTCTTTTATTTTTTTAAGATTTGTTGCTGGTCAGTGGTGGCGCACGCCTTTAATCCCAGCACTTGGGAGGCAGAGGCAGGCGGATTTCTGAGTTCCAGGCCAGCCTGGTCTACAGAGTGAGTTCCAGGACAGCCAGGGCTACACAGAGAAACCCTGTATCAAAAAATCAAAAAAAATTATTTATTGTATTTATATGAGTACACTGTAGCTGTCTTCAGACACACCAGAAGAGGGCATCAGATCCCATTACAGATGGTTGTGAGCCACTATGTGGTTGCTGGGAATTGAACTCAGGACCTCTGGAAGGGCAGTCAGTGCTCTTAACCACTGAGCCATCTCTCCAGCCCCGCCAGCCTTTATTTCTAAAAACATATGTACTTAACTGAGGTTGACCTTCTCGTCTCCCACCATCTCTTTCCCCCACCCGATACTTGTAACCCAATCCTAGAATCCCCCTTTTGGCTTCCAGAAGGGTCCAGCGTAGGGCCTTGTGTGTGACAGTTGAGGGCTCTACCCCTGCCCTCCAGCCCCTGCCCCTTGCATTAAATCCTATAACCCCAAAGAGAGCAAAAAAGCTGGCACCCTGAACTATTTTCTTTGACTGGATTGTCCCAAATTGAGTTTAAAGTTACCCTCACACTCGGCTTACTGAATTATATATTCATTGCTCTTTGGCAGGAGACAAAGTCACCTACAAACTTCCCCAGGTTTGGGGGCCACTTGGCAGCAAGAGTCCAACCTCTAAGGTCTCCCAGGCAGCTGCCATTCAGTCGAGCTGCTAGCTCCTGGCCAGTCCTCGGGAGCATTTTTGCTTGGTTTGTTTGCTTTTTACCTCTACTCTCCAGCCTCTTGTACCCCTAGGATTCCCACTTTGGCTTCCACATTCCATTACTTGTGTTCTATTACCCTTCCCACTCCCTTCCTTAAAGCTTCCCCCACCTTCTATTTCTAGTTTTCTGACCACTATCCTCCCCCACTCATATATAATACACACATAAAAACTAGCAGCTAGGAGCCACACATAAGAGAGAACAGTGTCTCTCTTTCTTTTTGGGAGAGGATTGGTTTATTTTATTTTTATTATTTTTGTTTTGTTTTGTTTTGAGACAAAGGTTTCTCTGTATAACCCGGCTATCCTAGAACTCCCTCTGTAGACCAGGCTGGTCCCAGAAACTCAGAGATCCATCTGCTTCAGCCCCCTGAGTGCAGCGATCAAAGGTGTGTACCACCATCATGGCCAGACCAACGTTAGTTTTTTTAAGCCTGGGTTACCTTGCTTCCTATAACATTTTCCTGTGTATTTCCTGTTTCATTTCCTTTTATGCTGATATAATTCATTGAGAACAAACTATATTTTCAGCGTCCGTTCATCTGTTGATGGGCATCTAAGCCAGTCCTGTTTCCTTGCAGTTGCAAACACCCGCACTGACCTGGAATATACAGTCTGTTTGCTTCCGGGGATGGAAGGTTGCTTGTACCACTCAAAGAACAGTCTATGGTCGTTTGCAGTTTTTCTGAGCTGTGTCCTGTGTGAGGATGTGGTATTCAGGGGCTTAGGAGGGGAGAGGAAAGTCCTGGCAGGCTGGGATGTACGTTTTGACTAGGTTGCTTTTCTTAACTTTCCTGCCCCTACACTGGCCTATGTAACCTACCAGGATATCCGTGCTGTGGGTAACTTCAAGGAGCAGACAGTGATTGCGGTCAAGGCCCCTCCACAGACAAGGTTGGAAGTACCAGACAGACCGGAGGTGAGAAGGGTGGAGGGTAGGGTGGGAAGGTCCTGGGTGGCTCTGTAGTCTGTCTGGCACTCCTTAGTCCCTAGTTCCGCTGGTCCACTCTGGAGTCTAGGGCAGAAGTGTCTGGAAACTGGAAGAAACAATGGAGACTAAGTTCTGGCCTGAGGGCATCTCTGATTCTACAAGGATTTTCTTCTTTGCAGTTAGGGCTGGAAAGCGTCCTCACTCCTTGAAGGTGAGGACGGAGGCCTTCAGTGCTGAGGATGGAGCCCAGTGCCTCAATGTGCTAGCACATTCTCTACAGCTGAGCTGTACCCTTGAGACAGGGCCTGTCTATGTGGGTCAGTCTGGCTTCAAACACACTGTGTAACCCCAAATTCATGGTCTTCCTTCCTCTGCCTCTTAAATGCTGGCATTAAAGGTAGATACCATCATTCCTGGCACAAGATCAAATTAAATATTTTTTTAAAATTTTATTTATCTAGTCACTGTGTGTGCGTGCGCGCGCACATGCGTGTGTGCAGGCACATGCGTGTGCAGGCACGTGCATGTGTGGACAACTAGTGGGAGTCAGTTTTCTCGTTCACATTTTATTAGTCTTGACAGAAGGTACTTTTCTGTTAAGGGATCTCTATTCCAAGACCAAAATATTCATTCTTTCTTTCTCTTTCTTTCTTTCTTTCTTTCTTTCTTTCTTTCTTCCTTCCTTCCTTTCTTTCTTTCTTTCTTTCTCTCTTTCTTTCTTTCTTTTGTTAATTTCTGGAGACTTATTTAGATTTTTATGTATATGTTTGGGTGTTTTGCCTGCATATGTTGTCTGTGTGTTATGTGGATGCTGTGCCTGGAGGTCGGAAGAGGGCGTTGGGTCTCCTTGCAGCTGGAGTTTCAGGCTCTTGTTAATTGCCATGTGGGCACTCTGGGCGTCAAATCTGGGTTCCCTGGAAGAGCAGTCGGTACCCTTAAACCACTGAGCTATCTCTCTAGCTCCAGACCGAAATCTTTCAAATCTGTGAAGCCTGTGGTGCTCTAAGCCCAGAAGATTCCCTGATTTCCTCTCCTAAGCCGCCTTCATATCTCCGTTCTTGACCACGTCAGCCTGTCTGGAACTCAGCCTCCTCAGTGTAGGACCTTCATGCATACTGCTCCTCTTCCTCCTGGTGGACTGCTGGCCATCCTCAGCTTTCAGTGTGAGGCTGAGGCCTGAGTCACTTCCTTCCTCATGAGCCCCAGACTAGCTAGGCTAGATCTCTTTTTTTTTTAACCACACTAAATCTCAGTTCTCTGGTCCATCTTTGACAACATTCCTCACAAACTCACTATGTAACCAAAGACAACCTTGAAATTCTGGTCCTCTTGCCTCTGCTCTCAGAATACTGGGATTTTTTTTTTTTTTTTTTTGGTTTTTTTGAGACAGGGTTTCTCTGTATAGCTCTGGCTGTCCTGTTACTCACTCAGTAGACCAGGCTGGCCTCGAACTCAGAAATCTGCCTGCCTCTGCCTCCTAAGTGCTGGGATTAAAGGCATGCGCCACCACCGCCCGGCAGAATATGGGATTATAAGCACATCTAGCACCTGTTTAGATAGTCCGGGGGCTGGAGCCCAGGGCCTTATACCTGCCAGGCAAACCCTCCACCAAATGAGCTAGATGCCAGCCTGCTGGCATCCTAAGCTTTACCGAAGAATGTGCTGCTCAACTTGTTTTAGGGTGTGGCACATCCAGCAATGATGTGTTTGAAGGAACCCATACTGCAGAGGGAAGCCCCACCCCTCAGCTCAGGACCTAGTGTGTTGCAGGAAACCCAGGCAATGGGACAGGTAACTATCAGAAGTTACAAGGGTTTCTACCAAGAGAAGTGATGCATAGAGACCTGAACTACTTGTGTCTGTGTGTGTGTGTGTCCGTGTTTGTCTCTGTGTGTGTGTATTCACTGTGTCTTATATAGAAACACAGTGGAAAGGGACAGGGGTGGGGAAACCCAGTCCAACTGGTTTAAGCCAATGGGCAAGGGGAAGACTGGTGACAAGCCCAGGATCTGAAGATTGGAGACAAAGTTTAATTCAGTGACTTAGTCATTCTTCCCGTCTGCCTAGGGCAGTCTCCCCCTGCCCGCCTCTCCCTGCTGTTCTCAAGAGGGCTCCCTTCCTGTGTTAGAAAGCTCCTGTGACATCAGCTCAGCCACCCTGGTAGGAAGGGACCTTCTGTTCTAGTGTCCAGCCAGAGTCCTGTGCCTAATGCTGATTCGATTGACCTCAGCCATGTGACACTGTGAGGGAGCCACATAACTCTGACTCTCCTAGCTGCATCACAGGTGGGGCCCCTGGAGTTGGAGGGTGATTTCTACAGTCTTCATGGCAGGACATATGTAGGGAAAGCTGATTTCCTCTAAGGAAAATCAAGGTGTCCTCCGAACAAGGAGACGTGCAGGCTGGACAGTGGAATAGCGATGTCCTTCTAGCAGGGCAGAGCGGTGTCAGGCTTGGGCTGAGCTTGCTTGCGTGAGTAGCGCTACCTGTGTCCATTCCAACCGCCTGATCTGTGGGCCTGTGTCCAGCATTGTAAGATGGTTTCTCTTCCTCCTCCAGGAGAACCTGCAGATTTATCTAAAGAGTACCCAAGGCCCCATTGAAGTCTACCTGTGCCCGGAGGAGGGGCAGGAGCCAAACAGTCCTGCCAAGGAGGCCCTCCCCTCCGCCTCTACCCTCAGCCCTGTCCCTGACTGCGCTCAGCCCAGCTGCAGCACTGACTCTGGGATGGCAGAGACCATAGAGTCTTCAGGTAGGCCTCCCCTGGGAGAGGGGTGGTGGGCGTGGCTCTCATTCTTTCCCTGCTGCATTTGTCGGTTACCCAGCATACTCCCAGCAGAGGAGCCCAGTGTCCTCATATGTGATCGCTGAGCTTAATGCTTTGTGAAGTCCACATGTATCCCCGTCTCACCGGGGAGCTGGGGCTGCTCTGGGGCAGCTCAGCTGCTTATTCCCTCAGCTGTGTGCCCTCCGACAACTTCTGCTTCCATTTCCTTGTCTGTAAGTTGGGCAAGAGTAGTTAATGTTTAACTCTCAGGTTAGTAAAAGGATTAGTGAACTAATGTAAACTGAATGCTTGGCCTGGCAATAACTGTTATTTCTACTGCCCTAACCGCTGTAAGGGTGGCTCGAAGCCAAGCACATGGCAATCAGGAAGCCACGGTAAGTGGTGGCATGTGTGTGGGGTGGGAGTTGAACCCAGGCATGATGCATCCTAGGTAAGTGGGCACCGAGCCACAGCCTCAGCCTGTGGGTTTTTAAAATATTTTAATTAAAAGTTTATTATAAAGACTTTGTAAATAAAGAAGACCATGCACCGAAATGAATCAAACCTGGTCATACACATGCATATATGTACTCATACATATGCTTATGCTCACTTTCACATACACACATGCACATATACACATGCACTCATACACACACATGTGCACACACACATCACTCACACACACATACACACAGATGCACACACACACTCCTCCTCATACAATGCACACACATACATGCATACATACATACATACACACATACACACACATACACACATACACACATGCATACATACACACCAAAGAACCCCAGTGAACTAGAAATGTAATTACCTTTATACCCTTGGTCATTATCTGAAGATTAGGCTGGCTTTAAACTCTCGGAGATTTTCTCTGCCTTGAGTTTTGAGACTAAAGGCATATGCCGCTCTTTCTGGTGAGGTTTTTTTGTTTTGTTTTGACATAGGGTCTCATGTAGCTCAGGCTAGCCTCAAACTTTCTGAGGATGAATTCTCATCCTCTA
Organism: Rhabdomys pumilio; assembly: GCA_030674055.1. NCBI lineage: Eukaryota > Metazoa > Chordata > Mammalia > Rodentia > Muridae > Rhabdomys > Rhabdomys pumilio. The sequence continues at coordinate 16,621,058 of JANHMN010000004.1, read as the reverse complement.
GCCCCTAACCCCTGAGTGATAGAATTATAGAATTATAGAGTTACATGCGCCATTACGCTTGGCATGTGTACTGTGGGGAAGTAAACCCAGGGCTTTGCACACATCCTACCAACTGAGTCACGTCCCTAGCCTGAGTCTTTATTGCTGTTTTACAAATTACTTATTTATATATTTATTTTACATTTATTTGTTGTTATATATGTAGATGTGTGTATATGTGGGCAGGAGCATGCCATGACACTTGTGGAGGTCAGAGGACAACTTCCCTTGTACCATGTGGGGCCTAAGGATTGAACCCAGATCGGTAGACTTTACCAGCAAAGCCATCTCACTGGCCCAGGTCTTTTTAATTGTTTGAGACTACAGTCAGTGCTCTTAACCTCTGAGCCATCTTCTCCAGCCCCTTACATTTGCTGGTTTTGCAGAGGACATGAGTTCAATTACTGGCACTTACATGGTGATTATAACTCTAGTTCTGGGGGATCTGATGCCCTCTTCTGACTTATGCTGATACTGCATGTATATGGTACCATTCACACATGCAGGCAAAATGCTTATACACTTAAAATATAGTCAGTAAACCTTAAAAAAGAAAGAGTTGGCTGGGCGGTGGTGGCGCACACCTTTAATCCCAGCACTTGAGAGGCAGAGGCAGGCAGATTTCTGAGTTGGAGGCCAGCCTGGTCTACAGAGTGAGTTCCAGGACAGCCAGGGCTACACAGAGAAACTCTGTCTTGAAAAACCAAAAAAAAAAAAAAAAAGAAAGAAAGAAAGAAAGAAAGAAAGAAAGAAAGAAAGAAAGAAAGAGTTGGTTACTCTTTCTGTGTTACACCGCTGCACATGTCCCCCCAAACAGGAAACACTGTCCAGCCCTTTCCAGAAACTTCTTGACCTTGAGCCCATTCTATATGATTCTGTCAAAGCCCAGAGACAGCAAGTGGCTTCCTTAGGGTCTCACAGCAAGTTGATGGAAGATCTGGGACAAGAACCCATGCTTTTTATTCTTCCAGGGATCTCTCTTGTGTTGTTGTTCAGGGACCAGGGCTTCTCTGTGTGCCAGCCATCTGTCCCTTTGGGCACCTCCCTAGTCACTATCTTTTAACCCAGACCTGTGCCTCCTGTGCCCCACCCTCTCACCCCTCCTGCAGCTCTGCCCTCTCGCTCAGCTGTCAACGTGTACATGGCTTTCCAGAGTTAGAACTTCCTGCTCGTTAGCTGTCCTCAGATTTTGTGTGGAGACAGGGGTAAAAGCTTCCTGTCAGCTTTCTCTAGTATAAGACCTGAAGCCCAGAGGCCGAAGCTGAGCTTAGGGGTAGAGCACTGCCCTGGCCACTGAGGCCCTGGGTTCTGACTCCAATGGTGGGGGCTGGCAAGAAAACCTGGAAACCCTGGGGCAGGCAAGGGCAGAGAAGTTTGATTGTTACTTTCTCCTCAATGAAGAGAGGAAAAGGAAATTGTTCTGAAGGTGTATACTTACACACTTACACTGAAAGGATGGAAAGGAAAGTGTTATGAAGGTGTACACTCACACAATACACTTCCATGCACACTCACACATACACTTATATGCACCCTGACTCACAGTTCTGTGCACACTCATTCACAAAGATACAGATATGGGCCGTGTGTTCCAGCTTAAAGTAGAGGTTTTTGGTTGTTGTTGTCTTTAAAGAATTGCTTATTTTTATTTTATGTGTGTATTTGGCTGTGTGTGTGTGTGTGTGTGTGTGTGTGTGTGTGTGTGTGTGTACATGCACACGTGCCTGCGTACCACATGTGTGCAGTACCGGTCAGAGGGCAGAAGAGGACATGAGATCCCTGGAGCCAGAGACAGGCAGTGGTAAACCTTCATGTAGGCGCTAGGGACCAATCTTATAACCTCTTCAAGAGCAGCCAGTGCTCTTAGCCTCTGAGCCATCTCTCCAGCCCTAAAGTAGAGACTTTTTTTGAGGTGTGAGAGCCAGAGACCAGGCCCAAAGCAGAGAGTGCAGTCTTGGGATTTAAGGTTTTAGTATCTCTGGGGGAGTTGCTAACCGGTTGTAATCTCAGTTTCCTGATTACAGAAATTCGAGGGTGGGTAGGTGGGAGTTGGGGTGGGGGGTAAGTGAGGGCATATCCTTATAGAAGCAGGAGGAGGGGGTATGTGATAGGGGGTTCCTGGGTGAAGGGGGTATGAGGTAAGGGGATAACATCTGAAATGTAATAAAATATCAAAAAAAAAAAAAAAAAAAAAAACCAAAACCAAAACCAAACAAACAAACAAACAAACAAACAAAAAAAAAAACCAGAGGCTGGAGAGATGGCTCAGTGGTTAAGAGCTCTGACTGCTCTTCCATAGGTCCTGAGTTCAATTCCAAGCAACCACATAGTGGATCATAACCATCTGTAATGGGATCTGATGCCCTCTTCTGGTGTGTCTGAAGACTACAGTGTACTCATATATATATAATAAATAAATAAATCTTTTTTTTTTAACGGAGAAAAACATATTCAGAGCAGGAAGAGCAATAGGTATTACAAAGAACGGCCCCAGTCTAGTGGTGGTCAGTAGCAGGAAGGAGAACAGGGTTCACCTTACCCTAGGGCCTCCCAAGCCTTGCCTCAGTTTCCGCTCCCCACGATTCCAATTAAGCCTCCAGAGGAGGCTGGGGCACCAAGTCCACAGCTGATAAGAAGCGAGGCTGGAGTTTGCACCACATTCTTGTTCCCTTGGCCAGGCCCCTTGCTGTATGTAATCTCAGCAATGTGGTACGATTGTGATGTGCCAGGGATTGAACCTGGGGCCTGTGCATACTAGGCAAGTGCTCCTCAGCCCCAAGCTTCGGTGATGATGGTGGTTATAACTGATGTGGTGTGTGTGTGTGTGTGTGTGTGTGTGTGACTGTGCATACACATTCACACCTGTGCAGAGGCAGAGCCGAACATCAGATGTCTTCCTCTATCACCCTCTGAGTTGTTTTGAGATGGAGTTGTTACATCTGAAATTGCTATTATTTGGCCAGACTGGCAGGCCTGTGAGCTCTCAGGATCCACCTGTCTCTGTCTTCCAATCCTAGGGTTATAGGCACTCACAGCCATGCTAGCTTTTATGTGGGCACTGGGGATTCGAATTCAGGTCCTCCTCCTTGCAGGGCAGGCAGTCTTAACCACTAAGCTGTCTTCCCAGCCCTTGCTTTGCTTCAGGATCTTGTTCTGTAGTCTCAAATGTATGATGCTTCTGCCTCTGCCTGCCGAGGGCCAGAATGAGAGGTATAAGCCACCGTACTTGGCGTGAAACTTTGCTCTAGGTTTTCCTGTAAGAATTTAGTAGATGGAGATCTTGTGTTTGGTCTTTAGTCCACTCTGAGCTAATTTTGAGAAATGGTATAAGGGCCCAACTTCATTCCTCTACACATGGACATCCCACTCTCCTAGGACCATTTGTTGAAAGGACGACCCCTTGGGGGTGGGAGGGTCAATGCTTTTAAAAAAAAAAAAGGCTTATTTTATCTTTTGTTGCTTATTTGTGTGGGGTGTGTGCATATGAACACAGGTACTCACAGAGGCCAAGGAAGGCATCTAATCTCAGGGGTCAGGAACTCATTGTAAGCTGCCATGTGTAGGTCCTGTGAACCCAACTCAGGCCCTGTGTGTGAACGGCAAACTGCCCTACCTCTTCAGCCCAGGGGAATGCTTTTTAAAGATAGGTATTATCAGGGTGTCATGAGTGCACTGATGTAAGGAGAGTCGGGGAAGCTGGAAATGTAGGAACCAAAAACTGGCTTCAGTAGCATTCCTGTAGGGTAGCAAGGTGGACTGGATACAGAAGTCTGGGCAGGGTAGGTTTTTTTGGGAGCAGGTCACTGTTCCCAGTGGAGGGGAGAATGAGGTTTCTGTGACTGGTGCCAGGAGAGATCAGGTGTCCCCAGACCATTAAGTGGAATAGATGGAGGAGAGGCCAGTCATCTGGAGAGCAAGAAGACTTCCCTGTGTACTCAAGGCCAGACATGACCCTTGTATATTTGTCTCCAAAACCAGTATTGATGCCCGAGCCGGTACCGCCACCGCCACCGCCGCCACCGCCGCCAGCACCATCCCTCGTCCCCTTGGAAGCCACTGACAACATGCTGGAGCTGTCACACCCACTTCTACAACAAACTGAGGACCAGTTCCTGTCCCCAATCCTGGCGGCCAGCTCCCCTCTGATCAGTTTCTCCCCGCCCTTGGACCAGGACGAGTACCTGTGGGGCATGGATGAGGGGGAGGGTATCAGTGATCTCTTCGATTCCTATGACCTTGGGGACCTGTTGATTAATTGAAGAGTCCTGCATCTGTCTCTACCTCCTCACAGACAGATTGACGGGCTCTCTGCCCAGATTGGGGACACTGGACACCAGGTGTCACCCTCCGTATACAAGCGACTCCATTCCAGCCTTCCTTCGGGTGGAGGCCAGCTAGGGAGATGTGGAGGATATGGCTGAGGAGTGTATCGGGCTAAGCCCTGATCCTCCTCTTCTGACCTCTGACCCCTTCATGAAGGACCACAGGTGCGGGTGGCCATGTTCAGGGAAAGGGTCCACTGCCTCCTTCTGAGGGGCAGTAGGGCCCTGGCTTTTTCAAGAAGCACTTAACGCCTTTGTATTTATTTCAAGTTGAGTTGTGTTTGTTTGTCCACCCTGAGTTTTAGCAGGGAGATTTGTTCTAGTTTCTCCTCAGACAGGCCCACCCATGTTCGGTGCCTAAAGGCACCTCTTGGTTTCCAGGGGTCTAGGCTAACTCCTTGTCCCCTGCCCCCATAGTGGTACCTGGGTCTTGAGGAGACTATCCAGTTTGCTTGAATATTAATTGCACTTAGGCTTTGTGATTTTAGTAAGTCCTGGGCCCAGCCAAGGCATCGGCTTGGGATCCTTCATCTCCTCCATCCTAGAGAAGGTTCCAGTAGCTATCCTGGGGGAGGTAGCCAAGGAGGCTCGCTTCCTGTTGGGTCTCTTATCTTTCCTGAGTCTCAGAATGTAAATGTAGACCTTCAGGAACTAGCCCAGAAGAGCTGGGAAAAGCAGGAGGCACGTGTGTGTCATGGCTCCTGGATACCTTTCCTCAGAGTTTCTGTCTTGGTCAGAGACTTGGAAGGTGGAGGCAGAGAGAAGTGTGAGAAGAAACGAGAAACATCCTGGGGGCTGCCCTTGCTTCCCTGGATTATTTTGTTTCTTGCAGTTGTTGGAGGGAGAAGTTCCTTAAACATCCACTGTCCCAAGCCCTCATTTCACTTCCAAGGTCAGACATGACAGGAGCTTGGAAGCAGGTTTGCACCTTCCCACCTTCCCCCGCTGGAGTGCTGAGGAGGGAGATGGGGCAGGGGTGGAGTGCTCTTCCCTGCAGACTAGGCCTCAGCAGCTCATGAGGAGATAGGCCAGCACCTGCCACCTCTCCTGGCATGGGGATCTGGAAAGAGCTCTGGGTCTCACTTGTTTTTTCCCATAGACTGACCACCCAGGGTTCCTGTGGTCAGACAGTAGTCTGCTTTTCTCCCTTGCCTTTCTGGGGATGGAGAATGAGCTTAACCAAGACCATGTGTCTGGAGAAGTGACCCAGGGGTGAGGGGGTCTGAGAGGCCTTCCACCTATCCTCAGGGAGCCTGGGTTCCTCAGGGGCTCAATGGGGCAGCACTTTTTTGTTGTAAGCTTGTAGCATTAAATTGATGTAAAAGATGAAGTTGGCTATGCCAGGCAGCTCTAGCTAGCTGACTGGCATTTTGAAGTTTGGATATAGAGCTAATATGGACTGGTGCCCATTTGGGTTAATTTGTCTTATCCTTGGCTCAGCTTCCTGGGTCCACAAAGTTAGTCCTGTCCGAGGAGTGGTCAGTGACTCACAACTCCCCCACTTGAAATTTGTCTACTTTTACACCAAGTGTCCAACCTTTTGACATATGTGACCTTGTTGTCTCTAAAGTTCACCCTCAAGAACTGCATAGATAAGCTACCAAAAAAAAAAAAAATCTCATGTTTTAAGTACGTTTACAGCTTTGTGTTGGGCTGTGTTTGTAGGTGTCTGTGGCCCGTGCTGCAGGTTGGACACACCTGCCACAGAGATGTCCTTGGTCTCTACCAAGCATGGGGGTTTCTCAGACCACCTGGAAACCCAGTGTGCTCTAGACACAAGGGGACCCTTGAGTGATGAGGGTGCTACCTGGGATTTGGTTTGATGCATGTGAGGCTGGAGGCAGCATTGCTGTTTCCTGGTCTTTGCCATTTAGCCATGCACCAACTCCGAGAACAGAGATGCCTCACCTCTGTGCCTTGGGCTCTGGGTGGAGAGCTAGCGTAGGGTGAAGAGGGCTCTAGTTCCTGTCTGCAGTGAGGTTGAGAATGCAGTCCAGATTTAAGTTCAGTCACCAAAGGCCCAGCACAGGGATGGATGGAGGCCTTCCCAGCAGCTGTCTTTTGCTCTCTGTGCGGTCTCTTTTCAACCTTGTCTGGTCAAGGGGCTGGACCTTCTGGGAGAAGCCCAAGGCTAGCATGGGAAACAAGCTCATGCCTCTTTCTTGCCAATGATACTTGAGACCTCTAAGTTTCTTCGAGTGCTTTAAAAGAATGGGGTGTACCCAGTTGGGAACACTGTTTTGAGTGTTATGTCTTTTAGGCCCTAGGGAAACTTTCATGCTAGGGTGGGAAAGATACCAGTTTCTTTCTAAGGGGAATACTTTCTTCAGGGAGGTTTCCCAGCCCCATCAGTGTCCCCTGGTGATGTCCCTGGGGACCCCAGAGCACTTAGCAGAATTAAACTTGTAAATAGACTTGGAAATGCACCATGATTATGTCAGGATGAGTCCCTTCTCCGTGGTGGCATGGCCAGCTCGTGTGGCTGTGAGGAGCGGGAGTTTTGGGAGTTTACAGGGGGTGCAGCTTGGTTTCCCCTCCCTGTGTGTTCTCAGCCTCTCTTCTGCAGATTGGTATTGTACAGAGTTTGCTCATGCTGGCATCTGGTATTCTGTAGCTTTAGCACATCTGAAACCTCTGGGGTTGATTAGAAGCAGTGGTTTTGGTTTCTGTCGTACCCCGAGGCCTCACCTCACTCAGGTCATCTCTTCTCCTACAAGGCTCTTCAGGGATCATTGTGGCTACCGGTCTGGCCAGTCTCTGGCTCCTGGGAGATATGAAGTCTTGTGGGGTTTGATCGTTTTTAGGATGCCTGGGGTTGGGAGGGGGGCGGTCTGGAGTCCCTGGGTTGGGATGCCATGTGGGTCACCTACCTCCTGGTTTTACCCAAAGTCTTGCCTTGAACAACCAGCAAGTTTCATTCTGTTGTGATAATTGGGCATTAAATAATGGCAGCTCTGGTAAGCTTTGTCTTCTTCGTGTGATTTCTTTGTGCAGAACTGGGGATCTCACCCCTCATACGCGTTAGATATGTGCCCAACTGGGGATCTCACCCTCATACACGTTAGATATGTGCCCAACTGGGGATCTCACCCTCATACACGTTAGATATGTGCCCAACCGTTGAACTGTATCTCGGCCCTCTTGTGCTTCCTGAATGACACTTATTACTGACTGAGGGTCTGGTCTCTTGGTTGGGGTAAGGAGCACATTTCCCAGATGATGTGTCCCTCCCCAGTGTCCTTCCTCCCCTGTCTTGCTGTTCCCCTGCCTGGAGTTAGCAATGCCAAGCTCTGCAGTGTGACCCGCCTGCCTGTGCCAATCCTCACCGGAGTGTGCCGCTGCCTCCTTCATAGGCCCCCTGTTTCTAACCACCTCCACCGTGTCTTCTCTATCTCAGTGGGGTCCCCAGTCGGGCTTCAGCATCATATACATGGGCATGGGTGCGCAGAAGCCAAAGACTGGATGTCAAGGCCAGTGGCAACGACCTAGGAAACTTGAGGCTAGCCTGAGCTAGTTGAGATATCAAAAAAATAAATAAATAAATAAAAATTAAAAAAAATTAAAAAGGGGAACCAAATTAAAATTGAACAAGCAAACCAGAACACATAATCTTTAATGTGAAAAGGTATCTTATAGAATGGGAGAAAATATTTTCAAATTATATATCCAATTAGGGACTTGTATTCAGAAGAGAAAACGAACTCAGTGCTGGAGAGACAGCTCAGAGGTTAAGAGCCCTGGCTGCTTTTGCAGACGGCCGAGCTCAGTTCCTAGCACCCACATGGCCTTCTGGCTTCCCTGGGAACATGCAGGCAAAACACTTGTACTCATAAAATAATCTTTTAAAAAATGATTTTATTTTATGTGTATGAGTATTTTGCCCACATATATATCTGTGAACCACATGCATGTAGTACCCACCAAAGTCAGAAGAGGGCACTGGATCTCTTGAAACTAAAATTAGAGACAGTCCCGTGTGGGTGCTGGGAATTGAACCTGGGTCCTCTGAAGGGCAGCGAGTGCTCTTAACTGCTGAACCATCTCTCCAGTCCCCACATAAAATAATCTTAAGAAAATGAGCTCATATAACTTAAATAAAGAGATGTCTTAATAAAAAGACAATGTAAAGCTAGAAATGAAGTGCACACCTTTCATCCCGTCACTTGAGGAGCAGAGGCAGCATATCTCTGAGTGAGTTTGAGGATAGTCTGACCTACATGGGGAGTTCCAGGCCAGCAAAGCTACACAGTAAGAGCCTGTCTCAAAAGACCAACAAAAATAAGTAAAAACAGACAAACTGCCGTGATGGTGTACACCTTTAATCCCATCACTCAGGAGGCAGAGGCAGGCAGATCTCTGAGTTCAAGTGTAGCCTGGTCTATAGAACGAGTTTCAGGGCAGCCAGGGCTACTTAGGTGTAACTGCCCCGAGCTGTAAAAGACCTTTCTGCCCCACGCTTGGCGCCAAAATGTAAAAGCCCCAGCTGACTGTAACGGACCACTCTTGCCCACGTTTGGGGGCCAAACTATAGCGGCCCGCTCTGTTCCGCAGGTCCGGGTTTAGCGAGAGAGAGAGAGAGAGAGAGAGAGAGAGAGAGAGAGAGAGAGGGGGGAAGAAGGGGAAGAGCCGAGAAGAATAGAGACAAGCCAGAGGATCTGTAGTAAAGTCTTCTTTACTGTCTCCACCATACACACCACTACACCTACTACTACTACACCACACACTCTCACTCACACTCACACACACACACATACATATACACATATACACTACAACAAGGAAATCCTGGGTATTTATAGGCTTTTGCCACGTGCCTTGTAGGCGCGTGGATACCACATGCCTTGCAGGTGTGGATATGATGTAAGCCTTACAGGCGTGGACAGCACGTGCGCCTTACAGGCATATATGGCATAGATAGCATGTGGACAACACGTGCACCGCATGCCTTGTAGGCGTGGATACCACGTGCTCCTTGCAGCTGGGGGCACTAAACAGCAAAACAAGCTATGTGGGATATCAGAGTGTGCTTCAGCTGTTGAAGGCTGTTGAAAACCAAGTCTCATGTCAGGGTATATGGCTCAAGATGGCTGCAAAGCTGATAGCTGCTTTCTAGCCGCTTTCTGCTTAAAGTCGGCTCCCAACACTTAGGGAAACACTGTTTTGAAAAACTAGAAGAAAGTCAATATATGGGCATGGGTGGGACAGAGCACACCTGAGACTACCCCTGCCCACCGCCATAGGGTGAGGGCAGCGTGGAAGATACCAGAGGCCTGGGTGCCACTAAGACGAGCGAGCAAGTGGTGGGAGAGAGGCAGAACCATGTGTGCACAATGAGGAGAGGCAGAACTGGAGCCAAGGGTAGTGAGGAAGAACCTGATGTGTCCTGCAGCCATGATGAGGTCCTGGCCTATGCGGAGGGCCATGTTTGAGTCCATGGTGTGTGTGTGTGCCCGTGTGTGCGCGTGTCTGTCTGCCTGTCTATGTCAATGTCCTTAGCTCATGTTACCACCAAGGGCCATGGGGATGTCCCTGGTCTGGGCTGCCGCCTGGGGCCATGATGATGTCCAAGGGCTGTACAGAGCTGGCCCTAGTCCCTCAACAGCTGCAACACTCAGAAGAACTTGCCCCGAACCTTGCCCGGTCAGCACAGCAGAGCTGGCCCTGGTTTCTTGGGTTGCCAGTGAGCTGGCCCTGAGGATGTGATGGGGAGAGAGCTGGCCCCTTCCCTCGCTTGGGCAGCACAGTAGAGCTGGCCCTGGTGGCATAGGTGAAGAAGAGCCTTGGAAGCTGTGGTGTGTCACCCTGTGTCACACAGTGTACCTTTTTGCCCAACCAGCTGCACTAGCAAGTGTTCATTGCAGTGAGTCTGGTCTGGTGCAAGGCCTCTGGCTTCTGCTACACCATCAATACTGGCTCCCCCCGAGACTCCGCGCAGATAGCCTGATGTCGCCCTGTGTCATGGAGATCCTGCAGCTTTGGATCTGTAGGAGCAGCCCCTTCACGTGCTCCAGCAGTTCAAAGATGAGGTAGATGCCGGGGTGGGCCATCTCAAAGCCTGGATCTCAGCTGGCAGCTGAGTTGGTCAGCAGCCAGTTCTCCCAAGCTCACCCCATTGAACCTACGCTACCACAGGCTAGCTGTCGAGGTCGAGGGGCTGCAAGAACATTTGCGGTATGTTCTCCATAGGCAGATAGCAAGGCACGTTGAAGAGATGAGTGGGATTGGGGTGCATGGTGTGAAATTGACAAAGAACCAGTAAAAAGTCGTTTTAAAGGCCAATATATACATTTAAAAATGTAATGTCATTAGCCATCCGGGAAATGCAAATCAAAGCTATAAGGTATCCCCAAAACTCCCAACTCTTACAGAAACTGTTCCATGTGATGAGGAACATGAGCTGTGAAGGGAGGAACTGGGGACCCCTACCCCACCCCCAGGGCCACCAGTGGTTTATGAAACAGAGCAACCAGTCACTTAGGAAAAAGACAGTTCCTCAGTAGGTAAACACAGTCCAATCACTGGATAGAGACCCAGGACAATGAGGAAGTGACTACGTAAAAATGTACATAATGTTCATAACATGATTAGTGGTAAGAATTTAAAGATGGAACAGCTCAGGGGATCAGCTGGTAAATACATAGATGTGCCCACATAGCAGGAAGAAGCCAAGGCCACCCGCCTCTACCGCCTGAGCTACCACTGCCTGGCCTCAGATGAGTCTCAATGAGGGGCTGTCTGCATTGGGTTGGCCTTTGGGCATATCTGGGGAAGGGGGGACAGTCTTAATTAAGTGAATTAATGTGAGAAGACCTAACCCATCGTGGGCAGGACTATTCCCTAGGCAGGTTGATCCGAACAGTATAAGAGCGGGAAGTCCAGCTGAGCACAAGGAAGCAGGCAAGCATGCTGCATTCATTTCTGCCCTTGACTGAGGGTGTGATACCTTGCCTGCCTTGACTTCCCTGCAATGACAGATTGTAACCCAAAACTGTAAGCTGAAGTAAGTCCTGTAAGCTGAAGTAAGTCTACTTTCCCCAGTTACTTTTTAAAAAAAGATCTATTTATTCTATGTATATTAAGTACACTGTAACTGTCTTCAGACACACCAGAAGAGGGCATCGGATCCCATTACAGATGGTTGTAAGCCACCATGTGGGTGCTGGGAATTGAACTCATGACCTCTGGAATGCTGGGAATTGAACTCATGACCTCTGGAAGAGCAGTCAGTGCTCTTAACTGCTGAGCCATCTCTCCATCTCTCTCCCCAGCTTTCCCTCAGGGTATTGAATCACAACATCAGAAATGAAACTAGGACAGAACCTTTGTTTGTTTAGTCATTGCTGTTGTCACTGTGGTTGTCATCATCTTTATTGTTATTAAGATGCCTTTGGGGGCCGGGCAGTGGTGGCGCATGCCTTTAATCCCAGCACTTGGGAGGCAGAGGCAGGAGGATTTCTGAGTTCGAGGCCAGCCTGGTCTACAGAGTGAGTTCCAGGATAGCCAGGGCTACACAGAGAAACCCTGTCTCGAAAAACAAAAAAACAAAAAAACAAAAAAACAAAAAAACAAAAAAACA
>JANHMN010000004.1:16590994-16604829 GCA_030674055.1 Rhabdomys pumilio | reverse complement strand
GAGAGAGGGCTGGAGAGAGGGCTGGAGAGAGGGCTGGAGAGAGGGCTCTGTGGTTAAGAGCGTCTGTTGTTCTTGCAGAGAACATGGGTTAGGTTCCCAGCACTCATATGGCAACTCTAATTCCAGGGGATTTATGACATCTTATGGTCTCCATAGGTGCCAGGCACACATGTCTACACATACATTTATGCAGGCAAACTCTCATACACATAAAATTTAAAAAAATCTGTTTTTAAAAATTAAAAAAACATCATATCTTTTACAAGTTATTTGTTATTTGTGTGTGTGTGTGTGTGTGTGTGTGTACATGTGTGTAGCATGTATAATACATGTGTTCTGGGGATCATGTATGTGTGTACATGTATGCCAGAGCATGTACTAGACAAGAGTTCTGGGGATCGAATTCAGATCTCCAGGCTTTCAAAGAAATCATGCTTTTTTTGTTTTGTGTCTTTGTTTTTGAGCTAAGGTCTAACTATGTAGCCATGGCTGGCCGGGAACTCTCTACCTAGACCAAGCTGACCTCCAGCCCACAAGTGATCTGCCTGCCTCTGCTTCTCAAGTTTGACAAGAAGCAAGTATCTTTTGTCACAGAGCCATCTCGCCGACCCTCAGTCCTATTCTTAAGCCTAGCTGTGCAGAAGTACTCGGATATGTATTTCTCCATCAGATGTTTTTATGTACCTACCAAATATCTCTTTAGAAGATTCCAACCTTGTTCACTGATGCCCTGACCCTTTGAAAATCTGATTTTGGAAGTATCAAATCCATTCACATTGTTCTCTGAAAATTGACATGTGTGGGAGAAAATTATGCTTCTGCTCTGTGGGTGGGCGTGCCCCTTCTGCCGGTTCTCCAGAAGTCTGGCCCAGCCTAATGGGTACTCAAGACTGATGTGTTGTGCTTTCCAGCTGTGTAGGTTACGCACTATTCAACACTAGGGGGCGCCATGGCACCAAGTATGATGCTCGAGTTTGGGGGTTCTCTTCTAAGTCTCTTTCTGGCAGGAAATATCTAGTTCTCTCTTTAAATAATTTAAGAATTGAGATTCAAAGATTAGGGTCAGCTAGTGGCTTAAACTGAGGTTATACAAAAATCACCGAACCCTGGGAAGTGACTGTGTTTGACTCGGGTACTTTTCAGTTCCTTGGCTGGGAACTCCTGGGAGCAATTGAGGTCGGGGACTTACCAAGCTGGTAGATGAGAAAAGAGAGAGAGTAGTGTCTTTGTGTCAGCAGACAGTGTTAGCATTCCTTCTAGGCTCCGCCCCACAGTTACCTGGCAACAGCCAGGTATACCTGACTCACTATAAAAGGGGCTGTTTGCCCCCTTCTTACCCTCTTTTATCCCCTTACTCTCTTGCCTTCTCTGTTCCTTCTCTCCCCATTCCCCTCCCCCCTCTCTCCACTTGTTCATGGCCGGTCTCTACTCTTTCTCTCTCTCCTATTCTCCCTTCCCTCCTCTCTCTCCCTTTCTCTGCCTCTCCTCCCTCAATTCTCCTCTCCATCCCCCTAAATCAACTCTATTCTATACTATATCTATACTGTGGCTGGTACCTCAGGGTTCTGGAAGGGATGCCTCCACATGGACTCACAGAGGCACCCCCTTCCACCTCACCATACTGCCCCTCAACAAACACATCCTGGTTCTTTTATATAAAACACAACAGTGTGAAGGGTAAACAAGAAAACAAAGTGAGCCACATGGGGAGCTAATTTTGAGAGGATTGTATGACCTGGACCCAGGATCAAGACAGAGAGCATCTCTGAGAAACAGTTTCCCTTTCATTATTAGTTAATGTCCTGGGAACACGAAAATCCCCTTCTTAGTAACTCCAGCTGTGTAAATGGATTGACACTCAGACCCTCTTATTAGAAGATTCATTTTTTTTAAGTTATGTGCCCGTGCGTAGGTATGTACCCACGTGTGCAGGTGCCTGTGGAGGACACAGAGGGTGTTGGACCTCCTGGAGTTGGAGTTACAGGTGGCTCCGAGCTGGCGGGCAATGGAGATAGGCTTTGGGGCAGGCAGGTGACAAGAGCAGCCAGACGTCAGTTTGGTGCCCTCAGGAACTGCGTGGAGGTTGGTTCTTTTCTCCTGAGAGAGGGAAGAGGTGAAGAGGCAGGCAGGTCACACTAGTGCAAGAAGGTGCTGGGAGCCCAGATCCTCAGGGTACAGAATCCTCTTTATTGCCAACCCCATGGCCCCGCATCAGTTCTCATTTGAACTAGAAATTATGGATTACCTACATCCTGGAGCTGAGCCTAGAACTTGTCCCCAGAACGTGGCTCACACGGCACCAAAAGAAGCAGGGAGTCTAACCTCAGATAAGCCTGGATTCAGACTCTGCCCTTTCTGCTCATGGGTCAGCTGGCTTTGAGCACAGGTAAGCTGCCATGCCATGGTGTGTTCATTGCTTGCCTACTATGTATCAGCTGTGGGACCGATGATTGACATGGTAAAGGTATACCAAGGTTAAACCCTGCATTTTGTTTATCATCTGTTCAATTTGACGATCTTAGGAGGGAAGGCATCCTCATCCCACCGGTGAGAGGAAACTGGCACGCACAGAGATGAAGCTACTTACCTAAGGCAGATAGCAAAGACAGGATTCAACCAGACAGGCTGTGCCTCTGGACCCCAACCTGGTCTCCCACAAAGCCCTCACCAGAACAAAACCCTTCTTTTCTTACAGAACTTACAGGGTAGCAGGAGAACGAAGGGTAGAAGGGAGGGAAGGAAGCAGCATTATCTAGACATGGTGGCAGGTGCCTTTATCCCTGCAGAGGCAGGCAGAGCTCTGCTGACGTGGAGATCAGCCCGGGAAATAGAGTGAGTTTCAGGCCATTCAGGGCTTCATAATAAGACTCTTTCTCAAAAAGGAAGACAGAGAATGGAGGAAGGAAGGAGGAAGAGAGGAGGAAGGGAAGAAGCATCGTCCTGGACAGCTCTCAGAGGTGTGATGCATTAGAGTTCTGGGCTAGCACACAGAGAGCATCTCAGAACCCTGGTGTGGTGGTCCATGTCTGCAGTCACATTCAGGAGGTGGGTCGGGAGTCTGAGGTTACCCATGGCTACACATTAAGTTTGAGTCTGTATAAAACCGTGTCTCGAGGTAAATAAACAGATAGGTGAGAAAGGGAGCCTGCTCTCAAGCCTGATGCCCTGAGTTCAGTCCTTGGAACACACGTGGGAAGGAGAGCCAACTCCTGTAAGCTGTCCTCTGCTCTCTTGAGTTCAGTGTCCTGCCAGTGTACACATAGGAGCACACACACACACACACACACACACACACACACACATTCATGCACACTGCAAATTTCTGAAAGTGAAAACTTTAAAAAGGGAACGGATAGCTATCTCAGTGGCTAAAGAACATTTGTTCTTACAGATGACCCTGGATCAATTCCCAGCACCTAGATGGTGGCTCACCATCATCTGTAGCTCGAGTTCCAGGGGATCTGATACAAGCAGAATAAAGATGATTATGGATGGGGGATGGAGAGTGAGGGGTGGAAGAGGCAGCGGGTGACTAGTTTTGAACAGGGTGGTCAGGATAAGCCTAGTGGTAACGTTTGAAACATTTAGGCATTTAGGCTAAAACAAAACAAAACAAAACAAAACAACCCAACCCAAATCAAATAAACAAAAACTGAGGGATGCAGACCAGGAGAAGCAAATTTGGAGGACTCAGCATGAAGCCTGAAACAACCGCTGGAGTCACTTGGCATCTGGTCTGGGAAAAGAGCACCAGATATTAGGCGCCAGGCTGCACAGTGAAGGTGTCAAGAAGAAGCCCCTGAAAGAGCCCAGTAAGAAGATAAGGCTTTCAAGCAGAAGCAGAAAGAGATGCTGGAGTCCAAGGCAATGGGAAGGGCCCCGGCTCACAGCTGGAATTAAGAAATCGGGCAAAAAAAAAACAAAACAAAAAACTCCGAAAAACAATAACAACAAAACCCGACCTATTCTGTGTACCTAAGATAAGGGTGAATCTCTCCCATTCCTTTTTTAATGTATTCTGGGTTATGACACGATTACTTTTAAAAACCAGAGGGGCAATTGATTCAATAGCAAATAGCTGGTTGATAGCGGAGATCTTATATGGCCTGGTGGCACAGGCCTTGTCTTTAATCTCAGCACCGGTGAGGTGGAAGGAGACGACTGCTCTGAAGAACCCAGAGAAAGGAGAAGCGAACAAGTGAACAAGAAGCCAGCCAGAGCACGGTGGGCAGAGCATCGAGCTAGGGGCGGGGCTGGATGATGCAGGACAGGCTGCGAGCGTGTGTGCAGCACTCAGGAGCTGGTTGGCCTTGGGGGCGGGGCTAGGAAGGGAAGCGGATCGGGGGCGGGGCCTGAGAGTCAAGAGCAGAGTCCCGGGAGAACTCTCCTCCCCAACTGTAGGTCTTGGAGGCAGGACAGAGTGGGGCCAAAGCGAGGTTGGGGCGTGACCGGAGTTAGGGGCGCGGCTGGGGTGTGGCCGGAGAGTGATGGCTGGGGGCGTGGCTAGGGAGTTAGGCGAGGCAATGGGTCTTGGCCAGGGAGTTACCGCGAGTAGGGGGTAGGGGGTGTGGTCAGGGAGGTAGACAAGCGGGCCAGGGGCGTGGCCGATGAGAAAGACTGGCGGCCGGGGGCGTGGCAGAGAAGTTAGGGGCGGGGCGGGGCCGAGAGTGAAGAGGCCTCGACTGGGACGCTGCGGGTAGTGAGACAGGGCCTGCGGGAAGCAGCTATACCAGCACGGTTAAGTGCAGCGTCCCCCGCGCTCTAGGCAGCTCCGGCGTCTCCTCCTCGCGCCCGCCATGCCCGAACAGCTCAGTGTCGCAGAGTTCCTGGCCGTCACCGCGGAGGACCTCAGTTCCCCAGCCGGGGCAGCTGCCTTCGCCGCCAAGATGCCCCGGTGCCGTGGGGCGGCGCTGGCACGGGAGGAGGTGAGGGGCCGAGGAGGGAGGGGACCTCACGTCAACTTAGGGCCTGGCTTTGACCTTTGCAGGAATGCTTGGAGCTAGGATGGCTCTTCACTGCGCTCCAGAAACGCTCCCTTCTTGATCTGTGGGAACCGAGCTCATCTCAAACATCTGCGTCCCCACGGTGGAGCCGGGTAGAGAGGACCAGATGGACTTTGAGGGGGATCTCGGGGTCACATCGACACAGACTCCACATGTTGGGGCACATCTCCCAAATACTTTGGGCGACCTGCCCATTATATGTATTTGCTCAGCGAATTACAGTTCTGTGTTTTCGCTTTTAGAACCCCACAAATATGCAACCCCTCAGGTCACTCCCTTTCTGAGAAGCAGGCTCAGTCCTGAACTTACCTCTCCCAGGCTGCAGGAGAGAGGAGGCCCCCTCCTCCTGGCCGCTGGTTCTGAGACTTGGCTCGCCTTGTGGAATGAATGTGAATGGGAAGGCGCCAGGAGCCGGGGTTCACCTTGGCTGTCGCGGGCAAGTTTGTAGGCTCCTCTCCCCTCCCCTCTCCTCTTTGTGTTTCCAGGCAAAGTGTCCCAGGCTCTTTCTTTTGCCCTTGTATGCTGCCCCACCCCATTCCCAAGCTCACTGGAGTTCATTCCTCTTCTCTGAACTCGCTGCAGGTTTTCTCCACTAGGAATATTCTGCAGCAGACAGCCTGTAGTCTGGGGCCAGAGGGAGATAATATGAGCCCAGCTCCCTTCTAGAGAATGCCATGGGTTGAAGTGGCATTTTGGGCCTCAGTGGTCAGTCTGGCTCCCCTACCTTTCCTCGTAGATTGTACCTACTGTGTGGCAGATACAAAGCTACACAGAAATACTCCGAGCCGAGGTCTTAGGAAATCTCCCTTCCTCTTTTACCCTGACTGACTGGCTCTCTGTCTGGACTTTTTCCTCCTTGGTAAGGAAGGCAGAGAATTATACAAAGACTGTCAATTTCAAGTGATGCATAGGTTCAGAGCCACCCTTTAGCATCTTGAGGGATTTTACCCATCATCCTCTTCTCCAGGTGGTCCATTAGAACGTTGAATCCGAGCCCAGGGGTCCACTCTGGCTGTAAGTGCCTAACTGACCTTACCTGGCTGTGTAAACTCAGATTTGCTTCAGGTCAGGCCAGACAAAATCCAGTTTCTTTTCTTCTTCTTTTCTTTCCCTTCAGATCTGTGTGCTTTCAAGCTTTCACTTTTGCAGGAGGCCCCAGATCAGCTCTCCCTTCAACATTTCCAGTGTCTCAAAATTTAAGAGTCTGACTTACGACTTAGGACTTAGATTTTGCTGGAGTTTTCTGGTTGGTTTTGTGGTCATGCCTCTCTGTTACTGTGCTGTGCTTACATGTAGTTTGATACTGGGATTTTTTTTTTTCCTCCCTCCAGTTCTGGGCATGACTAACTCAACACCAGGCTTGAAACTGCAGTTGCTTCCCAAGTCAAGGCTCTTAGTTCTAACCAGTTTCCTGGAAGTAACTAGGGACTCTGTTCCAGGACATGCAGACTTTTTTTTTTCAACCTTACTGGGAAGGACCCTGGACAGGTCACAGGAACTAAGAATGTCCAGGCTAAAGGACCCCAGTAAAAGAGAAATCAGCTAGAATTTCTCTCATTTAAGATGGAGAAGCTGGTACCCAGAGAGGGCAAGACACTGCCTGAGCTCCCAGAGCAAGGGAGTGGGGCAGCTGGCATTTCTTCCTCATTGCCTTAGCCTCCGGTCCTGCTCTCTCTCTTTGCAAACATCACCTTTTAGAACTTCTCCAAACCTCCGTTATTTCATCTTGAAACTGAGTCTCATGATTTCTCCCTGCTTAAAACCCCACTGAATTGCTAAATGTTTCCCATTTTTCATTGTGACTCTCTGTGCAACATGAGGGAGTATTACAATAATTCCTGCATCAGACAACCCCTGCCTGTCCTGGACCCCTCTGTAGCCATCACCCCATTGACTTTCACAGGGAAAGTAAGGCAGCTGCCCCATGGGGCACAGCAGGCCCGGCAAGTTGCTGTGCTTCGTGCTGCTCTCTGTGCCATTTCTGTGCTGGGCACCACGGGCATAATGATCCTGCTTTGAGAATGCCAGGAGTTGTCCTGAGTATCCAGTGAAAGACAGTCAGTGCTGTCTGAGGCCAAAGGGACGGGCTAGGGAGGGAGCCAGTGAGGACCATGGGAACTTCCTGGAGGAAATTCTGTTTCCAGGTGGAAGACTAAGTGATCTTTAGTGGAGAGCACAAGTGAGTGAATTCGGGGGTGGGTTGGAAGAAAGCATGTCAGGAAGCCAGGAGACCATTTTGACCCATGCTCTGTGAGAGGCAGTACTTGTGGACACGTGCATTCTTCCAGTGCTTATCTTCACAGCTGATAGGTGGGGAAGGGTCATGACTAGGGGAATGTTTACCTAAAATCCATATTATGTCTTACACTGCATAACTGAAATTCTGATGGAGTCAAAATTACCTTTTCTCTGTGTGTGTGTGTGTGTGTGTATTTTGAGACAGGGTCTAGCCTAAGCTATCCTGAAATTCGTGATGCCCCCATCTCTCTGACTACTGAGTGCTGGGATTACAGGTGTGTACCACCACACTTGTACCCGTAGGACTTCTTTTCTTTCTTTTTTCCTTCCTTTCCTTTTTTCTTTTCTTTTTGACACAGAGTCTTGCTATGTAGCTCTGGGCTGGCCTCAAATTCTGCCTCAGCCTCCTGCATGTTACAATTGTGGACGTGTACCCCCTCCTCTGGCTAAGGATCTCATCCTCAGGTTTTGGTATTTGTAAGGTGGGGATACAGTACAGCTTAGCTTCCTAGGTCTAGTTTTAAGTACCGTAAAAATAAGAGCAAAATGGCAGCATACGCAGTATTAATGTCCTTATGGTTTGCCCTGTGATGTGTCTTCTTGTTTTAGTGTAAAGTATTGTGTAGAATGGGCATGGTGGCTCTCGTCTTTAGTCTTCACTTGGGAGGCAGAGGCAGGAAGATCTCTGTGAGTTTGAAGCCAGCCTGGTCGTCATAGTGAGTTCCAGGACAGGCAAGGCTACATAATAGACCCCGTCTCAAAAAAAAAAAAAAAAAAAAAAAAAAAAAGAAAAGAAAAAAAAAGAAAAAAAAATCACAGGATCCTGGAGACTGTAGATGGTATAAACACTCCTGGCCAGTTTCTGTGGAAAGGAAGCTTGTTTTAGAGAAATAGAGGCGCCTCTTGGAACTGGACCCCAAGTGGCCCAGGACTTGCCTGGGAGGAGTCAGGAGCTCAGGCATCTGCCTCATCCTCCTTGTCTTACGCTGTCATCTGATTATTGCTTCTGCTCCTTTCTCGTTGGATATTCCCCAGAGTGCAGCTTCAGCCCCCACGGTTATGTGACCTCACTTGTCCGGTGTCTGAAGGTAACCCAGCCAGTCTCTCATGTCCCACTTCCAAATTCCTGACAGCCCAGCCCAGCTTCTGGACTGATTACAGAAGCTGGGTCTCCACCCCCGGTTTCATCAACAGAGGTCACAGAGGTATAGACTCAGGCACGATAAACATGACCATGGATTTAACCCTGGGGGAGGAGATCACGTCTTAGAGAAGGAGGACAGGGTCCAGAGATCCAACCCTCCCCCCCCTACCCCAACCCCGCCGTGAGCGTCCACAGAGCTTCTCTCTATTTCATGTGGTCTGGCCTGTGGAGAGGCTCGTGAGGCCCTCTGCCAGTGTCTCCCTCTCTGGAACAGTTGCACATTATCCCAGCTGATGTCATGCCTAATAGAGAGCTAGACAGAGGTTAAGGATGGAGCAGTGTGCTAAGGGGTGCTTAGCATCTTGGAGGGGCTGGACACAAGTAGGCATTTGGACTTTTTGCTGGACGTTGGGGGTCAAAAACCTAGTTGTATTGTCCAAGGACTGGATGAGACAGCCTTACCAAGGGTCTCATAATGGCACTGTGGTCCCAAGCAGTAGGTGCTCGGAATTCTCATCTCTCAGCAAGAGACAGGCAGTACCTGCCCTAGGGAGAAGTCAGCCCAAGGAACGGAAGAGCACAGTTAACCGTGATTGCCTATGGTAGCAGGTGGCAGGAAGTTCATCCCCTTGTCAGGGCCTTCCTTAAGGCTGGGTCCTGGGTCATCTCTCTTCCTGCTGCTGCCCCTCTCTCCAGGCTGTCTAGCCCATGGCTTCAGTCACCTCCTGCCTCCTGCCTCTCAAGTGACTCACCTAACCCAGACTCCCATGTCCAGCGGTTTGCAGCGGGTTTGCTTAGACCACACTCGTGACTCTGCCGGCTGGGCGCCTGGTTCTGTTGCACAAGCTGGGAGACTCATGCACTTGTCTTCACCAAGGGCCATGAGTTTTACCTGCTGTGAATCTGCCTTCTGCCCACCTCCCCTTAATTGTTCCGTGGTCTTCAGCTGGCCTGGCTGCTCAGCGTTTTTATCATATTTCCCACTGATCCCACAGATAAAATTTATATCTATTACCAGGTAGTGGTGGTACCTGTCTCTAATCTCAGCACTCAAGAGGCAGAAGCAGGTGAATTTCTGTGAGTTCAAGGCCAGTTCTGGGATAGCTGGGTCTACACAGAGAAAACCCTTTCTCAAAAAACCCCAATTCTATACATATTTGTATAACTAGTTCATTAACATCTGGTTTCTTGATAGAATAGATTTTTCTCTTCCATGAGACTAGACTCTAAGCTTGGTATTGTATTCTCAGGTTTAATTACTGTTTTCAGTGTGGCTAGCAATTAAATTTATGGTGTCATGCATACTAGGCATGCCCTCTGCTGCGAGCTATACTCCCAGCCCCCTGTTGTAGCACTAAGTAGGTGCCTAGAAAGGATTGGTTGAGTAACAACAACAACAACAAAAAACAACATAAAAACTAAACAGAGGGCCGGGCGATGGTGGCGCATGCCTTTAATCCCAGCACTTGGGAGGCAGAGGCAGGCGGATTTCTGAGTTCGAGGCCAGCCTGGTCTACAGAGTGAGTTCCAGGACAGCCAGGGCTACACAGAGAAACTCTGTCTCGAAAAAACAAAAAACAAAAAAACAAAAAACAAAAAAAAAAAAACAAAAAAACAAAAACCTAAACAGAGAACAGTGGCCTGGGGTTGTTCAGTTGGAGGGAACACCTTCTGCGACGGCCCTCCAGCAGTAAAGAGCCTCACGTGTAAAGAACCTCAAGAGGACTAGGCACTGAAGAGAGGCAGAAGGGAGAGAAGCCTAGCGTGGGTAAATGAAAATGCTTAGCAGATGAGTTAGGAGGGTAGACAGGGGCATCTCGCATGAAAGCTTGGAGGCAATGCTAGTGACTTATGCTCTGCTGTGGTGTGTGTGTGTCTGTCTCTGTGTGTGTCTCTATGTGTGTGTGTCTCTGTGTGTGTGTATCTGTGTTTATGTGTGTGTGCCTGTCTGACTCCATGTGTGTCTGTGTGTGCTGTGTGTCTCTGTGTCTGTCTGTCTGTCTCTGTGCGTGCGTGTGCACACGTGTGAAATTTTTACTGTTATTGTTCTCGTCATGATTCATTACTATTATTTTGAGACAGGCTCTCACCCTGTTCTCTTCCAACCAGAAACACACTTAGAACCTGGAGCACTAATTCAATAGCTTGGCTGCTGAGCCAACCCCAGGGACCCTCCCGTCTCTCCCTCTTCAGCCCTGGGAGGAGATGCACAGGCAGGCACAGGCAGGCCTTGCTTTTTATGTGGGTGCTAGGGAGTCGGGTCCTCATGGCTGTGCAGCAAGCACTTTACATACTGAGCCGTCTCCTGAGTTGATCTGCGTCTCCATGTGTCTTGTTTTATTGAGACAGGGTCTGGTTCTGTAGTTGAGGCTGGCCTCTTAACCAGCTATGTAGAACAGTCTAGCCTCAAAACTTATGCTGCTCCTGGAGTGCTAAGATTACATGGAAACTTATCTCAAAAAAGCAAAATAAGCTGGGCAAGGTGGAGTACACCATCAATCCCAGTTTAGGAAGCAGAGGTGGGAGGAGCTCTGAGTTTAAGTCCAGCCTGGTCTACAGAGCAAGTTCTAGGACAGCCAGGGCTACAAACTGGGTATGGTGGCACACACTTTTAACCTCAGCACTTGGGAGGCAGAGGCAGGCAGATTTCTGAGTTAGAGGCCATCCTGGTGTACAGAGTGAGTTCCAGGACAGCCAGAACCAAAATAAATGAGTTAGGTGGAGAATGACTTAGGAAGTCACCCAACGTCAACTTCTGGTCTCCACACTCAGACTCACACACCCAAGGTCCAATCCATGGTATGGTAGTGTATCCTTAGGCAGCTTACTGTAAGCCCAGAAACACCCAGCTGGGCTCTTCTAAACAGAATAGGAAGTCACTTGATAGGAAACTCAGTAGTTCCCAGAAGCTCCCAGAGCTAGAGAACTGGGGCTGAGCAGCAGGCAGATGCCAGCCAGAGTGACATCACAGGCCATGTTGGCAGGACACTGCTCCATAATGCCGCAGCTTAAGGTGCCACCGTTCCTAGGACACTGTCCTGCCATCTATTATCAGCCCTACAGTGGGTTTTCCATGCTCTGGTCTTCTGGTTCAGACCCCCAGTGAGAGTCTCTTATTAACTGAGCCCAGGTGCATGAGCCTAGAAAAGCAAGAACACCATCTCTCTGGCTTTTATGAGACACAGCCTGCTAAGACTTGTGTCTTGATGTCAGATGTCCTTGGCATAGGTTTAGCAGTGTATAATGTATCTGGGAGTCTACAACCCAGTATTCCAACAGTCCCCAAATCTGTGCATCTCATTATGTCCATCCTGTCAGCGGAAGTAGAGAAGATTACTTCCGGGAGAGGAATTCCAGAGCCCTGGCCCATGCTCGAGGGAACTGAAGTCTGGAGAGACAGTGGAAGAAGCTAATGGATGAGACTGGAAAGGCACTCCCAGGGACGAAGAGAGGGATGTGTGGATTACAGGACCTCAGAGCTGTGAGGAGGGAGGAGGGAGAGGTGGCCAGCTGCTAGGGTGCCTCTGTAGCAAAATAAGCAGAAAGCAACACCATCAATGGCTCGGCACTATGTAGGCCTATGGTGAGTGTGGGAACGGGGTGTCATTGTCTCCTGTGTGTTGGTGAGAAGAGATGGGGACAGATTATAAGAGACTGTCCATGACTTTGAAGAGAGGTGAATGTGATGCCAGCTCTTCCTCTCCCAGCTGCCTCTGTCTGGGGTGAGGGCTAGCCTAGGCCTGGTCTCAAAGTCTGGCCTCCAGCACATGCCTCAGCCTTGAGCGCTGACTTTTCTTGGCCGATGTCCAGCTCTCTCCGGTCCGTGGAGTGGCAAGGTAGATCTGGGAATGGAAACTGAAACTTTGGAAGGAAGAAACAACCTGAAAGGCAGTTTGATCATCCAGCTGTGTTATTTATCTTTTTACTCTTAATGTGTATGAGATGTGTCTGAGGGTGGATATGTTGTTATATGTCTGTGAACATGTGTGCTGCTAAATGTGTACGTGTGTGGAGGTGGCCAGAGGTTGACTTCAGACGTCCATGTGTGATTGTTCTTGGCCTTTGTGTTTCAACACAGGGTCTCTCATTGTGGGCTGGCCAATGACTACTGTATCCGTTTGCCTGGCTGGGTTCAGTAGCAGCGGTCAGTAAGTGAGTTCCCACCGACCTGGCTTTGAGTTCCTACTGGCTGTGTGACCCCAGACAAAGGGATAACCCTGTTTCTGCCTCACAGCACTGCTTGTAGAAGTGCTGTGAGCCTGGCTGTGTGTGAATGCCAGGGCTCTGTATCCTGGTCCCTATGCTTTTGCAGCAAGTGCCTTACTGACTGAGCTATCTCCCCAGCTCTTGACAGGGTCTCGGGGTCTCTCATAGCTCAGGCTGGCCTTGGACTTGCTGTGTATTGGAGGATGACTTTGATTCTTGATCTTCCTGCCTTTCAGCTTCCAGGTGCTGGGATTGCAAGCATGTTCCACACAGTAGATGCAGTGTTAGGGATTGAACCCAGGGCTTCATGCATGCTAGACAAACACTCTACCAACTGAGCCACAGTCCCCAGTCACTTAGTTCTTAGGCATATTAATCCCTTTAGAGGGAGGCCTGGTGTTTTCTGGGAAAGCACACAGGGTTCCTCTGGCCCAGGGCAGGCCCCAGGAATGTCATGCTTTCCAGTCACCAGAAGCACTTTGAAGGACTGAGCTGGCTGATCTGGTGGCAGCTGCTGAAGGTTCCTCTATGCTGGTTCTAGACCATATCCAAAGAACCTCAGATACCTTGGGCCTTGATCCTGTGGAATCAGAGTCAGAGTCTCCCAGAGGAAAGGCCTGAGCAGGAGCCGCTTGGAAATTCTCCAGGTGGCTGAGCAGTCAGTGGGAAAACAGGTCAGTGAGCTTTGAATGCCCACTAGAGGTTAGTGACCCATTAAACCATGTTTACAGAACACCGTGTGTACAAAGGTCACAGAGGCGACCAGACAAGGTCCCCATCTGCTAGGAGAAGGACTCTGTCCGTGAAAGCTTGATCAACCTGTGATGTCCACAGTATCCATTTGCCTGGCCAAGTTCAGTAGCAGCGGTCAGTGTGTGTGGTCCAGCGGACTTAGCTTTGAGTTCCCACTGGCTGTGTGACGCCAGACAAAGAGCTTAACCTTTCAGACTCCATTTCCCCATGTGTAAGTCAGAGAGGACAACTCTTAGGGGTTTGTTTGAGAGGGTTACAGGTAACATGCACGTAACAAACACTTTAAATAATGTGTGTGCATGCATTTGTACGTGCTAGTGCTTGTGTGCCTGTGTGTGCAAGAGTGCGTGTATGAGACGGGCAGTGGTAGCGCATGCCTTTAATCCCAGCACTTGGGAGGCAGAGGCAGGTGGATTTCTGAGTTCAAGGCCAGCCTGGTCTACCGAGTGAGTTCCAGGACAGCCAGGGCTACACAGAGAAACCCTGTCTCG
>JANHMN010000004.1:16544004-16590894 GCA_030674055.1 Rhabdomys pumilio | reverse complement strand
GCTTAGGGCGGGCCTGTGCCCCCGGGGGAGGCCCAAGAAACAGGGGGAAAAAAAAAAAAACCCTATAAAAAAAAAAAAAAAAAAAAAAAAAAAAAAAAAAAAAGAGTGCGTGTATGTGCATGTGTGTGTATGTGCATGTGTGTGTGTCTGTGTAGGGTAAAGGGGTCAGAATCACATCAAGACAGCAACTGCAGCAGAGAGGAGCCAGCTGCTCAGAGCTGTCCTGGTGCCAGCTCAGGGAGGGCTGTGCTCTGGAAGACAGAGCGAGATGCAGAACCTGTTTGTTTGTTATCGTCTTTCCTTTATGATTTTAAAGGCAGGCTCTTCATTTGTGGTCCAAGCTGGCTTTGGACTTTCAGGGATCCCCCTGCTTCGGCCTCTCGGGTACTAGGATTCTAGGTCTGCAAAGCCAGGCCTGGCTTGGAGCCTGGTTTTGAAGGAGGCAGGACCTTCCCTCTGCTCTGCCCTTTGCTCTCCCATCCACCTGTTTCTGAATCAAACATTTGTTAATAACGTCTCCAGAGGCCCTGTGCTGGCTGCATATTACAGTCTCCTGTGGTGCAGTAGGTAGTCTTATTTAAAGGGGCGATAAAATTTACATTATGTCACGTTCACCATTTTAAACCTTTTCTTCTCCCTCTGTCAGTCTCTTCCTTCTCTTTCTTTCTTTTTCTCTCTTTCCTCCTGAGACTCGATCTCAGGGCAGTGGTGGTGTACACCTTTGAACCCAGCACTCAGGAGGCAGAGGCAAACGGATCTTTGAAAGTTTAAGGCCAGACTAGGCTACAGAGCGAGTTCCAGGACAGCCAGGACCCTGTCTCAAAAAAAAAATGTATTTAGGGGCTAGAGATAATGCCTTACGGTTGGTTACTCATGGTTAAGACAATGTTCTGTTCTTCCAGGGGACCTGAGTTGGTTCCCAGCACCTACATCATGGATCTCTTATCTGCTGATGTCTGCATTCATACACACACCCACACTCAGATACACACATACACATAATTTTAAAAACATTCATTTACTCATTCATTCACTCATTCATTCATTCACTATTATGTGTGTACTGGGGTTGAATGAGTACTTCACTTTCTGGGCAAACGCTACCCTTAGGCTGTATTCCCATTTAA
Source organism: Rhabdomys pumilio (assembly GCA_030674055.1). Lineage (NCBI taxonomy): Eukaryota > Metazoa > Chordata > Mammalia > Rodentia > Muridae > Rhabdomys > Rhabdomys pumilio. Next base: position 16,589,767 of record JANHMN010000004.1, on the reverse strand, counting down.
AGCATATAAAAACACAAATGTCTTTAGTACATCTACAGTGTTGTACAATAACCACCACTATTTAATTCTCAATCACATTGCCACAGGAAGGAGCCCCATACTGCGTAGTGGGAACCCCCTGCCCCGGCTACTTTGTGTTTTTGGATTTGCCCATTTGGGACATTTTTCGTAACTGGACTCCTATAATATATGGTCTTCTGTCTCGGCTTCTTATAGCTAGCACTGCGTTTTAAAAGTCTGTCCCCTTCGTCTGGCTTAGCAGACAGAGCAGGCAGTGTAGAAGGTATTTTCCACAGACTCACTTGTGTGATCCCCACGTGAGGAACCTTCCAGGGCATCGAGGCGTAAAGTAGCCTGGCAAGCAGGATTGCCAGGTAACATACAGGATGTCCTGGCAATATCTGGGCTGTACTTCACCTCCCAAGTTGTTCAGCAATTGTCTGAAATGTAAATACAGCTGAGTGTTGTGTATTTATTTTTGCTAAATCTGGCTCCTCTACCAGCAGGAAGTGGCAGAGCCAGCCTTTGCACTCGGGAAGCTGGCTCAGAGTGGACCCTGCTCACTCTGCTTGGTGACACCTGGCTCCTCCTGCTGTCCCCAGGGTCTCTGGGGCTGTAGGTTGTTCTTGATTGATGGATTTGTTGTTTGGTTGGTTTGGTTTTTAGCACTCTAGGTCATTTCCCTGGGCAGCCTGGGGATATTGTAAAGGCAGCTACTGGACACTGGATGGTAATAGTTATTAGGTAGTTCATTCTACGTACAGCCCACACAGCAGGGTAGTCGCTTAAATGCTGAAGAGATTCAGTGCTCTGAGATAGATGCTGTTATTACCCAACTTGACACCAGGGAAAATGGAGGCTTAGAGAGGTTAAGTCTCTTGCCTCACATCACAGAGCTAAGAACACTGAACATTATACTATAACAATCGGTGTCCTTAACTCCTGCCATCTTTCTCCTGTTCCTGTGGGGTTTTGCTAACATTCATTAACTCATTCATTCGATCTCTCATTCCTCCTATAGGTACTAATATACATTCCTGTGGTGGGTGATGCCTATACAAAAGTAATGAGGGGGGTAGAAAGATGGCTCAATGGGTAGGAGCTTGCTGTAAAAGCATGAGGACCTGAGTTCAAATCCCAGCATACATGTAAGAAGCTGAGTTTGGTTATGCTAGTGCCTGTAACCCCAGCACTATAGGAGTACGGTCCAGACTTACTAGCTGCCAGCCTAGCTCCATGTTCAGTGAGAGACCCTGTCTTAAGGGCAGAGTGACACTGCAGGGCATCCCTGCCTTCCACTCCTGCACATACAGAGGAAGTACTCCCTCCCTCTGTCTTCAGTTGCACTTCCAAGGTCACATGTGTGTGGCACACAGGGCAGTAAGGGCTCTGATAAAGACCTGTAGGTTGGCACTGGGTAGCAAAAGACGAGGCAAGGCAATTCATCAGTGGTGGGAGTCGGGGGTGACCCTCGTGCTGAGTCAGGATAGATGAGTGTTTCCAGAAGGAAGGAGGAAGAGTTCCTCTAGGCACAGGGAGCAGCTGAGGTGACTGGAATCAGCTTGCCATGGTCAGGAAATCGCTAAGCGCTTCATAGCTGGTGCCAGAGGGGCTCATGATGGAGAACAGGGGTTGAGTGTTGTCCTGGTTACCAGTGGAGGCCAGAGGGCGCCAGGCTCCAGATCTCTTACTTTTCTGTCCAGCAGGCCAGGCTGTCTCCCTCGGCTGGGTGGAATCCAGGGCTGGCAGCCAGGGGTCAGGCTGAGAATCTTCGGGAATCTTCAGCCGTCAGTCCAGCAAAGTTCTTGTTCTCTTAGTTCATCATTGCCGAGAAGTCTCCTGAGGAAGATCCTAGCCAGGAAACTTGGGGTGTGCTGAGGCCTCCATGTGGGGGAGGGTGTGGTTCCTTTCCTGCAGCCCCTCTTCCTTTCGGCTTCCAACTACCCCTCAAGGGGTAGTGGAGGGGCTGAGCTGGCCGGGCTGGCCTGCTGCCCAGGCTAGGAACTATCCACTGAGGCCCCACCTGGGTCACACGGCAGGCTCAGGCTCCAGCCTTGCAGGAAGGAAAGCAGCCAGAGCCCTGAAATAATAAATGGCAGAGCCAGCAGGAGCCTTCCTTGTCACCGCCCAGCTTCTTCATTCCAGAAGAGGGACTCTGAAGCAGGAGGCCCAGGGATGGGGGAGACTGGGCAAAGTCACTCTACCGGCCAGTCCTGGCCCCCATGGGGCTCTGCAAAGGCAGGGGGTTGATCCCTCCTTTCCTCCAGCACCTTCTAACTGCTCAGCAGGACAGAGAGGCTTAGGGCACAGGGACATTGGGTGAAGTCACCCAGTGGACTTGTGTTCCCACAGCTGGTCAGGCTGGAGCAGCCTTGCAGGGCATCATGAAGTTAACCCTGAGTCCCAAGCATCCCTGAATGGACTTAAGATCTCAAGTCTCTCAGAGAGAGAGAAAAAAAAAAAAACTGAGGCACAGAAAGAGGAGCTTTATCAGGGTACACAGAGGGAGCAGGCCTAAAACTCAGTACCTCACCGCCTCCAGTCCAGTACACATGGTCACACAGCTGTGAACATGCGCGCTGGAAATTGGGTCCTTCTGTGGTCCTGTGTTGCCTTCGAGGACAATCCTGTTAGAGAAGCTGGCGTTCTTTAGAAAAGGCGATTGGGAAATCCGGCGTGGGGGTGTAGTGACACATGTTTATAATCCCGGACATGAAAGGCTGGGGCAGGAGGATTGCTATGAGTGAGAAGCCATTCTGGGTTATAGAGTAAGACTCTGTCTCAAATGAGAAAGAGAGAAGAGGGAAGGAGAGAAGGGGAAGGGGGAGGGTTAGAGGAGAAAGGTAGAAAAAAGTCCCAGAAGGGTCTTTTCTGATTGTTCATGCAGCTCTGGGTTCATTCTGGAGTAAAAGCAGGAGAATCAGAAGTTCAAGGTCATCCTCAGGGCACATAAGATCCTGCCCCACCCCCCAAAGGGAGCAAGGAGCAAAGGAAGGAAAGGAAGGATGGAGGGAGCTCCTCCTGCTTGCGTTTGCCTCATGGATTCCTGAGACGGGGGAGTGAGAGGGCTTCGTCCAAGACCTGGAGCTTGTTGCTCAGCCTCCTTAGCTTCCCTTCTTCTTCCCTCTGTGACATGGAGAGGGTAGTGATTACCTTACAGCAAATGGATCATGGGGAGAGCAAGGTGCCACTGAAAGTGGCTGCCCCAAACCCAGCATAGCAACCTTAAGTGGGCAGTAGGTGACTTCACAGTGGTGCAGGTTCCTGAGCCGGCTTGAGTCTACCTCCTTCCTTCTGGGTAATCTGCTCCCCAGAGCTGGCTGTACCCTTGTCTCTCTGTCCTGCCCCAGGGAGAAAGATGGACCCCCTGTCTCCCACCTGGGCATTGGCTGCAGCTGCCCTCAGAGGCAAACTCTTTGTTCCAAATCTTGTCAAATCACTGCCCTTGTTCAGAACCTCTAGGACAGTCAGTGGTTCTCCATCTTCCTAATGCTGAGAGCGTTTCATACAGTTCCTTGTGTTGTGGGGACATGAGAGCGTTTCATACAGTTCCTTGTGTTGTGGGGACACCCCAACCACAAAACGATTTTGTTGCTGCTTCATAACAATGACTTTACTACTGCTATGAGTTGTAATGTAAATATCTGATGGGGACCTTGTGAAAGTGTCATTTGTCACGGCACACACATTGAGAACCACCCTTTTAGGAACTCCATGATTTGTAGAGTAAAACCCAGGGTTTGGGTTCAAGCCTGTCCCCTGGAATCTCTCTGTCTGGCTAAGGGATTAGACCTCGTCTATGGCACATACCATAACTTCTGGCTGGCTGTAGTCTCCTCATCTATAAAGCCTGCATGTGGTGAAAGGACTCTATCGGAGATGCAGGGTGAGCCTGGTCCTGCTCCTGGGAATAAATCTTTGTGTGCAGTGATGGGCAAGCATGTCCACTCGCTGCCCTTCGTGCACCCTCCCAGCCAGTCTTCAGGGTGGAGTAGAGGCTTAGCTCTGAGGTCTAACTGCTTACACTTCCTCCCTGCTCCCATGAGTGCACACTGCTGAGGACCCCAGGCACCAGATGCACCTGGTGGGGGTGCTGACCATTCATACAGGCACCTTCTCTTGCTTTGCTTGACCCATGGCTCCCCTTTTTGGGGTCTGAAGATGCATCACTTCCCCTGGGTGAGTCCAGAGCTGCTCTGTGTTCTGGCCCTGGCTTTTCCAGGCCTCCTCAGCCCTTAGCAGGTGGCTTCTCACTACTGTCTGTATTTACCTAAGCTGTGAGCACCCGAGACAGGGACAGTGTGACATCCTCCATCCACAGCATGCTTTACCCAGGGCCCAGAGGACAGCAGGGACTTATTGTGACTGAGATACCTCAGGATCAGTTTTCCAGAGACCCTCCATCAACCATCAACCCTTAGTAGTGGAGCTAAGCTGCAGTTGCCCCAGAAATATGAGGCGGGCCAAATCTCCAGGCCCACTGTGATAGTTTGTATATGCTCTGCTCAGGGAGTGGCACCATTAGGAAGTGTGGCCTTGTTGGAGTAGGTGTGTCACTGTGGGTGTGAGCATCCTAGCTGTCTAGAAGTCAGTATTCTGCTAGCAGCCTTTAGGTAAAGATGTAGCACTCTCAGCTTCTCCTACACCATGCCTGCCTGGATGCTGCCATGCTCCCACCTTGGTGATACTGGACTGAACCTCTGAACCCATAAGCCAGACCCAATTAAGTGTTGTCCTTTATAAGACTTGCATTGGTCATGGTGTCTGTCCACAGCTATAAAACCCTATCTAAGACAGCCACCCTTCCCCTCTCTGTGCCAGCCACCCAGGCAGGGTCTTGTTAGGTTCTAAGCATCTCTTGGGATCTCATGGGCAAGAAGTAAAATCATTGCTAGACACGGACAGAGCAGCTTACATTCACAGAAGCCACAGGCGCAGCTTTGTGCAGTTCCAGCTTCAGTGGGAAGGGAGTGGCTTCAGCTGCCCTTCTCATTGTGTGGTGGGAGCTGGCAGCCCAGGGACTAGGGACTTGCTGAGAGTCACCATGCCTGAGAATGGTTGGGCTGGGAAAGAAGCAGTCTCTTTTCTACCTTGCACTCCCTGACTGACAAGCCACCTCTACCAGGTGCTGCCTGTCCTTGTCTCCCCTGGGACCCTCCCACCAGGCCTGGGCCCCAGAGCCTCCCCATTCTCTCTTACTGAAAGCTGAAAGGGGCCAGCTCACTGGGCAACACTGAAGTCACTGAGCGAGTGTCAGGTTGCTGGAGCAGCCCCCAGCCTTGCTCCCAGCAGGAGCCCCTTTGTCTTCTTTACTTTATTTGCTTTGTCGAAATTTTCAAGCCTACTCTTAGCTTACTCACCCGGCTTCTACAGTGTCTTATTCTTTCTCCCTCCAGCCTCCAACTTTTCCTTTTTATGAGACATTTAAAACATTGGCAGAAACGTCAAGTTGGCAGACTCCATCCACTCCTTGCTCTTCCTTTCCAGCCCATATCTGCCCCTCCTCATATGCGCATAATTTAAGATAGGATCTCACCGCGTAGCCCTGGCTAGCCTGGAACTCTCTTAGTAGACCAGGCTGGTCTTGAACTCACAGAGATCTGCCTGCCTCTGCCTTCCAAGAGCTGGGATTAAAGGCGTGCGCCTCTATACCCAGCTTCCATTAAGACCTTTTAAAACATAATGTGTTTTTGTGGTCCCCCATTTGTCCACCCACCCACCACTCACTCTCAACTTTTTACATGGGTTCTGGGGATCCAAACTCAGACCTTCATGTTTGTGAGGTGAGCGCTTTACTGACTGACCTGTTTCTCAGCCCCCAGCTGTTCTCTGCAACAAGCCTTCACTATTTGGCCCAAACTCATCTTGAACTGGAACTTGCCCTCCTCCCACCTCAGTTCCCCAAGTACAGAGATTACAGTGTGTGCCATCATTGCCAGCAACAGTTAATTTTAAAAAACCAGGGCTCAGAGGCTAGAGAGGTGGTTTAAGAGTGACGACTGCTCTTCCAGAGGACCCAGGGCCAGTTCCAGGCCAGCATGGCAGCTCATAACTGCAGTCTGTAACTCCAGTTCCAAAGGATCTGTCCCCCTCTCTGGTTCCCTTGGGCACCACGTGCAAGTGCTACATAGACAGAGGCAAAACACCCATATACACAACATAAAAATAGATAAAAATGTAAAATATCAGGGCTCAAATAAGGCTTCTGTAATGTCATTTGTTGATACACGTCTTAAAGACTCTTAAGATTTCCCCTGCCAGGCCCAGGACGCAGTTCAGTGTGAAGCACTTCCTTAGCGTACTCATGATTTGCTCCCCAGCTCTGCAGCAAAAGAAAAAACTTAAAATTCCCCATCTTCTTGTGTCTGTGCGGTGGTGAGACGCCCTGCACCCAGGAGGCAGAGGCAAGCAGATCTCAGTCTGAGACCAACCTGGTCTACAGAGAGAGTTCAGGACAGTTTGAGAGACTGAGAAACTGTCTCAAAAACACAAAGCAAAACACTCCTTCTCTAATCCTCTTCTCTCTCTCTCTCTCTCTTTCTCTCTTTCTCTCTCTCTTTTCCCCCCCCTCTCTCTCTTTCTCTCTCTCTTTCCCCCTCTCTCTCCCTCCCTCTCTCTCTGGAACTTTTTGTACTTTCTATATGATTTGCTAAATGTTTTCAGTGTAATTGGTTAGGGCATCAAATAACCTGCTTTAATGACATGTTTCATATCTAGAACATGTAATTTAATCTTCCCGTGAACACCAGTCAAAGATCAAAGGAGCCAGGATCCACCAGCTCACAGAATGCATTCTGAGGAGAGGCAAAGCCTCCGCGATTCCTTACAGCAACTGTTGTTGTTGCCTGGTTAGAAATCTGGGAAAGGTTGGAAGGGAGGAACCAAAGAAAGCTATGAAGGGGACAAGGGACCATTGAACATCAGAGCCGCACAGTCTTAGAGGGTGGCCGAACGTGTTTATGAGATCCTTTATTTCTTCTTTCTAGGTCTTTCCTGGTAGAAAGTGAAAAGATTTTACACTGATAAGGGTAACTCCAGAGGTGTAGGTCACAGGTCGTGGACCTCCAGGGTTGGGTTACAGGGAATGAGCCAGGGAGCTATGTGGCCTTACACAACTTGGTGAGTCTCCAGGACTTGTCTTCCAGATGGAAATCAGCAAATACTGAGCCTATCCCCGCAGCCTCATTCAAATCAGAATGCTGGGTTGCCTACATTGGTGTGTTATACTTTCTTATGAACCGTAAGCTGGGCAGGCGTGGTGGACCACGCCTTTGTCCCTGTGCTCCAGAGGCACAGGCAGGTGGATCTGTGCCTTCAAGGACAGCCTGGTCAATGGAGTGAGTTCAGGGCTATGCGGTGAAACCTTCTCTTGGAAAATAAATAAATAAATAAATAAACAAGTGACTATTTAAAAAAATAAAAAATAGCCGGGCGGTGGTGGTGCACGCCTTTAATCCCAGCACTTGGGAGGCAGAGGCAGGTGGATTTCTGAGTTCGAGGCCAGCCTGGTCTACAGAGTGAGTTCCAGGACAGCCAGGGCTACACAGAGAAACACTGTCTCGAAAAACCAAAATAAATAAATAAATAAATAATAAAAAATAAATAAATTTTGAAGTTCCATCTGGTTTTTGCTTTGTTTTGTTGTTTTGAGACAGGGCGTCCCTTGTAGCCCTGGCTGGCCATGTAGAGCAGGTTATCCTCAAATTCAGAGAGATCCACTTGCCCCTGCCACCTGCTGAGGTTATAGGTGTGCACTACTCATGGGTGTTTTGTTTTGTTCTTATTTTTTAATTTACACTTACTTATTTCGTGGGCACACTTACACAGGTGTGCACACTTGCACGTGCCATAGGATACATACGGAGGTCAGACGACAACTTGGCGGAATCTGTTCTCTCCTTCCACCATGCAGGTCCCTGGCTTTGAACTCAGCTCCTTGTCTTGGCAGCAAACCCGGTTACACACTGAGCCATCACCCTGTCTGGGTTCTGGTTCATATCTTCCCTTAGTCTATTATGGGAGGTGCAGAGAATGCCTCTGGACTTTCATTTTTCAGTCTGCGTGTTACAGGTAATGTAACACAGGTTCAGTCTAATATTCTGTGGCTTGGTTTCTCCAGAGGCACCCTCATGGTCCAGGGCAAAGCGGTAAGTGGCCCATCCACCTCCTGCTTTAGCTGTAGGCTACAGGAGTTTACAGGTGGAGGGGACCTGAGAGCCCTCTCAGTAAAATGACAAACCCCGAGCTAGTGGAGAAAACTGCTGTTTCTGATTGGTGATAGCCATAATGGTCACTGGAGATTCAAAAATGGTGTCTGGCCCTGGTATTATAATGGTCCAAAGAAGTGAAATTTAATCTACAGCTCCCAGGGCTCTCTGTCCCTTTGCTCGGTTGCCATGGTAACCACAGCTGGCACTGCAGAGCCACAGGGATGAAGAATGGGTACTATTGATGCATCCTGACCCAAGAAGAGGTGCAGGCAGAAGACCTTTCTAGGCAGGGCATCTGGGCCTGGCCTGGCACTGCCATCTGTGGTCTTTTGCACAGGCAGAAAGCACAGGCCAGGAGCCAGAGTGGCAGCGTGTGTGTATGTGTGTGTGTGTGTGTGTGTGTGTGTGTGTGTGTGTGTGTGTGTGTGGTGGGGGAGGAGCACAAAGGACAATGCCAGTAGTTGGAATTCAGCTCTTTTCTTGGGCTGGATGGGCCGGGCTGCCTGAAGCACTGGGCTTCCAAGTTCAAACATCTCTTTTGTGCTGGGTTTCCTGCGTCTTCCTCCAGCGCCCGTGTAGGTTTTTGTGTAGAGGCACTGGCTCTTAGTGTTGAGAGAAATCCAGGTGGCCACCAGTCCTTAAATTTCATGTATTTATTTATCTGTCTGTCTGTTTGTTTCAGTGTGTTTGCGAGGTGTGTGTATCTTTTAGAGTGTATACATCAAAGCACAAGTGTAGAGGTCAGAGGTCAGCTCCACGGAGTCAGTTTTCCCCTGTCATCTTGCAGAATCCAGGGATCTAACTCAGTTCATCAGGCCTGTACACAAGCATTTTTACCTGCCAAGCCATTAGCCATTTTGCCAGCCTTTGCCTGTCCGTTCTGATCTAGAATCCAGAGCCTCAGTCTCTGTAGCACTGAAGTCCGTATGTAAAGCTGTAGACAGCTCTTGCCCTTGGGAGGAAACTCTTCCTCACTTGGGAACACCCTGTTTGGACTGAAGCCCGTGTCTCCCTGACTTCCACCTCTCTGTTCTGGAATCTTCTCCAGGGTCATCCAGACCACTTCCATTCACCTTTCTGCAGAACAGGCTCGAGGGCGTTAGGAGTTGAGGATCGAGGACTGCTACCAACTTTGCTTTCTTTAGACAAATTCCCTCTTTCCTTCCTGCTTCCTCGCCTACTTTCTAGGAGACAGTGAGAGAATCTGTGCAGGTGTTGGAGTTGGAGTTGGAGTGGAGATGACTTGGGGCCACGAATCAAAGCTGCGTTCTTGACTCTGTGGGTCTGCTTAATGTGGGCAGAATATCGACCTTGGATTTAGCCCATCCTGGGTTAAGTTCTGACGCAGCCCCTGTTTATGATTGAATATTGTAGACATTTTCCTTCCACTTCATCTGTAAAGTGGTCATGTGATACCCTCCTACCTGTGTGTGTGGCTGGGAGCATGAAGTCCGCTGGGCACAGAGCATGCGCACTGTGACAGATGCTGGAGCCTAGAACCTCAGCTCCTGATTTGTCACTGTCGTTACGGGGTCCTGGAAACTCTTCTCTGCCTTTTCCCAAACGCCTTCCCTTCCCAGGCTGCTCTCAGGAATTCCCCTTAATACTTTTCTTTTTCTATTTTTTTAATTGATTTTTTTCAAGACAGGGTTTCTCTGTGTAGCCCTGCTTGTCCTGAAACCCCCTCTGTAGACCAGGCTGGCCTCAAACTCAGAGATCTGTCTGCCTCTACCTCCCGCGCTGGGATTAAAGGTGTGTGTCACTCTGCCCGGCCCAAGGTTTTGTTTTATTTTTGTTTATGAATATGTGGATGCGTGTGCATTGTGTGGGCACCTGTGGAGGCCAGAGGACAGCAATAGGTCCCGTGGAGCTGGACTGACAACTGATGGTGAGCTTTCCTGTGTGGATGCCGAGAGTTGAATTTGGGTCCAGTGTAAGAGCATCAGGTACCGAGTCATCTCTCCAGGCCCCAGAGAGGACTAACTGGGTGCATGCTGAGGAATAATAGGACATTCAGTCTTTGTTTCCTGTAATCAAACCATTGCGTTTCTGAAAGAGCAGAAAACTTTGTGTGTACAGTAAGCATCCCTGCAATTTCTAACGTGCAAGTCTCAAGTGTGCACCAAGGTGCTTCAGGCTGTATTTGTTGATACTGTATGCTGTATGGTGAAATGGCACCGTGTAAGGTGCTCGTGTTGTGTGTTCAGAACCAAGGCTGCAATGACCTAGCTTCATAGAGTGTGGCTGAACACTGCTAGAACACATTTGGGGGCTGGAGAGATGGCTCAGTAGTTAAGAGCACCGACTGCTCTTTCAGAGGTCCTGGTGGCGCACAACCATCTGTAATGGGATCTGATGCCCTCTTCTGGTGTATCTGAAGATAGTGTATGTACTCACATATATAAGATAAATGAATAAATCTTAGGAAAGAAATACCTCAGATTCATGATACACTTGATTTTGAGATAATTTTGGGTCATCACATCCTCAGAAACATTTTACAATTGCTAAATCACTTGCCACCTGCACATTCAGTTACGTGACCCATCAGTTAATAAGCCTTGGTTAAGCCGGGCAGTGGTGGTGCATGTCTTTAATCCCAGCACTTGGGAGGCAGAGGCAGGTGGATTTCTGAGTTTGAGGTTAGCCTGGTCTACAGAGTGAGTTCCAGGACAGCCAGGGCTACACAGAGAGACCCTGTCTCGAAAAAAAAAAGAAAAGAAAAGAAAAGAAAAGAAAAGAAAAGAAAAGAAAAAGCCTTGGTTAGGTTGAGCTGAAGTTCCAACTCTAGCCTGGTGACTCCCCTGTGTCACACATCTCTGAATCTCTAGGTTTATGTACTGCTGGCCGGCACTAGGTTGGTAGAAAGTCTGTGGTCTTTCTGGAGTGGCTTCGTTATTTTGTGGCTTCTGTGTGGTCAGGCAGAAGAGAGTGTTCAGCTTATATTTGGCAGGGGGAACCCAGCAAGCTCAGAAGACAGCAAGACTCCATGTGTGCTCTCTCTCTCTCTCTCTCTCTCTCTCTCTCTCTCTCTCTCTCTGTGTGTGTGTGTGTGTGTGTGTGTGTGTGTGTGTGGTCAAATCCTGAAGTCAAGGCCTTCCTTCTTGCACAGCCCCTCTGAACCTTGGACACTTTGCCTCTAGGTCCTGGAAGGAGACCAGGCTATCTTACAGAGGATTAAGAAAGCTGTCCGAGCTATCCACAGCTCTGGCCTCGGTGAGTGAGCCTGCCTGGGACCCGGGGGCCTGGGGCCCGGTCAGGCCTGCAGCCAACTCTGAGAGCCCTTCCTGTCTGCAGGCCATGTGGAGACTGAGGAGCATTACCGAGAGGCCGTGGAAGCCTTGGGGAATAGTCACCTATCCCAGAACAGCCATGAGCTGTCCACTGGCTTCCTGAACCTGGCCGTATTCACCCGAGAGGTGGCTGCTCTCTTCAAGAACCTGGTGAGGCTCCTTCCAGATTCACAGCAAGTCCAGCCTCTTGATTATTTTTTAGGATGTGTTTATTTTTATTCCATGTGTGTGTGTTGTATGCATGGATACACATGCACCGTGAGTGTGTCTACCTGGTGCCCTCGGAGGCCAGAAGGGCGTGTCGGATCCCCTGGAACCGGAATTGCTCATGATGTTTATTCATCATGTGAGTGCTGGGAATACCCAGAGTTCTTTACCACAGAGCCATCTCTCTAGCCCAAATCTAGCATCTTCAGAACTGACCAGGAAGAGTCGGCTGTGCCCCTTGATCTCTGACCCCTAACCTGAAGCTTCTGTACAGTTCTGACCCGTCTTTACCATTTGTTTTGAGACTGGTGACACTCCTGCCTCAGCCTTCTGAGTGCTGGGATCCGTCTGTTGTGTTCCCACCCCATGCCCTTTCCCACCGTTGTTTCTAGCCTCCCATCCCTCTGCCCTCCTCTGCTTCACCCAGGAGCAAAGGGGGTCCTGCAGCAGGGCAGGAAGAGCCCCTCACAGGGGTGGAGCTGTCCAGGGAGGGCACTGTGTTCATTACCCTCAGTCCCCCTCTGCCCTTTCATCTCTCCCTCTCCCTGCCTCTTAGAGTCCTGTGCCTCTCCTTTGCCTCCTGGTACTCCCCTGGGCCCTGATCCCCTTGGGGCGGGGTCTCTGCTTTTCGTAGGTTCAGAACCTGAACAACATCGTCTCCTTCCCGCTGGACAGTCTGATGAAGGGGCATCTGAGGGATGGGCGACATGTGAGTGTCCATGTGGGAGAGAGGGGCCTGCCGAGGGAACAGTGGATGCAGGGCTGGGTAGGAGGAAAAGCCAAGTGAGGGGCTGTCACTACAGAAATACTGCCTTTGGGTCAGCTGGAGGGCCTGGCATCTAGGCCATGTGTACAGTTCAGCCTGTGGTTCTGACTCCTCACCTCTACCGGCAGGGTAAAGCCATACACGCTTCCCAATGCTGGTACACGGAGGTCCAGGGTGCAGGCCAGGATCCTCAGTGTTCTGTTGCTGCTCCTCTGCACCCAGCAGCCCTGGGTTCATGCAGAGAGGTTCTGTGAAAGGAGATGGCAAAGTCACCTCCCTGGCACTCCGCCCCACAAAGCATGGGGAGGAACTGTCCTCATCTGAGTGACACCATCCTGGGAACCTCCCAGACCAGACTGGTGACTTTTTTTCTCAGAAGTTGAGGCTGTCTAGAAGGGTGTGGAGAGTTGGGTTAGCTAAGGCTCAGGTATCCAGCCCAGGCAAGCCAGGCCAGGGGTCAGCTGAGTCTTACTGGTTTGCCACGTGGCCTCAGGGAGACTTCTCAACTATTCTATGCATCCATACAATTTCCTGGTGGTCTCAAATCAGGCAGAAGAGATTGGTAGGATAAAATCGGGGTGGTGTTTGACCTTCAGCTTCCTGCCTCATCCTCCACAGCCCACGACAAGACTCATAGCAGAGCCCAGAGGCTGGCTGCAGTCCAGGCTAGACCTCACCACACCTTACTGGTTCTTGGCAATTCTGGGGAGAAGCTGGGGTGGGCTAAGCCCGGGGAAGGGAGTTGGGTAGATGTGTTAGTGTCTGCTGGAGAACAACACTGGACGACATCACTCACTCATAGCTCACGAGTGGGATTCCCCGGAGGCAGCAGAGCATCCTGTTATCCCAGGGCTCATGCCTCCCTTTGGGCAACTCGTTCTTTTCTCAACTCCAGGATTCCAAAAAGCATCTGGAGAAGGCATGGAAAGACTACGAAACCAAAGTGTAAGTGACCGTGGAAGGGTGGCCTTCAGGAGAGCATGTCTTTGTTGAAGAAGGAGGCTGACTTTGGGGTGTGTCACTCGGGGTGTCTGGCTCTTCAGAGCCTATAGTCAGGCCCAGCTGGGTTCTGGGGGCTGTGCTGCAAGACAGCCCAAGGGAGCTGTAGTGAAAGGACCATGGGATGCTACCTCCAGTGACCTTTTGGTGAACGAGGATACCGAATCTTCAAGATAACTCAGCCCTGAGAGGGAGGTGTTAGTGTCCAGAGGCTCAAAGGGGCTGAGTTGTTAGTTAGCTCAGGGCCACACAGCTGGGCAGCAGATGGTAGTGGCAAACATTGGGTTGGACATAGAAGAGGAGGGGAGAGGTACCCAGGTTTCCTCATGCTGTCCCAGGGACAGAGGAGACTGGCCTCCAGTGGCCAGCTCTCCCTAAGCAGACTCCTTGTTCTCCCTCAGGTTCCAGTTTCAGAATCTGTATTATTGCTTAGAAAAATTAGTTTTGCTTATATTGTGCTAAAGCAGAAATATAATCTAAAAAATATGGTGAAGTTTTAAAAAAGGGATGGGGGAGAGTTTGCTCAGCATGGTGTCACATACCTACTGTCCCAGATACACAGGAGCAAGAAGCAAGAGTCACTTGGTCCCAGGACTTTAATCACCTTTAAGAGAATATTAGGGTCACTTTGTGGGGAATGTCTCTGCTAGACATTTTATTTTATTTTATAAAAATGCATAGCACTATAATTTCATAACTTAAAAAAAAAAAAAAGGCCAGGTGGATGGGCCAGGGAGATGTCTCAGTTGTGTGGTCAGGCAGATGGCCAGGAAGATGTGTCCACCGTGTTCACATTGCAAGCTTGAGGACCTAAGTTCAATTCCCAGAAGTCACTTAAAACACACACACACACACACACACACACACACACACACACACACACACACAAAACCAAACCAAAGTTGAGGTGTGGTGGCGATACACTCCTATAATTTCTGCAGTGTGCAAGAAGTGGGGGCAGGAAGAACAGTTTCAGGGCCAGGCTCTGCAACATGGCTAGTTTGAAGCCAGCCTGGGATATGTGAGGCTCTATCTCAGAAAGATAAAAACTAAAAAGCAAGAGGAAGTAGGGAGAAACTGCCAACGCATAGGAAGAAAAACCTTTAATCCCCAGGAAGGAGACAATATTTTTCCACCATGAAATATGTTAACAAGACTGAGTCCAAAATAACCATATTGTTGTGTGCTATTTTTCATTAAGAAATATTATATGAAGCTAGACACAGTTATGTGTACCTACAATGGTCATACTTGGGAAAGTGAGGCAGGAGGATTAAAAGTTTGAAGCTAGCCTGGTACATAGAGAGAGCTTGCCTCAAAATGGACTGGGCTTGGTGGCGCACACCTTTAATTCCAGCACTCTGGGAGAGAGCAGGTGGATCTCTATGAGTTTGAGGCCAGCCTGGTCTGCATAGTGAGTTCCAGGTTAGCCAGGGCTCCATAGTGAGACCCTGTCTCAAAAGCGAGTAAACAAAGCGGGGATGTAACTCAGTGCAGAGAGAGCTTGCCTATGGCACTCAGAGCTCTGGGTCCAGTCCCCAGCAGAGTATAAGTGGGTGTGGTGTTGGCAAAGACCTGTTATTCCAGTACAGGAAGACAAGACAGGAGAGTGAGAAGTTCAAGGTTACCGACCCCTACTCACAGAATTTGAGGCTAGTCTAGGATGCATGAGACCCTGTCTCAAAAAAGAAAAAAGAAGCCAAAATTGTGACCCATCTCTCTGCATTAGTATAATATTCTCAGACAGCAGCAGTTAGCTGGGGCAGGGTGTGGCAACATGCACATTCTGCAATGTATTTAATCTGCCTGTCATGGGGGAAGCATCCTGGGAACTAAATATTTGCTCCCGTGCGTAATGACCTCTGTGGGACAGGTTCCAGAGAGCAGATGCTGTAACATTTATTGTCCTTCCATCTCCTAGAGCTATGTACACCTGTCCAGGTCCAGGGCCTTCCTCGTCTTCTAGCTGAGAGCACAGGGCCTTATCCTGTCTGGGATGCCGTGTGGCCATCTGCTCATTTTAGAGATCCAAAAATGGGCCGCAGAGAGACAGGCTAGCCTTATCTGGATGAGCTGCTGAGGGAATCATGTGACTCTTTTTTCCCTTCGTCTTGTAGTGCCACATCTACCAAAATGGTCGGAGCAACTTTCCCTACACACCTTCCCAAGCAACTCTGCCTTCACTCAGTTTTTTTTTTCCTAGAGAACTTTTTGTAAGATTTCAAAGGTGTGGTAGCATGTGCCTTTGATCCCAGCACTCAGGAAGCAGAGGCAGGTAGATCTGTGAGTTGAAGGCCAGCCTGATCTACAGAGTGAGTTCCAGGACAGCCAGGGCTACACAGAGAATCCCTGTTTCAAAAAACCAATAAATAAATAAGTCTTAAAAAAGGACAGAAAAATTCAGCAAGTATTCATTTCCCACTTCTGTGCCAGTGTGCCAGACCTGGGGAAAGGCCTGAGAGGCAGAAGCCTAGAGCTGGGCATTATCTGCCCCAAGGATTTCCTCTGACCAGCTTGGTTTTTTTTTTTTTTCCATTTTTAATATTTATTTTGGTTTTATATGTGTTGGTGCTCGAGTGACTGTGCACTGTGTGCATGCAGTGGAGACCTGTCAGAATACCCTGGAACTAGAATCACACATGGTTGTGAGCCTCCATGTCGAGGCTGGGAATTGAACCTGGGTCCTCTGGAAGAGCAGCCAATGCTCTTAACAACTGAGCCATCTCTCCAGCCCTGGCTTGTGATCTTGAGCAACTTACTTCTTCTGGGTTACAAAGACAGTGTGGCTGTTTCCAGATGATGGGGACTAAGATAGGTGTTAGCATCAAATAGATCTGGGTTCAAATCCCACCTCGGCCACTTCAGAACTGTGTGGCTAGGACAGGCCTTAAGCTTCTCATCTGTACAGTGGAGTAACAAGTCCTGCCTCGTGAGCTTATCACTTTGGTGTGTAAAAATAACAGTCAGCTTTAGGATGTAGCTCAGTTGGCAGTGTGATTGCCTGGCACACACAAAGACCTGGGCTTGCTCCCCGGAACTGTGTAAAAGCTGGTGTGATGCACACCTATGATGTCAGTGCTTGGGAGGTGGATGCTGGAAGGTCAGGAGGTCAAGATGATCTGATAGTGAGCGAGGCCAGATTGGGCTACTTAAGACCCAGACTCTGAGAAAGAGAAAATCGGGAAGAATCAGTTAGTGCGTATAAAGAGCTTCCTTGGTGGGGAACTCTTTATACTGTTATCAGGAGAAGGTGCTACCGTCACCCCCAATTCACAGATGATAGATAGATGGATGGACAGATGGGCGGACAGACGGATAGGTGGATGGATGGATAGACTGACCCAGCACCAGGTCCCTACCTTATTGTATCCTCCTGGTTTGAATGACAAGAAGAGAAATGGCTCAATAAATAACAAACACAAAATGGCAGCACCATGGTAGTCTCCACACAGAGGGGAAGGATGTGCAGGCAGTTTGGTTGGGTGGAGAGAAGAGCAGTAGGCGAGGTATGCAGGGGACTGGGCATCTCCACCCAGCTCAGTGTGGTAAGGACGATAGGTGTGTGATTGCCTTGAGTTTCCTGTCCCTCCTTACAGCACCCTGATGCCTGCCTTTACCTCCCAGAGTCTAACCCTTCCACCCTTCTCTTATTTCTCACTTCTGCTTGCCCAGTCTCTTACTTGCCTAGCATCTGGGTACAGAAAGCTTCTCCATTTTCCAGATTTGAAGACTGAGGCTCAATGAGGAGGAGCCTGTTCATTGCCTGTAGGGGTTAGTCCCACCTCATCTGCTCTGCCCTGCTCAGGGCTCACATTCACTGGGAGGCAGAAATGTTAAGCAAATGTCTCCTGTGCATGGCACTCGTGGATCTCTACACCCAGTCTGAGACGTGCAAATACACTCTTGGCCGCTGTTGGTGGACTTCCTGGAAACAATCCACAAATGGATCCACCAGCCCCAAAGAGGAAAAATAGCTACCCCTGGGGATCTGTTGGGGTGCAGGGGAGAGGCCCTAGCTCATTCATTCTTTAGTAGGGAGGTGTGGAGATTGAAGCAGACTCATGGGTATTAGGCTAGCCCTCCGCCCCAGAGCTGCAGCCCGGCCTGAGTGCCACAGGCTTTCCGAGCTTTGACTGAGAGCTCTGTGGGCTCCTGAGAACCAGGGCTCTGTGATCATCTCTCCCACACACATTTTCTGAGTCCCTTCTAGCTAAGCAGAATGAGTCAGCCTTGGTTCCACCTGACCCTTAATACCTATGGCATAAAATCTTCATACCCTTGCTCTACCTTAAAGACCCAGAAGCTTAATTGGTGGGATCCAGGCCCCCTGTGGTCCAGCCTCAGCAATATCCTATCCCTGTCCATCTCTGCACAGCTCCCTGAGCTGTCCACCTAAGGTATCCCAAGATCTAGCCCTCCTGCCCAGCCCTAGCTTCCCCCAAGCTAATGTTTCTGGCTTCCAATCGCAGGCAGCACAGACGTCGCTTTCTAAGTTGCTGTGACAAGGCCAGGTCTCTTGTTTTACTCTCCTGCCTCTGCTTTGATGTGATTTGTGCCTTTCCCCTTTGTGACCCTCTGGACTCCCCAGACCTTCCCATTCTCTGTTGGTGCCAGCTCCAGCACATAGATGGCACAGGGAAGGGTTCTGTCCGTACACACATGGATCCATGGTAAGGATGGTGGGTGGCATAAGGGCTGGAGAAGCCTCTTCAAATGTCGCTTTTCTTATGACCTAGGGCCAAGCTGGAGAAGGAGAGGGATCGAGCCAGGTTCCCAGGAGGAAGCCACCATGGGGTGATGTCTCAGGACACACAGCGAGAGCGACGAGTCTTCCAGCTGCACATGTGTGAGGTGAGGTGCAAGCCCCTAGTAAGGATGTGTGGGGTGTGTTTCCTGTTTGTTCCTTCCAAACCCTCAAGGCAACAGTCGCAGACCCTGGGGCTGGCCAGCTGGCCTGTAGGATGTAACCATGGTTCAGTCATGGCTAAGAGGTTTAGCCCTGGGGCAGGGAACAAAACCAGGATCCAGTTCACGTCACACATTGTTTTGTCTTGTCCTTTGCCAGTACCTTGTCAAAGCTGGAGAGAGTCAGGTGAAGCAAGGCCCAGACTTCCTGCAGAGCCTCATCAAGTTCTTCCACGCCCAGCACAAGTAAGTCCTCCACCTCCACCTTTAATGTTTCGGAGGAACAGGACAAAGCACCCCTCTGGGACTTGAGACCCTCTAGGTCTCTGTATGTCTGGACCTCGTTGGCAACAGTTTTTTTTTACACAGATGCCACTTTATAAAGTACTCAGCATGGTCCAGGCACTAAGGGGTGGATATGGTGATCTCACCAATTGCCTAGCACCCATGAGCAGATGCAGCATTTATCCATAGATATGGGAAAGACTGAGGCCTACTTATCAAGCTCTTGAAACTAGCCAGTGAGAGCTGAGCCTGGAGAGTCTCACCTCTGCACACCCGCTCTCACCCTCAGGCTGCATGCCATGTGGGGCGGCCACATCCCCATTTCCTCCCCTCCCTGATCCCTTGTTTGGCCTCTGACTTTTCTTAGCTTCTTCCAAGATGGCTGGAAGGCAGCTCAGAGCCTGTCCCCCTTCATCAACAAGCTGGCAGCCTCAGTCCATGGGGTAAGTCCCGCCTGTCCCTCAGTGTGGGGTCAACACTTCCCCTCCCTCATCCCTTTGGGAAGCTGTGAGTATAAAGGGCTAGCTCCTGTCAGAGTGAGACACTGCCCCACATACTGGGTCGGGCTCTGCCCTGCACCATCTCCTCTGCCCCTTAGCTTCGGCAAGCTCAGGAGGAGGAACTACACAAGCTCACCCAGCTCCGGGACTCCCTCCGAGGGATGCTGCATCTGGAGAGCAGAGAGGTCAGCCTCTGAATCATTCTAAAAGAGATGTCTGACCCATTCACTACACCCTGGCATATGGAGGGAGGCAGGGAAGGAGAAGAGCCGCCATGTGCCCCCCCCAGGAGCAGTGTGGCACGGGGCTCTTCCCTCCCAGACATCCTGAAGTCTCTTTTGCATGTCTGAGGGGCAGGAGCACCCAAACCGGAAGAACTCAGGGGGCAGCTACAGCATCCACCAGCACCAAGGCAACAAGCAGTTTGGGACTGAGAAGGTGGGCTTCCTGTACAAGAAAAGTGATGGGTGAGTGACTCAGAGAGCTTAGGCAACTTGCCCAAAGACACACAGCTAGGAATGAAGGCTGTTCTTACAGTCCCAAGGACCACTTTGCACAGTCTGCTAGAATATAATTATCAGAGGACAACTGTGTATATAACTCTTTCCTAAAGGTCACTAGAGGTTATTCTTCAAGAATTGCAGCAACAAGGCCTGACACATGCCTTTAATGCCAGCATTTGGGAGTCTGAGGCAGGGGATTGCCATGAGTTTGATGTCAGCAGCAATTGAGACTTACCAAACACTAAATATACCTTCATCCTTGGCCTCTATACAGTACACAGACTATCCCTGGATGTGAAAACCGCGACTATGCCTCGCTTCCTGGTGTTAATTTTTTATTTTAAGAATGGCCCAGTGAGATCACTTACAGAGTAAGGGTGCTTGCTAACACGCTTGACTGAGTTCAATCCCTGGAACCACGTGGTAGAAATAGAGAACTGACTGTCTTGGTTACTTTTCTATTGCTGGGAAGAGACACCATGACCAAGGCAACTTATGGAAGGAAGAGTTTAGAGGGGGTTTAGAGTTCCAGAGGGTGAGTGTGTGACCATCATGGCAGACATCAAGACATCATGGCAGCAGACAGGCAGGTTTTGGTAGCAGGGAGCTCACAGCTCACCCACAAGCACAGAGCAGGAAAAAAAAAAAAAAAAAAAAAAAGCTACCGGGGAATGGTACAGGCTTTTGAAACCTCAAAGCTTAACCCCCAGTGATACATCCATCTCCTCCAACAAGGCCACACCTCCTAATCTTTCCCAAATAGTTCTGCCAACTGTGGAGCAAGTGTTCAAACCTGAGCCTGTGGGGTCATGCTCACGTGACTCCCTCAGGTCATCATCCTCTCTCCCAGTTCGTGTGCTCGGGTATGCTCATGCACAAAGTGAGGTTGTGAGTTGTGTCTCTTCCATCAGGCTGGAAGCGCTCAGGGTACCAGAGTCATCTTGACACTTAGAGAGGGAATTCTAAAGCGTGAGGCTTTGCCCCAGCATCCTGGGAGCTTCTCGAGGGCACAGTAGACGGACGGACGGGAAGATGTCCTGCATTCTTGTTCTCGGATGCAGCAGAATTAGATGTGAGCCGCTGGACACTGATTTTCTGTCCTGGGCTTTAGGATTCGAAGAGTCTGGCAGAAGAGGAAGTGTGGAGTGAAGTATGGCTGCCTGACCATTTCCCACAGCATGGTGAGATCTCTTCGGGGTTCTGAGAAGACAGATGCGAAGCCCTCCCTCTAGGACAGGCCTCTACTCCTAGATAATGGAGTATTGGCGATCTCTGGTAGGAGGAAGGATGGTATCCGAAGGCTCAACTTAGGATGTACATCCCCTCCCCGGGAGGAAAGGGTCTTTCGTACTTAATAGATAAGGAACCAGAAGACATGGTCCTCTACCCTCAAACTTCCACAGATCAACAGGCCGCCAGTGAAGCTGGCCTTGCTGACATGCCAAGTGAGGCCAAACCCTGAGGAGAAACGGTGCTTCGACCTGGTGACCCGTGAGTAGTCTGTGCCAGCCCCACCCACACTGCCCCTCCTGAGTCGCTACAGCCCTGGCTCTGTATGAAGTCTTGTTATGTAGCCTTGCACGCCCAGGGCTCCAAGGGCTTAGCACTTTATAGGGTTTTGCCTCTCATCCTACTGAACATGAAAACACATCTGCCTCCTGTATAGATTAAGCGTGGTGGTCATGGAGCGCACATTTGAACGGCTCTGGCTTTTCTGGCTTTTGAAACAGGTTTAACTTTTTTTGTGGATCTGAGGGTAGGGAGCTTTAATGCCAAGCTTTAGGGAAGTGAGTGCAGGCCAGGGAAGCTCTCGGGCCAGGAACAGTTAACACTGCCTAGCATGCATAAGGCATAGTGATGGTGACACACATCTGTAATCCAGGGAGGGGGATCAGTAGTTCAATCCTCAGCTACATGGGGAGTTTAGGCCAGCCTGGTTACAAGAGACGTTGTCTCACTTTTTAAAAAAGGGCTCTTGTCCTCTGGGAACCCTCTTAGTGATTTATTTTTATTTTATATGTATGGGTATTTTGACTGCATGTGTGTCTGTGTGTGTTGGATCCTTCAGAACTGTGGTTATAGAAAGCAGTGAGCTGCTGTGTGTTCTAGGAATTGAATCTACATCTTCTGGAAGAGCAGCCAGTGCTCTTAACTGCTGAGCCATTATTCCAGACAAGGAAGCCTCTTAGAAGGAGCGAGAGGAGGATCCAGGGCTCTTGCAGGGCGGATATCCAGAGGAGGGAGGCGTGCACACAGACCCTCGGAAGACCTGAGCTGCTATAGAGAATTAAGAGCTGTTTGAGGAGAGCATTTGTGTTTAGCCTTGAGAGATGCGGATATTGTAGCATTTAGGAGAAGGGGGACTTTGGGAGGGGCGGGTAGCAGGGCAAAGGCATGGAAGCGGAACAGACTCCTCACGCCAGTCTTCCACACAGGAGCAGTGAGAGGCAAGGCCTGGGACTGCCTCTTTAAGGTCTGGACCTTGTTCCCTGATAGTAGGGACCCTAGGGTGTCCAGAAGCAGGGTGCAGTATGGTTAGGTCTGTAGACACAACAGCCTGGGAGCTAGCTGTTAGGGCTAGGAAGAGGGAGAGAGGAAGGAACCGAGGAGACTAGAGTGTGGTGGTGCTGGAGGTGAGGCCACGTTGTACTTGAGCTGGGGGGTGTGCTGTGCACTGAGCCTGGATCATACAGAGAGCCTTGTCGGGGGTCCTACGTTGGAGATGACTTACAGAGGTGGTAACACTCACTTAGGAGGGCCTGATTTCAGAGGCACCTGATGTTTGTCCTGGGGAAGGCCTGCCATATCTGTGGGCTTGATGCCCTTTTCTCTCCTCCACAGACAACCGTACGTACCACTTCCATGCAGAAGATGAGCAAGAATGTGAGGCGTGAGTACCTGCTCTGGGCCAGCGGTGGGGGCTGGGAGGCAGAGCACGGAGCAGGGAACTCCTGGTCCACATCCAGTCTCCCGTTCCCATCTGCACAGATGGGTGTCCGTGCTACAGAACAGCAAGGACGAAGCGCTGAGCAGCGCCTTTCACGGGGAGCCCAGGGACGGCCAGTGGTCGTGGGGCACCAGATTGGATACAGAGCCCCACGACCTAACCAACATGCTCGTCGCTGAGGTGAAGAGCAGACCAGGGAATGGCCATTGCTGTGACTGTGGGGCACCAGGTCAGCGGTAGGGAAGCTTTGGTGGGAGGCCTGGAGAAGGGGCCCTGGGATGTAGGCGCCAACCGCGCTCCTCTGCAGATCCCACATGGCTCAGCACCAACCTGGGCGTGCTCACCTGCATCCAGTGCTCGGGTGTCCACCGGGAGCTGGGCGTGCGCTTCTCCCGCATACAGTCGCTCACCTTGGACCTCCTGGGCCCCTCGGAGCTGCTGGTGAGAGCCGGGTCAGGGGTCAGAGGAGGGGCGTGGAGGCGGGGCTTAGGGAACTGTAGGGAGGGACTAAACTTTGAAGGGTGAACCGTGCTGGGAACTATGTCCTAACACGTGATTTTACCCGCCGACTTCCGCTCCTGCTCTACTGTGCCTCCAGCTGGCTTTGAACATCGGAAACTCCCACTTCAATGAAGTCATGGAGGCCCACCTGCCTTCCCACGGCTGCCCTAAACCGTCTCCTGAGAGTGACATGTAAGAATGGTTTCAGAAGGTGGGCTTGCTAGCTCCCCAGGTTCCAGGGTCTGAGAAGGATCTGGGGTCATAAGGCTGGGAAGGCCGGGTGGTGGTGGCACCAGCACTTGGGAGGCAGAGGCAGGCAGATTTCTGAGTTCGAGGCCAGCCTGGTCTACAGAGTGAGTTCCAGGACAGCCAGGACTACACAGAGAAACCCTGTCTCGAAAAACCAAAAAAAAAAAAAAAAAAAAGAAGGCTGGGAAGAAGGGAAGAAGGGAGCCCTCTGAACCGGAAGTTATCAGCACTGCAGACTCACCTGGAGGGTGGTTCCAGAAGTTGCTATGCGGAAAAATTTCTGGGGTCCCGTGATTGTCTATTATCTTGGCAGGAGCAGCCGCAGAAACTACATTGTAGCCAAGTATGTAGAACACAAGTTTGCACGCCGTTCCACACCTGAGCCCCAGAAGCTACGGACAGCCATCTGCTGCCAGGACCTCCTGTCAGTTCTGGAGGCCTTTGCCAATGGGCAGGACTTCGGACAGCTGCTTCCAGGGCCTGATGGACAGGTGAGAGCCCCTCCTGGGGCCTCTGAGGAGTCCTATTTCCTCGCTTATAAAGTGGTTCCCTTGGAAGTAGGGAAGACCAGGTCTGATCGGAGTACTGAAAGCCACTGTATTCTGGTGATAAGTTCATGAGGGAGGAAAGATTTCATCAACAGGATTCCTGGGACTGATTGGACATTTAAAACTGGGTGTATGAGACTGGAGAGAGGCCTCAGTGGTTAAAAGCACTGGCTGCTCTTCCAGAGGACTAACATTCAGTTCTCAGTATTCACATGGAGGCTCCCAACTGTCTCTCCAGTTCCAGGGAACCCAATGCCTTCTCTGGCTTCTGTGGGCACTGTATACATGTGGCACACAGACAAAACCATGCATGTAGAATTGGGGGTGAAAAAAGAAGGCAATCTTTTACAAACAAAATAAGTGAATGTCACCGCCTGGGGGTGTAGCTCGGTGAGGAAGCATTGTGAGCTTGCCTGTGAGGCCCTGCATTGTCCCCTGCACTGCAGAAGAGCATCATGTCTCTGAATTGTACAATTGAAACCTTCACAGGCCACCCAGTGGGCGGTGGGGGCATAGCACTTGAGAGAGCGCTTGGGTAATGTGGACAGCACAAGCAAGCCAGAGAACAGGAGGCCAGAGAGACCTCAGTGAGGAAGTGGGAGAAAAGAGGAGCCTGGATTAAGATTTGGGAACCACAGCCGGGGCGGTGGTGGCACACGCCTTTAATCCCAGCACTTGGGAGGCAGAGGCAGGTAGATTTCTGAGTTCGAGGCCAGCCTGGTCTACAGAGTGAGTTCCAGGACAGCCAGGGCTACACAGAGAAACCCTATCTCAAAAAACCAAAAACCAAAAACCAAAAAAAAAAAAAAAGATTTGGGAACCACTGAAGGACGCCATAAAGGACAGCCTGGACCTTCCCAGGCTTCCCTAATGTGAGGGTCTGTCCAGATGTCTCATCTCTTAGGGTTTCTGATGACACCATATTCAGAGATGTTGGGGCAACAAGGGTTCAAGAGGGCAGGTGACAGGGGAAACTCAGTCACATGTGTGTGTGTATGTGTGTGTCCAGGCACCTGGAGAGCTCCCCCTGCACTTGGCCATCAGAGTCGCCAGCCAGGCTTCTCTGCCGATAGTGGACTTCCTCATCCACAATGGGTGAGAGCCTGTCTGCCATCAGCAGCCTTGCTGGTCCCAACTCCCACCTTGTCCACCTCCCCCCTCTTTCCCTGGGACTTTGGCACCCCCCCCCACCTGTTTCTCTCTCGGAACCTCCCTGCAACCCCCTCCTTCTAGTGGTCACTTGGATGCCAAGGCTGAGGATGGAAACACCGCCCTGCACTGCGCTGCACTCCACGGCCAGCTGGACTGTCTCAAGCTGCTGCTGAAAGGGAGAGCTCCCCTGGGGACAGGTGTGGCTCTAGGCCTCCTGCAGACTCCTTTCTGACCACTGCGTATGGGGCCTTCTGCCTTCACAGACCAGAGCATTGATAGCAAGCACACCCTTTGCAGGGATACTCCCCCTGGCTTGCTTCTGCCTTCCTCGGGGTGGGGGTTGTCATTCATTTCTAGTCTTAGCTTCCCCATGTATAAAATGAGAGTTTCACAGAGCTAGTGAGCCTGTGAAAAGGTGTGCAGATGGAGCAAAGCAAATCCTAGCTGAATCTGGGTTCTAGTTATGTAATTGTTACCTGCTTACTATATAACATGTGTCTGGTCCCATGATAAGTGATCTGTATTGTTAATCAGTGACTCCTCGCAGGCTGCTGAACAGATAGTTTCACGGATCATATTCATTTAAAAGATGACACAGTTTAAGACCCAGTGGGACTAAGCAAACCACCTACGACCTCACAGGAAGTCAGAGAACCAGTTTTCAGACTCAGACAATCTGATCCCAAGGCCCATATTAAACTCTAATCTGCAATGTCCCCTTGATTCTAACCATGGTCCCTGGATTTACCCTTCACAGTAAATGATGCTGGAGAGACAGCCCTGGACATAGCCAGGAACAGACAGCACAGGGAATGTGAGGAGCTGGTGAGTCTGTGTGGAGAGGCTGTCCTCTAACCCTTCCTCAGCCTGTCGGCCCTCTGACATGGCAAGCCTTTGTTTCTGGCAGCTGGAGCAGGCACAAGCAGGGACACTCACTTTCCCTCTCCATATGGACTACCACTGGGGACATTCCATGGAACATGGTTTTGACAGTGAGGAGGAGGAGGAAGAAAAGGTAGGCTTAGCCCTTTTCCCTCTCGATTGCACCAGAGAAGAGCCATATTGGGCCTGCCATGGGAAGAGGAAGGCTGAGCTGTGGAAACCAAGATGGGCTTGTCTCCGCAGCACTGCCCTGTGAAGCCCCCAGCACAGGCCTGCTGTGGCAGTGGGAGGCTGGATATCAGCAACAAGACATATGAGATGGTCGCCAACCCAGGACCAGCCACCTCTCAGAGCCGAAGCGAGGATAGTCCCCCGCCCCTGCCCATCAAAAACTCTTCTCGGACCATACTCCTCGGGAGAGCTGGACATTCCAGTGGAGGTACAGTTGGCTGCCCAACTGTACCTGTGTAACTGTGATCCAGCCATTTATTGAGAGACTGCTTTGTGGGGCACTGAGCTGTGTATACATGGCAGAGCTGAGGGTGGCAGCTGGTACCTGCTATCTTAGCTCTCAGCAGGTGGAGTTTGGAGGGTCAGGAGTTCAAGGCCAGCTTGGGCTCCTTGAGACCCTGAAAACAGCAGAGTGAAGGGTGGCAAACCCATCCTACCGACAAGGTTCCCTTAGGCTTGCTGTCCTCTCCTTCAGGAAATGGAGATGTTGAGTGAGTTTAAGCTTCTGTTGTGAGATCACAACCCAGGTTGGTCTTGCTCACATCCTTCAGTGCCGCATTTAAACAAAAAGAGAAGCATGTGTAGAGCATGCTCTGCGTCAGTCTAGTGAGGAGATAACGACCGGGAAGCAGTCAGTCCTAACACGAGGCTCTGCACACTGAAGACTGCTAGTCCATCCCAGCGGGTCCAGGTGACCTGCGCAGACAGCTCTCTCTATCTCTGAGCAGAGCCTGGCTGTGCTCTTGGACTGTGTGTTGGATGGGTAGAGCTTGTTTTGGGAGGTCAGGAGAGTGATAAGGGGAGGTGGAGCTTGAAGGATGGGCAGGAAGGCCCAGGCCAAGGAGAAAGGGTGAATAGAAACAGCATGAGCTAACATGGCGTGGATGATCACATGACTACTGAATGACAGTGCTGGGGTACAGGGCTGGGACGTTGAGAAAGGACAAAGAGGATTCCTAGAAACCAATGTCAGCTTTGACAGTGAGCAAAGAGGAAAGTGTTTCTGCTTTCTTTCTTTTTTAAAATTTATTTATTTATGTACTTTTTTCTTTTTTAATGTGAGTGCTCTGTCTGCATGTACACCTGCATGCCAGAAGAGGGCGCCAATCCCTTTATAGATGGTCATGAACCACCATGTGATTGCTGGGAGTTGAACTCAGGACCTCTGGAAGAGCAGCCAGTGCTGTTAACTCCTGAGCCATCTCCCACCAGCTCAGCATCTCTGCCTTTGTACTATATAGAGAGGAGGGGGCACAACTAAAAGAAAACATTGTCACTTTGTGGTTCCAGATCGTTCTGACATTCCCAGCCTGAGATCAGAGTCTCCTGAGGCCTCTGAGAACCAGAGCAGCCCAGCCTCTTCCTCCTCCAGCCTCACCAGCTCTGTGGAACCTGGAGGGCTGAGCCAGGTCTTGTCTAGCCCTGAAGAAGGCCTCCAGGAGCCACCCAGCACCTCCCGACCTGGCCTGGCATCTGGAACAGTCCCTGCTGAGGTGTATCTCCCTGTCAAGTTCAGGTTGGTAAGGGCTTGGCTGTGCCATCCAGCGTGTCCCCTGACACTCCAAGCATTCGTTGGCTTCCCCACTTGAACCTGTCTGAAGCCTGGGTCATAGTCTCGCTCTAGGAGCCAAGCTGTAGACTGGAGCTGAGTGGAGGGTGGCTCACCTTTTCCTCTGCCATCCACCTGCTTACAAGGCTGACTGGGAGAGCCAAGGAGAAGCCTGGGGCTTGGACTGCTGAGGTTGGTGGGAGGAGAAAGGGCTTAGTTCCCCTTGCATGGATCCTTCTTAAGGGCTCCGTGAAACCTCTACTTGTCCCCAGCTGCAATCCAGGATCCAACTGCCTCTCTTCTCTGCAAACCCTTGTTGTCTAGACTTGAGTTTGAGGAGAATTGAACTTGGGAACATCCCCAGAGCCCTCTGGGGAGAGGTCAGTTCCAGACCTCCAGGGCCTGTGAGGACCCAGCCTAGGGGCTGGTGGACTCTGATTCCCCCTCACCATCAGCCCCAGCCTTGTTGGTCTACCTGGGCTGCTCTGAGGGGCTTCCGGCAGCAGGGTCATCTTTGCCTTCCAGCTCAGAGAGCACTCGATCCTACAGACGGGGAGGCCGGTATCTGGAAGATGGTCCCTCTGCCCGGCAGCCTCTGTGTAGGAAGAACATTCCGGTAGGAGCACTTGCGTATGCTATGAAGTCTGGGTGCCTGGGCTGTAGAGTTGTCAAGAGCAGGCAGAACGGGGAGGGAGACTTCTCTCCGTGGTGGCAACACTATGGGCTGAGGTGGTCACTGTTAAGCTTGGTGTCACCTTCCTGCTTGGCCCAGGACTGTGTGAAGCTGAGTCTGACGGTAGCTGATTCCCAGAGAAGCCGCAACAGGAGCCTTAACTGTCAGCTTCATCTTTCTTTTCCCAGGTTGGCCTCATAGAAGAAGATGGCTCAAAGATTGGGGTTCTCCCGGCAAATACCCTGCAACTCTTGCATGACTAGCTCCTTGCTGACCCCTCTGCATGGCTCACACTGGACCCCAACATTCGGAGCCGGGACTTGAGACCACAGATCTGGGAGCTCGTCTTCCTTATGGGAACCATGACACTGGCCCTTCTCTGTGTTAGGGCTGATGTCCTGGGCCAGGCAGCCCAGGAGTTAGGTCTGTCAGTGTCTGGGTTGGGTTAAGTTACACAATCTACTGTACCAGGATTGTGTTTCTCCCTACAAGGGCAGGGCCCGTTCACCATCATTCACATGCAGGCGCTGTCTCATGGCCATTTACCAATCTGGTGATTTTCTTTCTGAAGTCTAGCTTTGTGTTCAAACCCTTGCTAGGTACTACGGATGCCACATGAATAAGACACACATCCTGCTGGTGTGCTTCCTCACTGGAAAGCTGGGCTCAAGGACTGACTTGGGGACGAGCAGAGCCAGACTGCAGAGGGATGGTTCTGAGCTCAGGGCCCGGACTGGGACTGACATCAGCTGCTCTGTCTTGTCATTGCAGTTGTTACAGCCCAGTTAGCAGGTGGCCAAGGCCTGTGATGCCCATGCTCAAGTTCTCTGAATGGCTCCGTTAAAGGGCAGTCTTACCCTCCCTGGGGTCTGTACTGTGTTCCCCAACCTGGAAGTAGAATGTGACTCACCTGCCTTGATTCAACAGAAAGGAAAGGGCTGGTCTGGGTTGACTGATCCTGTTTCTCTCACTTGTTTCTTGATGAAATCAGAATCTTGGGGGAAGTGAGGGACCAGGAAAGGAGAAAGGCATTGGGAAGATAAGAGAAACTTCAACAGTCTACTTTCTAGGGCCAGAAACCGCACCATTGCTCAGCCCCAATTACAAAACCAGACCATGGGCAACCACGGACAGCTCTGCTTTACACGCTTGGTGGTAGATCCTGCAGGGGTGGGCCAAGCTGAACAGGGGAGGCCAGAGGGCACCCAGTGAATAGCCAGCAGTGCAGCTCGGAGTTGAACTGCTCGCCCTGGAGGCTGCTGTGTTCCTCGGTCCTAAAGCAGCAGGATTGTTTCTGAACCCCCCCCGTCAGCTTGTGTTCATCTGAGACTTACTGTTTTACTTATCTCTAATAAAGGATTCTTGGGGGGAGGGATGAATCCCCCAGGAGACTCTTGGGACTTAGGATTGTTTACCCGGCCCTGGTGACGGCCATGTTGGTAAAGAATAGTGGTCAGAGCACAACAGGGAGTTTTGCCCCGGGAGACATTTGGTAAGGCAAAGCATGGCTACTGGAGAGCATCCCTGAGGTCCGGGTGCTGCTGAGTAGCCGCTGCTACAGCATCTCAGTCTGTTTTGTGTTGTGACAGAATGATGGAGGCTGGGTGCTTCCTACAGTAGAGAGTTTTATTTGGCTTAGGGTTCTGGTGATTGGAAAGTCCAGACAGCATGTCGTGAACGCTCTGTAAAAGGGCCCTGACTGTCACAACATCACAGAGAAGGAGAAGGGAAGCACTTATGTGCAGCGATCTCAGTTTCCTTTATAGAACCTCACTTGTCAGAACTCACTCCCTAAAGGCAGAGCCCCTCACATAATAGCCTTCTGCCAGGCGCTGCTCCTTAAAGGTTCAGTCACCCCTCCACACTGCCACACCAGGAATGGAAGAAAACACTCGAAACAAACCCACATGCCAAGGGTCATCCCCACAGCCATGGATTAGCCAATCCAAAATATTGTCAGCAGCAAGGCTCAGAACCCCTGATGTGCAGGAAAGCACACTGGACTGAAGCCTGAGGGCCTGATGCTTGACTCTCCCTGGGTCCCGACCACACCCCTTCTTGATTGCCCTGAGATGATGAGTTGGATAATGAGTTTGTGAAGTGACCCCTGGATGCATAACAAGGGGAGAAACGAAACAAGTCAGTCGTCAGTGAAGGGCGATGGAAGGAGAAGACTTGGAAAAATGCTTGCCCAACAAGCTTGAGGATGGGAGTTCGGATCTGCAGGGCTCATTCGAAAAGCTAGGCATGCAGTGCGCTCCCACACTCCTGGCTCTGTGGAAGCAAATAGTGGAGGATCCCAGAGGCTGGCTGAGCAGCTCCAGGTTCAGTGAGAGACCCTATCTCAAAAAATAAGGAGGCTAGCAATTGACACCATCACCAGCCTCTGGCTGCCGTGTGTGCTCTCTCACACACAAAAGCATAAAGGATGCAGGCACAGCGACACACGTGTAATCCCAGCACTGAGGGGCTGAGGCAGAAGCATAGTGAGTTAGCAAATATATTTGAGAGTAAAGAATAGGGGGCCTGCCCCCCCTTGGGGTATCAGTTCCCTGTCTGCCCCTAAAGCTCACAGGGAGATATGACAACTGTGTGTGGTTGTGTTCAGGGGACCTCTCCTTTGGACAGCTGGGCAGAGGGGATATAAAGGGTACCAGCAGTGCTGGCTACATTCCGGGAGAGTACCAATGAGGCGTCCCACGTCCTGAGATTCAGCCTTCCATTTGCATGATAAGGTCGGAAAGGTTTTCTTAGGGTCCTTCAAGCTTCTTTTGGCCAAGAGGCCCTCCCAGAAGCTCCACGGAAGAAAAACCTGGCCTTGGCAACACATTGTTAAGGCCTCGCCCATCACTTCCACATCCCTACGCTATAGCCACGGACTTTTCAGTTCCTCCCCCGCTGACAGCTGACACGTCAGGGACTCTCCGGTTTCCAAGCTTTGTGCTTGGAGTGCTCCAGGAGAGCGGGCTCCTCCCTTCTGGATGTTAGGAATACCTGGAACACAGTAGGTGCTTAGTGAATAGAATAACCGCTTGCTGCCTTGTCGGTTACACAGACCTGCTCCTCCCACCCCCGAACTTCCACTCTGCCTTTTGCGGCAATAAATGTCACTTCTTAGGAAGAGGATGAGCCCCCAGCTGGGCCTTACACTTGCCCTCTCTCCCTCCTCTCCCCACCCCAGCTGTGATGAATACAGTCCTCTTTAATGGTTATTTTGCCCAGCCTGCTGCCCCTGAGATCTTTATGCTAGTTGATTAGATACCGTTTGTCGGATAAAAAAAAAAATCCTCCACCATCATCACGCGGCAGCAGTTGGGAGACAGGTGTCCACAACAGGCTCCAGACTGGGTTTTCTGAGGTTATCTCAGAAAGCTGGGAGATTTCACAGTTCCTCAACACACACCGCGCGCCCTCTTCTGACCCCCCTCCTCCCTGCAGATCAGGGACCCTCGCAGAAAGGTCGTTTTCTGTCAGGAGGAGAACTAGGTCTGCAGAGAATTCTTGGAAGATTTTTTTACCCGAGAGCAGTTGTATGCATAGCCGAGAATGGGAGGCACAGTTACTCTCTCCTCCCAAAGTTACTCTTCCAAGCTCCCCCACCCCCCTGCGCACCGCCCTAAGAATCACCCAAAGCTTAGTCTTTCAGAGAGTGGTACCTAGAGGCGTACCTTTGAGAGCTTGTCAGGAAAAAAAAAAAATAAGACTGGTGGGCAAACGACTCTGAGCATACCTCCCCAGTGCGTGCACACCACAGGCCTTGGGCCCACCAAGAAGCCTACCTAAGTTAGGGCACAGCTGACTTCAGAATCTGCACTAAGATAAAATGAATTCACCAACTTTCCTGGCTTGGGCATAGCCAACGAAGCTAAATCCTCCCTCTGGGAGCGTAGTGATGCTGAGACTCTGAACTTCCCACAGCTGCGCTGACACCCCTCGGAGAACCCTCATGCTCAAATCTCCCTGGAGCCTAGGGCACCCGTAGGAGAGTCGGAAGAGAAGAGCCCCTTCTCCCAGACTGGTCCTCCCTCCCCTGTCCCCCGAGGCACGACCCGCCAGGCTCAGGCAATCTTTGCCCGGGCAGTCCTTGAAGTCTATATTTAGTGCCCGCCACCCCTCCCCCAGCTGGGAGGGGCGCGCCCCGCCCCCTCCGGGCTCGAGTGTCCGGTGTGTTTGCGGGCCCGTGCGGCTCGCGCTTTGGCGCCCGCTGCTGCCCTGCGCCCCTAACCCCGCCGGGCGTCGTGGACCAACATGGGCCTGGAAGAGGAGTTGCTGAGAATCGCCAAAAAGCTGGAGAAGATGGTGGCCCGGAAGAAGACGGTGAGGCTGCAGAGTTTGCAACGCAGCCCCCGGGCCACGGAGGCACGACTGGGCCAGCCACCGGCCTGGTGGGCGTGCCGGCTCTGTGCCCGAAGGGAGAGCACACGACACGGGACTGCCAGGCAGGGGAGTCCTCCAGCTACTTGCTGGCCACTGAGGGTGGGCGTGTGCGTGCCCAGGTCTGGAGGGCATCGTACAGGGTCCCCCAAGGCGCGCGGCTGCTGCAAGTCAGTGTGGATGGGTCGGGTGCGCTCCTGGGTAGCTTGTGCCGAGCAGAGAAAGCGCAATGAGAGACACAAATCCGGGGAAGGACATTTAGGAGTCCAGGGGCTCAGGGTGTGCGCAAGGCCCGGGGAGCTGCAGGCGCAGCGAGAACTGGAGGGACACATTTTGGGTGACTTCGAAAAAGATCGGAGAACCTCGGGCTGAGAAGGGGGCGCCGAGCCCCGTTTAGACACCCCAGCGAGTGGACAGACCTACGAGACCAGAGCGCAGGGCTGTAGCTGGGGTGCCAGGAGTTCATTCTGTTTGCAACTTTTTCCTTGGCCGTTGGATGGGGCGCTGGCGGGCGGAGGTGAACAGGTGCCGGGCGGGGGAAGGAAAAGATGGGGCTTGGGCTGGCCCAGCGGGGGAGGTGCACGGAGGAGAACTGTGGCGGGAGGTGGGGGTTCGCAGCCCTGGTCGCGCGAGGGTCCCTGAGCCCTCAGTCCAAGTAGCGCAGAACTAGAGCCAGATGGAAAGTTAATGTTTGATCTACCTAGCGATCTTTGCCTCAGGCTAGTGCCTGGCGCCTGTGCCAATTCTGGAGGGTGTGGACTGAAAGGGAGAAGACCAGGGACCCGGTGAATGAGGCCCTCCATGCTGACTTGCCGAGGGGTCCTTTTCTTCTCCTACAAAGTTTCTGGCAACCTGTTATACCAGGACCTGCATTGCCAGGACATTTCAGGAAAGTTGGCAAATGCTGGGGCCCAAAAGAGAGGTTTCAGAACCGGGATGAGTGACGGGCTTGAGCAGCCAAGGAGTATTAGGCATCCTTCAGTAGTTACCTGGTAACTGTGAGAGAGATGATGGTGCTGGTACAACCGTGAGAGCCTGTGCCTTGTCTGAAAGATGATAGATTGCCTGGGGGAAGAACATGGCAGCAGGGGTGGGGGTGTGGGGGGTGCTGGTTGTGCATTAGGGAGTGTTGAGGAGTGAGACAGGCCTGGAGGTGATGTCAAAAGATGCCTCGAACCTGTCACCTGCCAAGCTGCGCCACCTCCCTCGGCTCCTCCAAGGTCACCAGCAAAACCTAACCCTAAATCACAGGACACTCCTCCAGTTAAGTACCCCAAACTGCATGTTACTTCAGGTAGGCTAAGCCTAGCCTCCTTGCTCACCCCAGACTTGGGCCAGTAAAGGAAGCCTGGGCTTTTGGGGTGGAAGGAATAGGGGTAGAAAACTCAGGAGGCTCCAGGGAAGATAGCCAGGTTGGGAAGATTAAGGAGACTACTATGGCTTCCCTCTTAGTCTACTATTCTATTCTACTCTCCTTTGGACCTCAGTTTCCTCTCTTGGGAAATGGGAAGAGGAAATAGTGCCTCTTGGGGATGGGGATCCCAAGCAATGGCCAGGACTGTCTCCAGAAAAGTTGCCATGGCTGGTCATAGGGTCCTTACAGGGCACAGCTGTGTAGAGTAACAACTGTGTCTGATGTCTGCGCCTGGACTCTAGCAGGGTTTCTGTAGACACAGAGCTCTGGCCTTCTGCCCGAGAAAGGCGGGCCTGTACCGGGAGTGAAAGTGGGCCCGCCCAGTGGTGGTTAGTCCAAGAGGCATACTTCCTGCAATAAGACAGATCCTCCACGTAGCAGGGCAAGGCTGGAATTTGTTTATTCAATGGCTTAGGGCTGTGTCAGATACTGTGAGCACGCACTGGCTAAACAGCTTGCAAGAAACAAACACACACCAGCTAAGTGCACACTAATGACACATCAACAGAGCCACACACTGCTATCTCATGAGCAACTTCTATTTGATGGCATGTGGGCCGTGTCTCCTGACGCTAACAGAACAGGTATGACACACGTGCTGTGTGTTCTTTGATAGTTTGAGTTAAAGCAGAAAGATACCCCCAAAGCCTACAGCATGGCTTCTCAGGGAAATGCAAAGCCAACAGGCTCACTTCTAGCTTTAGACATCATCACATGTGGACAAGGAGACACACAGGGTTTCAGGCGGCACCTTTTCATGCCAGCACCAGAGAAACTGTTAGCCACAGACTGAGAGAGACACATCTAGCAAGACTGGCACACAGCTTTATGAGCCCGTTTACAACATGGGCTCATGAGCGTTACATTCCAGTACAACCCAGTTATTCAGAAACATGTACTTGCTGGTGAACTGCAAATGACTTAACGCTGACTGTGGAATTTTCAGGAATTTTGCAAACTGTCGAACATAGACTTTTTTTAAAAAAACATTAATATGCTTATAATTTAAAAGAACTCCTAGCTGGGCAGTGGTGGCGCATGCCTTTAATCCCAGCACTTGGGAGGCAGAGGCAGGCAGATTTCTGAGTTCAAGGCCAGCCTGGTCTACAGAGTGAGTTCCAGGACAGCCAGGGCTACACAGAGAAACCCTGTCTTGAAAAACCTAAAAATAAATAAATAAATAAATAAGAACTCCTTGCTCAGAGTCTCCCCTGCCAGTTCTGTCCCACATACTATCAGGTGTCAGGGATTGACAAAAACAAAAACAAAACCTTGGGCCGGCAAAATGGCTCAGTGGGTCAAGGTGCTTAGTGCTAAGCCTATTGAACTGAGTTCAGAACCTGTGATGAACTAGGCGTGGTAGCACCTGGGAGACAGAGGCAGGTGGATCTCTATGAGTTCAAGACCAGCCTGTTTTACAGAGTGAGTTCTAGGACAGCCAGGACCACACATTCTCAAAAACCCAACCTAAACCAAACCAAACCAAAAAGTGGTGAAAGGAGACACCTGACTCCCATGGGGTGTCCTCCTACCTCCACATATGGGCTTTGACATGTGCATGTATGCACACACACACAACACATCATTGTAAAAGAAAACTCACTTCAGGAACAACATGTTGGTAGCTTGAGAGTCATCACTGAGACAGTATTTATCCCACAGATACTAGCAGATGCTATGAATCAGGGTTCTCTCCTTGAGAACTGGCTGTCAGTCTGCACCAGCACATGATACTACTTGCTCTGCTGATATACATGACTATCAACATATTGATAATCTCTGTCTTGAAACAATATGTGAAGCTCCAAGCCCAGTGTTTGTTCCAGACTAGCCTTTTACAAAGTCTCTTGGCTCTCTCTTCCGTGAAATGGGTTGATAATTCTGTAGAAGTGGAATTATAAACAGGACCCACTTTCCCTAGGGCCTTCTGAGGAGTGGGTAATTTGTTGGTTTATTTTTTAAAAATTATGTATTTACAGAAATACACTGTAGCTGTCTTCAGACTCACCAGAAGAGGGCATGGGATCTTATTACAGATGGTTGTGAGTCACCATGTAGATGCTGGGAATTGAACTCAGGACCTCTGGAAGAGCAGTCAGTACTCTTAACCACTGAGCCATCTCTCTAGCCCTATCTGTTTTTGAGACAGGGTCTTATGTATAGTAGGCCTGCCACAAACTGTAACTGAGAATGACCTTGAACGCCTGTTCTTCTTGCCTCTATCTCCCAAGAGCTGTGATTCCAGTTGTGAACTACCACCCTGGTGTATATGGTGTTGGGGATGGCATCTAAGTCTGTGTATGATAAGCAAACAGCTTTCTGTCGGAACCACCTTCCATTCTCTCATCTCCTTGCGAGAAGAATTTCCAGCTCACGGGAAAGCCTTTTGTCAATACTAAGCATGGCGTTGTATGCCCACAGATTCACAGACAGCCCTGTCTGCGAGCCACTCTGGGAACACAGTGAACCTTAGTGCTGAGGGAATCTAAGGACCAAGAGAGGACAGCTCATACATGTCCAGGGCCTGGCAAGGGGAGGGTGATGGCTGGAACCAGGCAAGGGACATACAGGACATAGTTCGTGATTCTCAGGGAACTAATCTCAAGATAGCCAAGGCTGGCTTCTAAACACCAAACTTGATTTCAGCCACAGAGCTGAGAGGCAGCAGGGCTGGCTTCTACGCAGCAGGTACCAGGAAGGAGAAGGCTAAACTGGGATGAAGGTGTCTTTAGGACCCAGCAGACAGACTTTCAATTCCAAGCTTCCTTCTCTCTCTTCTCATTCTGCTTTCTACTTCATCTGTTCTTTAAAAACATTTACGTTTTTATTCTCTGTGTATGGGAATGTTACTTGGATATGTGTTATGTCTGGGTACCACACGCCTGGTTCCTGAGGGGACCAAAAGAGGGTGTTGAATCTCTTGGGACTGGGGTAACAGATGGCTTTGAGTTTACTCAGAGAGTGCCTGGCTCTCACACAGTACTTAAGGTCTTAGAGATGAAAGCAGTTCTCGTTCCCCTAGAGGAATGAAAGTATTTGTCCATACAGAGACTCAAAGGTGAGTCCCAGCCCTCTAGAAACAGAGGCAAACGGATCCCAAGTTCAAGGCCAGCCTGAGCTAGGGAGTCCTTGTTTCTAAACAAATTCAAAAGACTTGAAAGAGCTGTCTTTGAAGTGGCCCCACCTTGAAATGGCCCAAAAGTCCCATCCACTGGATTCTTACTAATTGCTAGGAACTCTTTTAAGAATGTTATACTGTTAAAGAAACAGACAGGCGTGGCAGAAAACTACTTAAACAAAAGGAACTGTTGATCTGAGGCTGGCTGGCTAGATCTCAGAAATAATAATCTAGGAAAACAAAACAAAAAAGATGCTTACACCACACTTTTTATATATATAAAATGCTTTAAATGACCAAGCATGGTGGCACGAGCTTTTGGTCTCTGTATTTGTATAGCTGAGGCAGGTTGACCATAAGTTCAAGGCCAGCTTGAGCTCCATATTGAGACCCTGCTAAAAATTGAGAATACGAAGTCTGGAGCTGGGTGGTGGTGGTGCTCATTTTTAATCTCGGTGTTTGGGAGGCGGACCCAGGTGGATCTTTGTGAGTTCGAGGGCAGCATGGTCTACAGAGCAAATTCCAGGACAGCCAGGGCTACATAAAGAGACACCGTCACAAACAAACAAACATACATCAAGGGTGGGAGATAAGTCAGCAATGTGTTTGGTATATAAGCACAAGAGTCTGAGTCCAGTGCCGTGTAGAAAGCCAGACCTGGTGGCAAATGCTTGTAAGCACTGCAATGGGGAGTCAGAGATGGGTAGAACCCTAGGGCCCACTGTCTAGCCAGCTTAGCTTAATTATTGAGCACTTGGTCCTGTTGAGAGAGACTGTCTCAAGAAAACAAGGTGACGAGCTGGAGAGATGGCTCAGCGGTTAAGAGCATTGGCTGCTCTTCCAGAGGTCCTGAGTTCAATTCCCAGCCACCACATGGTGGCTCACAACCATCTGTGATGGATCTGATGTCCTCTGCTGGCATGTAGGCATACATGCAGAGAGAACACTGTATACATAATAAATATATCTTCAAAATAAAACAAGGTGAATGGTACCTGAGAAAATACACCCAAGGTTGACCTCTGGTCTCCTTCATAAACACATGCATGTCCCGTGCATATAAAAACACATCAAGGGAAAGCAGAAGTAGATGGATCTCTGTGAGTTTGAGGCCAGCCTGGTGTACAAAGCAAGTCCAGGACAGTCAGCCAGGGCTCTGGTGACCTGGGACCTACATGGTGGAAGGAGAGAGCCAGCTCCACGAGGAGCCCTCTGACCTCCACACGTGCACCTCAGCAGGCACGTGGTCTGCTTCCCCCACAACATAAACACATGGGGACATATTCTTAAATATTTTAAAATATTATAGCACCAACTGAGGAGCCAGGCATTGGTGGCACACAACTTTAATCCCAGCACTCTGGAGATAGAGGCAGGCAGATCTGAGTTTGAAGCCAGCCTGATCTATAGAGTGAGTTCCAGGACAGCCAGAGCTACATTGAGAAATCTTGTCTCAAAAAAACACCAGCTCCTGGTGAACACCCGAGCACTGGAGGCAGGTGTTCCTTAGAGCAAGCCTGTTAGCTCCAGCTGTCCAGATTCACCAGCTCTGGGATCAATTGAAAGACCTTGTTCAATATATAAGGTAGAGAATGCTGGAGAAAGACAGATGTCAACCTCTGGCCTCCACACACATGTGAACACATGCACGCACCATGCTGAGATAGGTATACAAAAAGAGAGAGAAAAGATTCATACAGTTATACAACACTACATGTGGTTTAGTGTGTGTCAGTAATACCTCAATAAAACTGATCTAAAATCTGGAAAGAGCCAGGTGCAGTAGCCACGCCTGTATAATCCCAGCCACTTGGGATTTTGAGGTAGGAGGATCCAAGAGTTGGCCTAGCCTAGGCAAGATCCTCCCATGGAACAAAGAAAACAAAGAGCCCTTGGTCCTTACCCTTGGAAGCTCAGGGTAGGAGAGGGAAAGACCCCCAGAGAGACAAGAGGAGGCTTGGAAGCTTCAGGTTCCCAGCAGTGAGCTCGGACTGGCCCCATTCTGAAGCAGACACATGCTGGGCAAGAAGATGCTGGGCAGAGAGTGAAGAGGCAAGGGAAAGGCTAGTGTTCGGTGAGGGCAGGTGGTGGGAGATGCAGCTAGCCAACTGGTCTGGGGCCAGAGCCTTTCCCTTCTCTCTAGTTCTGTGTGTCCACACCTGTCCTTGAACCACACATCTGTCTATCCGCTCAGGAGCCCACAGCCGTCAGAGAGAGGCCCAGGGCAACTTCTGTATCTCAGTGTTTTTCTTGTGACTTCCTGCAGGAAGGGACCCTGGACCTTCTCAAGAAGCTGAACAGTTGCCAGATGTCCATCCAGTTGCTACAGGTGGGAGGAGGGGTTCTGTGGGAGGGAAAGACCCCATGGAGGTTTCTGGAAGCCGGGATTGTGGGGGTGAGGGGCTGTCATAGAGTTCTTTCCCAGGCTCAGGGGTCAGGGTCCTTGGGCTTAGGGAGAAGGCGCTTTCCTTGAATCTTTATCCAAAGCCTATGAGAATCAAGTGGCCCATGACCCAGGGAGAGAAAAGTCCCCCTGCTTTCAAATCTTGCTTAGATTTCTGATAAACCCCCAAACTTTACCAGAGACTTCTGGTCCCAAAGGACAAGCATAGATCTAAGATATAGCAGCCAGAGGTAGGTCAAGTCTCAAAGGTAGGTCTTTTTCTCAAAGCATCCACTGGACTGAGAATGGTACAGGGTCCTAGCTACAGCCAACACTCACCCCACCCCAGCTTTCTACCAACGTTGCCTATCAGAGCAGGCTTGGGTCTCAGGTAGGGTAGCCAGTCAAGGCCTGATTCTAGGATAGATGATCAAGGTAATGTCCTCTGCTGGGAGTCTGGCAAGGACCCTGGAGCGGTCGGTCAAGATTGGAGGGAAGTGATGGTTGAGCTGGGGCTGCTACCTTCAGTAAGAGTGGCTGATCCTGTGGGTTAGCTCCCTTAATCCTTTCCTCACAGACCACCAGGATCGGAGTCGCTGTCAACGGAGTTCGCAAGCACTGCTCAGACAAGGAGGTGGTGTCCTTGGCCAAAGTCCTCATTAAAAACTGGAAGCGGCTGCTGGGTGAGAGAGGGGCAAGACCCATGGGAGATGGGGCTTCCTGCCAGCATATGGGAGAGGCAATGCCTGACCAGAAGTAGGCTCATTGAGTTATTTACTAAATGGTATGTGGTCCCTGGATCATGGGATTCACGGTGTTGTGTGCACAGGTGTAAGATCTATATGTAACGTATAATTTTTAGTGTATGTGTATATATGTTTCTGTTTGTGTGCATGTATGTGCACATTGCCTGACTCTCCAGAGATGGGTATACTGCTATGTTCCATGTGGGATATACATGTTCTATATGTAGCTCTGTGCACATGTGTGTACATATGTCCACATGCATCTACATGCATACATTCCTGTGTCTGTACATGTATGTGTGCATATGCACATTTGTGTGCATGTGTGCACACGCATCCACATGTGTACATGCGTGTGTGTGATGGGCATGCATGCAGCTGTCCCCCAGTCCCAGTCCTTTGTTCCCCAGGGACCGAAGCCACACAGGTCTGTGCTATGAAGGTGCTGAGTGGGGACACAATGCCACAATTTCATTTTCAGACTCCCCCAGAACCACTAAAGGAGAAAGAGAGGAAAGAGAAAAAGCAAAGAAGAAGGAGAAAGGACTCGGCTGTTCAGACTGGAAACCGGAAGCAAGTCTTTCTCCACCAAGGAAGAAAGGAGGGGGAGAGTCCAAAATCAGGTACTTCTTTCTAGGACTGGAGAGTAGGGGGCCCATGCTTGCCACATCTTTTACCAGCAGCTGTTAAGAGAATTTCTTGAAGACAGCACTGGAGGTAGATGTTAGTGTCACTGTTGCTCACCCTGGGGTTTCTGGCTCAATCTGACCGACTCACATGGCCCCGGCTTCACCCAGAATGGCGAAGGGATGGGAAGCATGCCAGCCATGCAGCCTGGCATCTCTCAGCTTTGAGACTTTGACAGGAGCCAGGCACAGCAGCACCCACAGCCATAAACACAGCACTCAATTGGAAAGAGTGGGAGGTCATGGGTTTGTGGCCAGCCTGGGCTACATAGCAAGATCATTGCTTCAAAAAACAAGTGGGGTTCTCCGAGGAGGCTGCACAGTTGTTCCCTGGCCCCTCAGATACAAAGAAAGAGAACCACAATGGGAGAGAACCCTTGCTTAGAGGGATCCCCATATCCCCAGCGCTGCACCAGTCCCATAAGCAAAGCCTTAGTGGCCAAGAAGAGCAGTCCCCACTGCTGAGATCCGCAGCTTGAAAGTGGCTCTCCATCAATTATCTGGAGTCTCTTCTTAGCCTTTCCTGCCTAGACACACTTTATGAACCAAGTCATTTGCGCGGGCAGTGATGATGTTGCTTGGTAACGTAGCCCACATCCCACCTTCGTCAGGTCTGCAGGGCGGGGCAAGCCTGGACTTGGTCCATTAAGAGAAGTGATTGATCAGTATTTACTTGGCATTTGAGTTAAGCCGCCAGGAAGCAGAGGATCCTGGGAGTAAGGACTTTCCAGATCCCACAGTTAGTATGTGGGTGCAGGGCTGGATCTGTGGCTCTGCAGAGAGGGACAGAATGTAGTGGTCACAGCCCCACGCCTGC
The DNA here is from genome assembly GCA_030674055.1 of Rhabdomys pumilio. Classification (NCBI taxonomy): domain Eukaryota; kingdom Metazoa; phylum Chordata; class Mammalia; order Rodentia; family Muridae; genus Rhabdomys; species Rhabdomys pumilio. The sequence continues at coordinate 16,547,829 of JANHMN010000004.1, read as the reverse complement.
TCTTTTTCCCCATCCTTGTCTGGTACTCCCCAAAACATGCGTGTCTTAGATAGGACACAAATGCCATGTTTATCATGGTAGATAAAGGATTTCAGGGACATATAGATAAGCCATGGGGGAAGCCAAGGCAGGAGGACGGCTTGAGAGAACTTGGAGGTTCACCCTGAGTGACATAGTGAGCCCTCATTTTAAAAGAAGAATTTTTTCAGCCGGGCAGTGATGGCGCACACCTTTAATCCCAGCACTTGGGAGGCAGAGGCAGGTGGATTTCTGGGTTCGAGGCCAGCCTGGTCTACAGAGTGAGTTCCAGGACAGCCAGGGCTACACAGAGAAACCCTGTCTCAAAAAAAAAACTGAAAAAAAAAAAAAAAGAATTTTTCAAAAAGTAAATCTTCCTCATTCTCTGTAACTGAGAAATCTCCTATCTTCCTGGGGTTTATGTTTGACATTTAGTAAGTTTGTGGCAGACACACACTTTCAGAATCTTTTAAATGCCTCAATGCACAAACTTAAAAAACAAAAAGTGTGCATGTGCACGTGGAGCTCAGGGGACAACTTGTAGAGGACAAGTCTGTCTCCTGTCACGTGGGTTTAGGGCACCAAACTCAGGCCATCAGGCTTGGCATCTCCCCTCCTCCCTTCTTCCTCTCCCCTCCCTTTTTCCATCTCCCCTCTCCTCCCTGCCTTCCCCCTCCTTTCTTCCTGTCCCTTGTCACCTCTCTTCACAGTGCTAGGGATGGATCCTAGGGCCTTACGCCCCCTACCACCGCAGACTCGCCCAGCCCAGTCCCCACACCGCACCGATTTTTACATAACTTTCATGGAGGTCTGTTGTGTAATAAATGCCATAGGGCAGTAAGTTCTACGCTACCCTAGAAGACATGAGCTGGGAACTACAGCTTTCAGTCAGAAACTTTATACAAACGGCAACAGGACCCTGCACTCGAGGCCAGGAAAGGTTGCTCAGTGCATTTTGGAAAGTGAGGATTTTTTTTTAACCTCTGACCTTGTCATGATACTAACACAGAGGTTGTAGGATTGGGTGGGTTTTTTTCCTTCTGTCCCTCGACACTGTTTTTGTTTGTTTGTTTGTTTGTTTGTTTTATGAGGCTTTGGGCACAGCACACACCCGATCTTGTCCCCTGCTGTTCCCACTTGCCAACTAAACTCAGTTCTCCTACCTCCCAAGTCTGTGTGCGCTTCCCCCAACCTCCTAAGTAGCCTGCAGGGGAGGCCGAAGGCCATCTCAGTCTCTCGAGCTCCAGATACAAGGACCTACCTGGGAACCCAGGCCAGAGCCTGCCTTGACAGCAGGGAGAAGGGCCTACTGAGGATTCTCAGTGGAGTAATTAGGCGTTACAGGGTAACAGTGAGGTGGCATTTCTGCAGACGTCTGTTTCCTCCCTTGTACTGTTCTTTCAGGCAGGGGTGGGCGAGAGGGACTAGTGAGTACCTTGGGGCCTCTCCTTCCCTGGCAGCTGCAGCCCAGGCAGGTTCCCTCATCCTCTGCCCTGCAGGCCTTGCTCCAGGGTCTCCTCTCCCAGCGGAGCAGTGTGGCCGCCAGCCTACACAGCGTCAACTCCAGTTTTGTGTCTTTCAGGAGAGACTCTGTAGATTCAAGGTCATCCACCACTTCTTCTCCAAAAAGGCCTTCGCTGGAAAGGTAAAAAAAAAAAAAAAAGGGGGGGTGTGTTTGGCAGGAATGGGGGCGGGGCTCTCTGTTCAGCTAGGGAAGCCTCAGGAAAAGAATCCTACACTACCTTACCTCCAAATTCTAGGACCTGCAGGCATGACTGCTGACCAGTCACTGTTACTCCAACACTGAGTGCCATGCCCAAGGTCAAGCTGAGCTCAGTAAGGACAGCCAGGGCTATACAGAGAAACCTAGTCTTGAAAAACAAACAAGCCTAAGGGGGTGGGGGGAGGTGATGCACCGGGCGGGTGCCATCCCTCAGAAACTGGAGCCACTGGCTTGGGAACGACTTCACCAGAGTTATCAGGCTTGTCCTGGTGCCTGCGTCAGATTGTAGGCTTCAGAGCAGGAGAAGAGAACAGTTAAGAGGTGTTGGAATAATCTGTGGCTCAGATCACTTTGATGGAGGCGGAGGTGGAAAAAGGATCACACTGAAAAATCTATTCTGGAGTGGGATTTATGGGTGGTTGGATGCGGGATGTGAGACAATACAGGGTACCAAAGATGATCCCCAGAGTCCCTGTGACTGGAGCTGTCAGGGTGGAAGACTGCATGGGTAGACTGTTAAGAATGCAGATCTGAAACTGGGATGAGAGCTCTTACCTAGCCCGCAAGAGGTCCTGGAGTTCATCTCTCACCATTGCACAAACCAGGCACGCTGATACATGCCTGTGATCCAGAGAACTTTGGAGATACAGGCAAGAGGATCAGAGAGTTCACGCCAGGCTGTACTACAGGAGACTTGTCTCAACTGAACCAGAGTTCAGGTCTTCTGAACTGGCTGTGGAGACCTGAGAGGCAGAGGTAGCTAGATTGCCAGTCTGAAGACTAGTGCAGAGCGTGGCTAACCAGGCGACCTGCCTACCTGAGGGGTAACACTATCCAGCCCTCACCAGAGGCTGCCTTGTGAAAATGCACGTCCAGTGCATCCTTTAGGGTTTGCTGTTCTCTGTTTGTGAGGCAGGGCCTCACTATGTAGCTGGGGTTAAGGGGGTCTGCCACCGGGATCTTACTGTTGAGGCCCCAGCTGATCTAAGTCTTACTGCCTTAGCTTTCTAAGTAACTGAGTGTACAGATGTGTCAGCATGCTTGACTGTTATCCTCCAGGGTTTTTCCAGGTTTTTATTATTTGTATGTGTGAGCATGCGCGTGTGTGTGTGTGTTGGCCATACATAGAGAGGCCAAAGGACAACTTATAGGAATTGGTTCTCTCCTTCCACTGTGTGGGTTCCAGGGATGGAACTCAGGTGGTCAGATTTGGTGGCAAGCGCCCCTACCATCTCACTAACCCACAGCTTACCAGTTTTATGTGCTTTGTTGATGTTATTTAGCTTAATTTACGTGTATATGTGTTTGCCTGCATGAGCTCATATGCAGCATACATGTGCAGGAACTCAGAGGCCAGAAAAGGGCACTTCGTCCCCTGGGCCTGGAATTGCAGGTGTTTTGTAAGCCATGCTGGGAAGGCAACTGAGCCCCTCGGCAAGGGCAGTTAGCACTCTCTATTGCTGGGCCCATCTCTCCCAGGGTTCCAGTTATCAAGGGGCATCTAGATATTAGTATTTCTTCCCATGAAATTTCCAATAGTAAATATCGGCCACACGTGCAGATTTTTCTAAGACAAAACTGGACACACAATATGTCCCACTAGGGTGCAGCCTCTAAGGCCAGGCAAAGATCAAAACTCTGGACTTCTGAGTCAGGACAGAGGTCACATACCAAAATCCTAGCTTGGATTCCTCAGATTCATATCTTGGCTTTGGTGGAGTGGCTACACCATGCGGTGGGAACACAGAAAGAATGCCAAGGATTGCCTTACTTAGGAAGGAGAATCTGAGCTGGGGATTGGCCTGCTCACGTGGCAGATGGTATCACTCTGGGAACGCAGTGCAAAGGTGTGGTGACAGGAAAGAGCAGTAGTCTAAGAACTATAGCTGGGATGCACACACACATAAACAGAGACAGACACATACACAGATATGCACACAGACACAGAGACACACACACACAGACACAGAGACAGACAGATACAGAGAGACCGACGGATACACACACAGAGACAGATGCGTACAAACACAGACTCAGACACACACACACACACACACACACACACACACACACACACACACACA
>JANHMN010000004.1:16440481-16543994 GCA_030674055.1 Rhabdomys pumilio | reverse complement strand
CACACACACACACACACACACACACACACACACACACACACACACACGAAATGCTCCATGGTAACAGAGAAGAGAGTTGTATTCAGATCAGTTGCTAATCTATAATCCAGACTTTGGCTTGGCAGCAACTGTAAATTGCAGTAACTGGATTGTCCACGAGGTGGCGCACAAGAACAGCAAGCAGGTCCTCCACGTGTCTCTTGCCAGGCACCAGAAAGAATTTCTAAGAGCTGGCGCTAGTGCTGGAACTGAGGCTGCAGTTGACAAATCTGGGAGCAGAAGGAAGGCGCAGATAAAATGCACCTAATCCCAACCCTCACTAATGATGCCTTTCTGGAGTCTGGCAGTCTCTAATGGTATGAGTGTGACCCGATGAAACGCAACCTAGTCACAAAATCCAGGCAGCCAGCTCCTAGCCAGGCTGGAAGGCACAGAGCCAGGCTGGAAGGCACAGAGGGGAAAGTGCTCCAATCAGCTGCTGCTTGCATGGGTAAGAGGACTCTGGAAAACTCTAGACATAAGTGAAATGTGTCAGGAGAACTGGAAAGACAGAAAGCTCTTTCCGGTCTGACTCAACCATTTGGAAGTTAGATGGATGACTTCAGACAACTCAGTTTCACTCACGGAGACTCTCGCAGTATTGATCTGTAGGGTGGAAATTATGTTTGACTTCCCAAGGTCACTGTGGGTATCAGATGGTGAAATGAAAAGCTGCAAAGATGGCATGTGTGACAGTAACGCTCACCGGCCGGGATAAGTGACCTGGTACTTTTTGTTAGTATTTTCTTAGGTTCTTCTAGTTGTTCCAACAGACCCATAAAATGGTTGCTACTGTTATCCCTATTTTACACGTGAGACATCAGAGGGTGAAGAACCCACCCAAGGCCACAGTTGGGTGTACCAGGCTTTGGAGTTTACCTCTGAAGCCTAGATGTGTGCGCAGGCATTACACAACTATGTGTGCTCGTGTGAGTGTGCACAAGTGTGTGTGTGTGTGTGTGTGTATATGTGGAACACACATGGAGGTCAAAGGAAAACTTTGGGGACCTGCTTTTCTCTTTCCTCCACGTGGGTTCTCTAAGACTGAAATCAAGTCACCACGTAGCTAGCGTCATCAGCTGAGCCATCAATGCCTGGATTCTTTAGGGACTGGGGGACAAGGCTAGCCCTTATTATGTAACCCAGGCTGGAACTCATGATCCTCTTGCCCCAGACTCCTGACTGCTGGAATCATAAGCATGTGCTCCTGCCACACCCAGCTCTGGAGCTTCGACTCAGCCTCAGTGTTGGCATTCCAAATGTGACAGCTGTCATTACTGCCAACTCCAAAACCCTGTGCTTTCCCAGTGTGAGCCCTGAACCTTATGTGTCCCAGGCCACACAGAGCAGGGACTCTTTATTTAATGTATGTGAGTCGCTGTCTTCAGACACACCAGAAGAGGACATCGGATCCCATTACAGATGGTTGTGAGCCACCATGTGGTTGTTGGAATTGAACTCAGGACCTCTGGAAGACCAGCCAGTGCTCTTAACCACTGAGCCATCTAGAGCGAGCCCTCTTGTAAACCCAGGGAATAGGAATACTGCTTTTCAGAAAGGATTCGCCTCCCTCCAGGCAAGCGCTATCTGCACTCCCTGGTCCTTGATCTCTTTATGATCAATCAGCTGCTATCTATCATGGATTCAACAGCCATTTAGCAAGCTAAATATGGGTACTGTTACAGGAGTGAATGAGCCTCACGGTCTCCGTGTGGACTGTCATCAGAAGAGGGAAGCAGACAATGTTTATAAACACATGAGCAAGTTAATTATAGACTTGGGTAAGTGCTATGCAGTAGGGAAACAGGGCGGAGACAATCTCCCTGAGGATATGACCTTTGAGGTGAGATGTGACAGACAGGTAAGAGGGAGCTCTGTTTTTAACTCTGGGAAATGCCAGCTGCTCACTCAGTCCCATTCACAGACAAACTCCTTAGATGTGGTGGTACAGGCCTTTTATTCCAGCACCAGGGAGGCAGATACATGAGTTCTAGGCCAGCCTGGTCTACAGAGTGAGTTCCAGGATAGTTGAGGCTACACAGAGAAACCCTGTCTCAAAAACAAAACAACCAAACAACTGTCTCCTAAGAGAAAAAAAGAGACAGATTGAGAGCTCAGCAAACATGGGTACAGCCTGCAGCACTCAAGAAGCTGGGCACGGCAGTGCGTGCACATGCTTACAATCCTGGTCCCAGAGAGGTCAAGACAAGAGGATCCCTGGGGCCTAGCCTAACCAAGGTAAGCAAGGTCCCAAAAAGAAGAGAGACTATCTTCTACAATGAGGTGGTTGGCTCCTGAGAAACACCTGAGGTTGACTACACACACACACACACACACACACACACACACACACACACACACAGAAAGAGAGAAATACCAACCACAAAAATCAGTCAATCTAGCTGGGAACTTGGTTCAAACTTATATATGAAGCGGCAACTAGCACAGTACAGAAAAGCTGGAGCCTCACCATTGAGTGTTCCTTGTTCTGTAATGAGAAGAGCGCACTGTTTGGCTGGGAGCCTGGGAACCAGAAGCTCAGAGGTTGGGCTTGAGGTCCTGAAGGCTCCAGATATATGGCCAGAGTCAAGCTTGGATATTTTAACTCATTGTTTTGTTTTGTTTTAGACAGGGTGTTGCTATGTAGCTATGGCTGGCCTGTGGTTTACTATGTAGACCAGACTGTCCTTGAACTCACAGAAATCCACCTGCCTCTGCCTTCCAAGAGCTGGGATTAAAAGGCAAAAGGCATGATGCTCCACCACACTGGGCCTCAGGCTTGTCTTCATAATGCATCCATGTCTAAGATGCACCTTGCATGTGGAATAAGAATTTATCTTTATCTGCTGGTGGAGGTGGGATTGGGGGAGGGGAGATGGCTCAGCGGGTAAAGAGCACTGACTGCTCTTCCAGAGGTCCTGAGTTCAATTCCCAACACCCACATGGTGACTTACAACCATCTGTAATGGGATATAATGCCCTCTTCTGGTGTGTCTGAAGACAGCTACAGTGCACTCACATACATAAAATAAATAAATAATTCTTTAAAAAAAAGGGGGGGGCGGGCGTTGGTGGTGCACGCCTTTAATCCCAGCACTTGGGAGGCAGAGGCAGGCAGATTTCTGAGTTCGAGGCCAGCCTGGTCTACAGAGTGAGTTCCAGGACAGCCAGGACTACACAGAGAAACCCTGTCTCGAAAAACCAAAAAAAAAAAAAAAAAAAAAAAAAGAATAGTATCTGCCTCTTGGAATTGTTCTGGGGATTAAATGAGATGATATTTATCAAGAGTTACAAGTAGCACCTGCCTCAGAAAGCATCCACACCCATGGAAAGAAACATCTAGAGTGCTACTCTCCATGAATGGTTTGTTTGTCTAGTGTCAACATGCCCATTACCATTGTCATCCTCAGATCCGACAGCAGCAGGTCTAAAGTGGAAACTCCCAAGACCCCAAGCAGCCCCTCAACTCCCACCTTCGCCCCCTCCGTCTGTCTCCTGGCCCCCTGCTATCTCACTGGGGACTCTGTCCGGGACAAGTGTGTGGAGATGCTGTCAGTCGCTCTAAAGGCAGAAGGTGAGGGCTGGGGCTGGGGCTGAGGGAGGGGAAGCAACTGGTGAGACATCCTTTGTTTGTTTGTTTCTCTGTTGAGGCGGAGTCTCCAGTAGGGGTAGAGGAATCCCAGTGTCGAGAAGCGTCTCACACGGGGCTAATCGCTGTGTCCTGGTCTCTTTAGATGATTTCAAGGACTACGGAGTCAACTGTGACAAGCTGGCCTCAGAAATAGAAGACCATATCCTCACATCACGTGGGGCTGGGGATGCCTAAACCGGCTAGTTGACGGGGGTGGGTGCAGCTCTGGAGACAGCTCCCTGCTCTACCCTTGAACCGGAGCTTCTGAGTGATGCTGACATTGCTCTTGGGTCTTGCCCTGCCCATCAGTGGGTCCCCCCCCCCCTTCCTCTGATTGCAGGCAAGGCACCGGAAGCTCAGGGAGGCGCTGTCACCCGGCAAAGCTCCTGCAGCTAACCCTGCCCTGATCGGCATGAACAGTTGGGGAGCCCGCTTCACACACTCCATTTCTCTCCCTCCCTCCGATAGGCACATCTCCTGAGTACACTCTGTGATGCCATTAGGCAGGCACTGTGCCAGGCAGCTGACACTTCTTGACTGTCTTAATGCTCCCAGCCACCTCTCTGGAGCATGTTGGTGCTCTTATCATATATTCGGGGAAACTAAGGCTGGGAATGGCAAGGTATCAGAGCTGGACTGGAAGCCTTGGTATATGGTTCTATGTATTAAAAAAAAAGTACTTTTTAAAAATAGAATCTCACGGTATAGCTGTGACTCACCAGATCTCACTCTATGTAGAGTAGGCTAATCTCAAACTTACGGAGATCCTCTGCCTCAGGATGCTGGCATTAAAGGCGCATGCTGGCATTAAAGGCGCATGCTGGTATTAAAGGTGCATGCTGGCATTAAAGGCACATGCCAGTATTAAAGGCGCATGCCGGTATTAAAGGCGCATGCTGGCATTAAAGGCGCATGCTGGCATGCCTGTCGGTTCTGTATAGTTATACTATGTGCCTTACCCACTATTTCACCTCCTGAGGTTTTTTAAAGTTCATTTATTTATTTATTTTTAAGTGTAGGAGTCATGCCAGAAGATTCTACTATGGATGGTTTTGAGTCATCATGTGGTTGCTGGGAATTGAACTCAGGACTTCTGGAAGAACAGCCAGTGCTCTTAGCCATTGAGCCATCTCTCCAGCCCTCACCTCCTGATTTTTTTCACCTTGGGCGGGGGTGGGGGGGTGAGTCATTGGTCTTTTGATACAGCGTTTCTCCATTTCTCCGTGTAGCCCTGGCTGTCCTGCAACTTGCTCTGTAGACTAGGCTGGCCTCGAACTCAGAGATCCTCTGCTTCCCAAGTGCTGGGGTGGAAGGTGTGCACCACCGTCCCTCACCTCCTGATTTCCATCACCTGGAGGAGACAGTGGAGGTGACTTCCTGTAATGTCACTCTACCATGAAAGAAGATGCACTTTCTCTCAGCAGAGACAGAGGTTTGCATGTCTAAGATGAAGGGTGGAGGCGGGGAGGAGGCTCCAGGAGAAAGATTCTCAGCGTCACATAAGATGTTTGACTAGGTCTGCCTATATACATATACATAAAGATGTATTTAATGTGTGTGTGTGTGTGTGTGTGATGTGTGTACACTATCATTGTCTGCAGACACACCAGAGGAGGGCATCGGATCCCATTACAGATGGTTGTGCGCCACCATGTGGTTGCTGGGAATTGAGCTCAGGACCTCTGGAAGAACAGTGCTCTTAACCACGCCCCCTGCCCTGACATAGTTTTTTTTTTTTTTTTTTTCCTGTTTTGTTTGTTTCAAGACAAGGTTTCTCTGTGTAGCCCTGGCTGTCTTGGAACTCACTCTAATAGACCAAACTGGCCTTGAACTTAGAGGATCTACCTGCCTCTGCCTGCCAAGTGCTGGGATTAAAGGTGGTATTCCACCACCACCTGACTATTTTCATAGATTGTACAGATGACATTAAAACAAAAATGGGACAAAAGCCAAGTCTCCGCCTCCTTCCCACCACTTCCTGAAAGCCAGCTGCTCTGTTCCGTGCATTACCCTGGCTGTGCTTTTCCCTGCAATGGCTTTGACTTTCTGCCTTTGCTTGGCTCGGGAGACCAAGAAAATAAGGCTGATTGCCTCATCCCTGACCCATGTCCTGAGATGGGCAGGGGAGGCTCTGGGCTGCTGGGCTTGGAAAGAACTAACTGTGGCCTACGGCCAAGGATGACTTCCTGTCTGTGAATGGGCAGAACATTGCTAATAAGAGGCCTGATTTGCAGCCCTGGCCCTACTAGAAATCTGCCCTCTCACCCTGAGCAAGGATCCCTTTCTACATCTTGCCTCCTCATCTACTCATGGGAGAGTTGGTCTCCAACTCTGGGTCCTTTCAAACTAGAGGTCACCCGCATCTTTCTCCTCTTAGCAGTCTTAAATGTAGAGCACTTGACGTGTTCCATACGCCATACTGGTTCCTGGTGTGTGATGGGGCACTTACGCCTTCAAACAAGCCCTGTTTATTTTGTTGTTGTTGTTGTTGTGTGTTAAAGCGGGAAACTGAAGCACAGAAGCATGAGACTCACCTGAACTCCAGAGAGAGACTCCAACAGACTAGCATGCTTATTTCCTGAGTCCCTGATACCTCAGTGCTTGCTGCAGTCTGTCTTTTTCTTGGAGGCCGTTCCTGTCTCTGACCGCAGTGCTCAAACCAGTTGTCCAGTGAGCAGAGGCCAGAGATGACCCCTGCCCCCTGTAGCAGACTCCCATTCCCCATGCTCCTCCAAGGATGGCAAAGTGGCCCTTGACCCAGACACATATCTATCAAGAACTCAAGAGCACAGACATGAAATACCGGAACCGTGTGCGCAGCCGCATCAGCAACCTGAAGGACCCCAGAAACCCAGGCCTGAGGCGGAACGTGCTCAGTGGGGGCATTTCCCCAGAGCTCATTGCTAAGATGACAGCCGAGGTGAGGAGGATCCTTGGCATTGGGGTTGGGCGGGTGGGTGGAGGCTGGCTTGGGGGCGGGGCCGAGCTGGGCGGGGCCTGCTGGGCGGGGGCCTGCTGCTGCGTGGCTCTGAGAGCAATGGGTGCGACTTTTGGGACGTGATTTCAGTGCTCTTTCAACAGACACAGTTCATTTCTCACAAGTGCACATATACAAAGGGCCGTAGGAGACCCTCATTGGACAGATAGCTATTTGATCGACTTATTTCAGACCCCACATCTTGGAAAGATCTTTGACACATCCTGAGATGTGATCCGCCTCCAGAGCTACCAGGGGACTCCCAGTCAGTCCTCAAGTGTTGGAGAAATGAAGAGACCCAGAAAAGGGGAGAGGAAACGTGTCGAGCCCCTAAAGACTGGGTGGGATTCAGGATGTTTTGCTGGTCCAGAGTGGGGGAGTCTGTGCATGATATACAGAATGAGCATCTGGATGGGTGTGTGTGAGGTGGCGCGAGGTATATGTGGCATGCAGTGTATGTGGTGCGTGTGACGAACGCACGGATAGGATTTTCGTGTGTGGGTGTGATATAGATAGCTTTGTATGGTCTAGGTGAAGTTGGAGTGTTCACGTGTGTGATATGTGATGTGTGCATATGATGTAAAGTTACTGCAAGTGTGGCCTGACATGAGGGGGTAGTATGTGATTAATATGAACGTGTGGTGTGTGGTTAGTGATGTGTGGTTAGTGTGTGTATAAGGCGGTTAATGTATGTGTATGCTTAGTGTAGTGTGTGATATGTGGTTAATATGTGTGTGGACTGTGCTAGAGTGTTGTCAGTATATAGTATGAAGTTAGTATGTGTTGGTTAAATGTGGGTCCCGTGTCTACCCCACCACCAGGCTAGGGCCACTCTTGGAAGTGAGACACAGGAGTTTGACTACATTCACCTCATGCCGGTGCTGGGTGGGAATCGGACTATGTGAAGCCACGGGACCCCGGTCCAGGAGTGAGGGAGCACAGTCTGAGGTCCTGGGGACAGCTGGAGCTGGCTGGGGGTCACCAGGCCAAAAGGCGGCTGGTGAACAGCTGATTCTCAGGCTCTTGGTGGGAGCAGCATAAGAGCTGAGAACAAAGTGGGGGACCTGCTGGCTCTATGTAGCCCATGGTGGAACGGGGAGAAAGGGAGAGGAGAGAAGCTCCAGCTGCGCCCTGCGAGGAGAGTCCTTGGCTTGTTGTGTAATAGCAGTGTCTGGGAACCAGAGAGGTCTTCTGTGGGAGATTAGACTGCGGCCTGTTCCAATTGTTCCCACAGCAGATCCTGATGAAAAGAAGCAGTCCATGGTTTTAAGATGTTTATTGTCATGGCGGAAAGTAGATGAGAAACCCATACCCCAGTATTTTCAGGGCAGACCTGAGGTTAAATACTTTTTGCAGGAATAAGGGTCTGAGAAGGAAAACTTAATTGGCTAAGCACCTCTGGTCTTTAGGTACCTCATTAATATGGAGATCTGTCTTAAGGCTCCTTGGCCTGTAGTCACCTGTGGAGGGGCTAATAGGGGGTGTTGTCCTTATGTGACTGAAAGACACAGATCTATGGAGGGCTGCAGCCTCCTGTTAGGAGCCTAGAGTCTGGGGCGTGGTGAAACGCCCATTGTCCCTTAGGATCACCTGGCTCCCACCTGGGGCCCCTCAGGATCACCTGGGGTCTCTGGTGGTTTCTAGCCTGTGCTCAGCCAGGAACCAGGCTGCCTTTCACGATCTGACAAGTGTGTATGTGGTGTGTGGTTAATGTGTGTTAATGTGTGATATGTTTAGTGTGGTATGTGGCTTGTAATTAGTGTGTGATCACTATAAGTACGGGGTGTTTAGTGTGCAGTCTGTAACGAGTGTGGTTAGTGTATGGTGTAGAGTTAGTGTGGAGTTAGTGTGTGGTTACTATGTGGTTAGTGTGTGGTTACTATGTGGTTAGTGTGTGGTTAGTGTGTAGTTAGCATATGGTTAGTGTGTGGTTAGTGTGTGGTGTGTAGTTAGTGTGTAGTGTGTGGTTAGTATGTGGTATGGAGTTAGCATGTGGTTAGCATGTGGTTAGTGTGTGGTATGGAGTTTAGTATGGAGTTTCTGTGTGGTTAGCATGTGATTAGTGTGTGGTGTGGTGTTAGTGTGTGATTACTGTACCATGGGATATGTAATTACTGTGTGTGGTATATAGTTAATGAGTGTGTGTCTGAATGGACATACGTGCTACATGGAGCAGTACAGAATGGTGTTACAGTCCAGGGACATGGGATTCTGAGGAAAGAGCTCACTGCTAGCCCCAAGCACTCCAGAGAGCAGGAGTGGGATACAAAGGGAACCTGGCTCCTAAGAATGAGCCATGTACCAAAGCTGACATGCTGCTTGGTTACTTTTGCTTATTTGTGGAGGGAGCACAGGGCATGTGTGGAGGTCAGAGGACAACTTCAGGAGTCAGTTCTCTCCTTCCTGGGGGACAATACTGGTCAAACTCAGGTGCTGGCGGCCAGCACCTTCACCTGTTGCGCCATCTTGCTGGCCCCATTGCGCTCAATTTAGAGGGTCTGGGTTTTGTAGTGGTTGTTTATTTGTTTTGAGTTAGGGTCTCACTATGTAGTTCTAGCTAGCCTAGAATTTACTATGTAGACCAGGTTGGTCTTGAACTCACAGAGGTCCACCTGCCTCTCTGCCTCCCATGTGCTGGGATTACTGGCATGTTGTATATGTCTCTATGCCTATCTGACTGAGGTTCATGTCCATCTTTCTCTCTTTTTTTCCTCTTTCTTTCTTTCTTTCTTTCTTTCTTTCTTTCTTCCTTCCTTCCTTCCTTCCTTTCTTTCTTTCTTCCTTTCTTTCTTTCTTTCCTTCTTCCCCTCTTGGTACTGAGGATTGAACCCAGGGCCTTACACATACCAGACAGGTGCTCTACCAACTCAGATATGTCCCCAGCAAAGTCTGTGAATGACAGCATAGCCCAGAGGTAGAAATTGCAACTTATCTTTGCAATGTCTTAGTCAGTCCAGGCTGCTACAGTAGAAAACCACCTATAAACCCAGCCGTTGGGAGGTGGAAGCCAGAGAATCTGGAGTTTAAGATCAGTCTGGGCTGCATAGCAAGCCCAAGGACGATCTGTGATACAGGAGACTCTGTCTCAAATACATAATAACAACAGAAAAATTGGCTGAAATTCAGCCTCCTTCATTCAGCCTTGGCTACACTCTGATCCACGAACCACTCATAAATTGCTGCCTCCACTGGTGTGTCTGCCTGGTCTTCTTTGGCAGAGGCTTGAAGGGTTCAGTGATCAGGGGTCAGATAGATAAGGGAAGGGGCTAGATACAGCTGATGCTGTATCTCCAGAAGGGGCATGGACCACTGGTGCTCCTGGTATCTGAGGTGTATATCCACAGCAAGTTCTCAGATCTCTGAACCTAGTCACTGTGGGGGTCCTCCTGGGTAGCACAGCCAGCAGGCCATGGTTCTTAGAGCTTTGGTCCCCACCAACAGACAGGGCTAGAGAACATTCCTAGCCGGAGCGGGTGCTGGGTTAAAGTCCAGACTGGGAAGCTATGGGACACCGGTGAGCAGTGGCCAAATCGGCTGCTAGGACAGTTTGATTCAGGCCTGGCAGGCTGGGTGAGCTCTGTCCTGAAGGAATGTTCCCGCAGTATTAATTCCAGCTCTGAGCACCTGCTGCTGTCCTACACACACCCAGCTGACCTTGACCCAGCTAGAACTCCCAGGTTGCACCTTTCAGCCAGGATGGAGAGGAGAGTCCTCCAGGACAGGCCTTTCCCAGGTCTGGTGGGACCAGGGGGTCCAACCTCTCCTATATCTCTATGTTCTTGACCCAGTATGGTACCTCCTCCTCAGTTCAGACTCTAAAACCTGGCAAGGGGCAGACTCTAAAACCTGTCACACACACACACACACACACACACACACACACACACACACACACACACACAGAGCCAATAGACTCATTTCTCTGCAGGAAATGGCCAGTGACGAGCTGAGGGAGCTGAGGAATGCCATGACTCAAGAGGCCATCCGTGAACACCAGATGGCCAAGACAGGCGGCACCACCACTGACCTCTTGCGGTGTAGCAAATGCAAGAAGAAGAATTGTACCTATAACCAGGTGGGCAGAGGTGGGGTGGGGGTGGAGGGAGGATGTGGGAGGGGGTGGGGCCACAGCCAGGGGGAGGGGAAAGATGCCGGGGAGGTGGCGGAGAGGAACAGGAAGTACAGCCTTCAGGCCACTGAGTGCAGGGCAAACTTGGAAAAGCCACCACTTCGTTGCTTCTGGAAAATGTTCAGATTGTGGAATCAGCTCCTGTGTCCACGGGGCCGAGCTGATGTGTCCTGTCTGTCCTGAAGTGAGAGCGAACCCCAAGCCCCCTCTGTGCTACACTGCCCTTGATACACACTGCTGGCCACAGACTTCAGGAGAGTCACAGATGTCAGGAGGAAGCATAGCCATGTGAAACCCAGCTCCTCATTAAAAATGCTGGGCAACTGAGACTCAGATGGATGACTGAAGCTTAGGCAAGGGTTCCCAGGGAGGCTGGTGGCAGGAAGGCTTTGAACTCAGAGTCAAACCTTTCTTTTCATTTTCCCTTACTTGGCTATTTTGAGACAGGGCTTTGAATTTATTTCAAAGCTAAGGCCTCAGGGCTGGGATTTCATATGTATACCACCAAAACTGGCTTTTGGATCCCAACCTTTCTGATAGAATCCAGTCAGCTTGTTCAATGTTGTCTAAGGGGATTCCTGAAGGTGAAGATACCCAGGAGCCATAGGAGACTGCAGTGAGGATAGGGGAACCTTCTCCTAAGCCCCCAAAATGGCCTATTGCTAGTTTTGTCTTTGGAGTACCAATATCTTGAATTCTAACTCATATTTAGTGATTCTAGAACTCTCTTTGTTTCTCTATCTGCTCAGCAAGAAAGATTCATTAAAAGTAGCCAGGCTGGTAGCCCCTGTCAGGCATTCCATCACTGCCAAGTATGAGGCAGGAGGACATGAGGATTAAGAGGGGTTTGGTAAAGCCAGCATGGGATACATAGGAAAACCTGTCTGAAAGAAAAAAAATGGGTTAGAGAGATGGCTCAGTGGTTAAAGAGACTTAGTGCTCTGTCAGAGGCTAGACCCTAGCTCCCATATTGGATGGCCCACAAATGCTGTAACTCCCACTCCAGGGGATCTGATGTCTCCCACTGGACTCAGTGGGCACTTGTGTACACATACACACACACACACACACACACACACATCTTTTTTAAAACAAGGTTGAGAATGTAACTCTGTTGATAGATCAGTGGGAGGCCAGGGGGTGACACGCATAAAACAGTGTGTTTGAGGGGCTGGAGAGATGGCTCAGTGGTTAAGAGCACTGACTGCTCTTCCAGAGGTCCTGAGTTCAATTCCCAGCAACCACGTAGTGGCTCACAACCATCTGTAATGGGGTCTGATGCCCTCTTGACAGTGTACTCATATACATAAAATAAATAAATCCTTAAAAACAAACCAGTGGATTTCATCCCCAGCACCAGAGACCAGGAGTGAGGATGCATGCCTACCCCAGCACTAGAGAGGTTGAGGGAGTGGGCTGTCGAGATGGCTCAGTAGGTAAAGGTACTTGGTGCCAAACTTGATGACGCAGAAGGTGAAGGAGAGAACAAACTCCTGAAAATTGTCTTCTGCCAGCCACATGTGGCACGTGGCATTGACACATGGAGCCACGTACATACACACAAAACAAAATGTAATCCAAAATTGTCTAAAGAGAAGGAGAAGGATCAGAAGTTCAAGGGTTTTTGGATACATAATCAGTTCAAGGACAAAGATGGGGAGAGAATATCCGGATCACTTTACCCTTAGCACACTGTGGCTACAGTAGAAGTATAGTTGTCTATCTTGTTTTCTGGAAAGTTCTCTTGAAGGATTCCCGTTCCGGTGCTCTCCTAGGTCTGTTATGGGGCGTTTGCATGGCAATGCCCTTCAGAAGTAAGCTTGTCAGAAGCCAAGTAGAGTCTGTCCCCAAGAAAGCCTATTGCCTTCTCTCCTTATCTCTGCTGTGTGGTGACAAGGCTGTGCTATGCTGTGCCCTCCTGAAGGACAGCTGGAGACTCAGTCCAGCAGAGGGCTCCTCCCCTACTGATCCCAGGAGACATCACCAGGGTTAGCTTTAGAGAGTGAGAAGGCAGCTGGAACTCCAGGGCCTTGCAGTGGGAAGCCCACGTTGCTGAACCTGAATGACCTGCTTGGAGGCTGGGAGGGGCAGGGATGGGGGATGGGAAAACACAGCATAACCCACCCCAGTGATCTGCAAGCCTCCTTTCCTCTCTGGGCCTCAGCCACTTGCAGGATGACTCTAGACAAGGTGATTTCCCAGACACCTCCAGCTTGAACAGATATGACAGATACAGTGGGTTCAGGGGTTGAGTCTGGGAAGGCTTCTTGTAAGACGTGAGGCTTTGAACGAGAGAAGAGAAACCAGTTCTGAAGAATCAACAAAAATGCAAGTGCAAAGGTCAGGCTGAGCCTGTAGGATTCCAAGTGACTGGACAGTAACCAGAGGAAAAGAGGTTATCAAAATCGGGTAAATATCGCCGCCAACCTGTAGGTTTTGAGCCTACTTCTAAAAACAGTGGGAGCTGCAGCAGGCCCTAAAGCAGGAGAGGAATGACCTCATGAATGGTTCTTCTCTCTCTTAGGTGCAGACACGCAGTGCCGATGAGCCTATGACGACCTTTGTCTTATGCAATGAATGTGGGAATCGCTGGAAGGTTTGTATGCTTGTATCTTTCTCCCTCCCCACCATCCACAGAGGCTGCCCTACATAAGAAATAGTATGCCCACAGACAGGAAGAGGGCCCCGTGCTAGCAGGCAGAAGGCTTGCCAGCCTGCAGAGTCAGCCTGCAGAACGTGACAGTGGCAGGTAGTTGCCGAGGAGGGAGTGTTTGTTTGGCCAGGCAGCAGCTGGGATACGTGGTGGTGGCTCAGTTTATTACGGGGTGGGCAGGGCTGTCCATCAGTTGACCATGGATAGGCGTGGCTCTCTGGGGACTACAGAGAGGGGAATAACAACAGCACTGAGCGTTTAGACCAGGCCTCTGCAAAGTGCTTTCACAGAACCTATTGCTTTTGACCTGGCCACACAGGGATGACACAGGGAGACTGAGCCCTGTCACAGTAGAGTGGCCCTTCCTTTCTTAGGAAGCTCTGGAAAAGCCTTCTATCACCTAGTGCTGTGAGTCTGGCTCCTGCAGGGGCAACAGAATCCTCTCTTAGTACTGCTTGCTGGGGGTATAGCTCAGAACTAGAGCATGTTCTGATAGGGATAAAATCCTAGGTTTGATTCCTAATGAAACACACACACACACACACACACACACACACACACACACACACACACACTAAATTATAAACATGTAATTTACAAAGAACATGAGAATGATATGGAGTGAGAGATGAGTTTAAACATATTCCCCCAGTCCTACACATATCTGTTCAGGAATGACAACTGCTCTTGGAAAAGGACCTTCTGTGTGCTGTGTATCTTGGAAAGGTGGGGCCCAAGAGAGCTTGCATCTTGTCTTCTGACAGTATTATTTATGCCCACTGCCGTGTGGGAGGGCTAAAGTCCAACCAAGAGGTCTGAGACAATCATGGTATTTTTGTTGTTGTTCTGAGAGGTTTCTCTGGGAACCCCGAACTATCCTGGAATTTCTTACACATACCAGACTGACTTCAAACTCACAGAGATCCATCTGCCTCAGCCTCCTGAGTGTCACCCAACCTGGCTGACCCCACCTTCTTGTCCATATGACTCAAAGACACGTCTTACATGGCTGCCTTTTGGTTTTTATAGTTCTGCTGACCGAACCACCCGGCAGGATGGCAGAGGAGAAGGTGAGGAAGACCCAGCAGGATGCACAGACCACGTGACCCGGAGCAAAAATAAAAAATTCAAATGAAGGAAAATGCTGAGCCCTGGATGAGGCTAGGGATTAGAGGAGGTGTGTCGGGGGAGGTTCTTCTGCCAATTATTAGTCAGTCATGCAAAATGGTTGGCTTCTGGGGGAGGCTATCTGGAGCATGATGCAGAGAGTCTTTATCGACAGACCTACACAGAAGGTCAGAATCAGATTGGAGGAGTTTTGTCCTGACAGTCACCTGGCAGATTTTTGAGTTCCCTCTCCCCTACTGGAAAATAGCAGATTGGGACTGGGGATGTTTAGCTCAGTGGTAGGCGCAGGTCTCAATCCCTGGCATAGAGCAGAGGGGAAGTGGAGCAGGAAGAAAGGAGAAATACCCAAGCCAGGCATGGTGCTGTTTGCATGTAATTCTGACGACTTGGGAGGCTAAAGAGGATCACCTGAGTCTGGGAGTTCAAAGTCAGCTTCTGCAACATAACGAAACCTCATCTTCTATTTTCTTTATTTCATTTCCGTTTTAAAATTTCATTGTATTTTGACATAGGGTCTCATGTGTTGAACTTCTGATTTTCTTGCTTCCACTTTCCAAGACTTGCGATTAGAGGCCGGTGCCACCACGGCCAGCTGAAGTAGTGCTGGGACTAGAACCCAGGGCTTCATGCCTGCTGCTACCAAGCGAGCTACACGCTTAGCTCAAAACTCTTACCTTTAAACAAAACAGAAAACATCCTGGCTGGAGAGATGGCTCGGTGGCTAAGAACACCTATTGCTCTTACAGTTGCCAGCACCTACCTAGTGTCTCACAACTCTCCAGTTCAGGAGATCTGGTGCCTTCCTTCTGATCTCCAAGAGCACAAGGCATACCTGTGGGACGTGTACATTCATACAGGCAAAACACTGAGAGAAATACAATAAATCTAGAAGAAAAAAATCCATGTGTGCTGGTGCACACATGGAATCCCAGTGGCATGGAGGTTGACTTACTATAGCTACAAGTTCAAGGCCGGCTTGATCTACACGGTGAGTCTCAGCATTGCACACCCATAAGATAGCTGTGCGGTTTGGCTTCTGCAGATAGAAATCTCTCCATCCAGACACTGCTGTGCCCTGTTCACTGCTGACTGAAAGGCCTTTGAGGACTCTGGATCATTCTAGGCAGGAATAGATCTAGCATGCAGGGAGGATTACAGCAATGCCCATGACTTCCAGCTCCCGTAAGCATCCTGAGCCTCAGCGCCTGCCTAGAGCCAGCGTGTTCCTCACGGCGCTCTGTAGACTGAGCTTCCGAGAAGTATGTGGAACATGGCAGCTTTGTTGAACTTCTCCCGTGTTGACATCAGCTTGCTCTTTTTTGTTTGTTTGGGGGGGGGTGTCTGTTTGTTTGTTGTTTAAGATGGGGCTTCTTTGGGTAGCCTTGACTGTCCTAGTCTCACTCTGTAGACCAGGCTAGCCTTGAACTCACAGAGATCCACCTGCCTCTGCCTCCCCAGTGCTGGGATTAAAGGCGTGCACCACCACTGCCCAGCTAGCTTGCTCTTTATGCTGAGGAGAACTTTAGGCAAAGCTAGAAACTTCTGGAAATGTCCTCAGTGCAGGTGTGGTGAGCTGTGGTAGTTTGGTCACTGATCGTCCCTGGCCTTGTGACAGCCCCAGACTGAGCCTCCTAGACTGTGTCGTAGCAGGGGTGCTGCACAGAAGGCTGTGACTCCTAGAAATTTGAATATGTCACCCTGCACCAACTTCTTAACTACAGATATGTGAGCAGTGAGCTCCTGCCTCCTGGGGGTAACTGCAGGGGCTCCAGAGTCTCCACCTGTCCTGTTCACCCCTGGGATGAAACAGCTGTATAGTGACCATGGGGAGCTGATGTCTTCTGGGGACCATACCTTACAGAATGGGTGGTCAGCTTCCTTCCACCTGTCATGGACCCCCCAGCCCCCGAAAGATGGAGCATGTTAATAGACTGGATATGGAAATCTACCACAGGGGGCTGGCAAGGTGGCTCAGTGAGGAAAGGCGCTTTCTGTCAGACCAGTAACCCAAGTTCAATCCTCTGGATCCACACAGAGACACTGGACTCCCACAGGTTTTCCTCTGATCTGCATGTGAATGCCATGGGACAGGCACCTCCCCTACACACACACACACACACACACACACACACACACACACACACACTAATAAATGAAGGGAGGGGAGAGGGAGGCAAGCAGGCAAACTTGATAAAGCCATCGGCTTTTAAACCAGGTAAAGTTTGAGAGCCCTGTGGAAAGACGGAAGATCCTCTGTAGAGGGTTCCACACCTGCAGCTCCTAAAGGCAGACCAGGACAGACATCCATGTCTGCTCCTAGTCACAGTTACGACACTGGGAGATCCAGAGCTGGGCCTGCCCCTCAGCTCTGCTTGCCAGCAGGTCTCTGCCTGACAGGAAAATGGTCTCCACAACAGATGGTGATGTGTATGCCACTTGCAGGCACAAATGTCACCCACAGAGGTGCAGAGAAATCTAGGTGCTTCTTGAAGTTTACCTTGGGGTTGACCTTGGAGGCCATGTTGAGATCCAGCTTCTGATCCAGTCAGCCTCAGGGAGAGCTGAGAGTTTTTATTCCAGCAAGCTCCCCATTCCAGCAAGTGCCAATGCTTCTGGCCGCTGGCCACCGCCAAACAGGAAGGGATCTGATGCCAGGTTTCTCTCTGGATGACTTAATTCTCCATCGCTTCTCACCTTTGCTAAGAGCAAACGTATACACTCCTCCATCCAGATGTTTAGAAACCAAAGGAAGAGTATGGCCGTGCCTGTTGACAATCTAATGACGTCCGCGACAGTTGCTTTAGCATGTTTGCTTTTCCTTCTAGACTGGGTTTCTCTGTGTAGCCCTGGCTGTCCTGGAACTCACTCTGTAGACCAGGCTGGTCTCCAACTCAGATCTACCTGCCTCTGCCTCCTGAGTGATGGGATTAAATGTATGCATCACCACCACCAGGCTAGAGTGTTTTTTTTATTTTATTTTATTTTACATTTTTCCATCTGTACATACTTAAAACTGTCTATATCCTTTATAAAACAGAATTTCCAATCTTGGAATTAAGCATGAGTTTTGACTATGATAAAGCTAATCATAACAGGAGTTACAGTGGTAACATTCTACCCTTGAAAATGTCACAGATGGGGCTGGAGAGATGACTCAGTGGTTAAAAGCACTGGCTGCTCTTCCAGAGGTCCTGAGTTCAATTCCCAGCACCCAATGTAGCAGCTCATAACTGTAACTCTGGGGGATCCGACATCCTTACACAGACATAAATGCAGGCAAAATCCAAATATGTATGTCTACAAGTAAAAATTAGATTAATTAAAAAAGCGAAAAGAGTCCCAGATAAATTGCACATTTATTTATTTATTCATATTGTGTGTGTGCCAGGGCATAGCATGCCACAGTGTGGATATAAGGGATATCTTATAAGAGTCGGCTCTCTGTTCTCCCCACGGAAATCCAGGAGACTAAACTTAGATACTCAGGCTTGGTGGCAAGCACCTTATCTACTGAGCCTTTGCCCCAGCCCATAGGTGAGTGTTTTAGAGAGACATCCTGAAAAGACTTTTAATATCATAACCTAAGTATCTTACGCACCATAAGGATTTAGAGCTCGGGGAAAAGCACCGTGACTCTTCATTGTCAGTAACCTAACTATTTACAAAGGAGATGAACTGAGTAAGCGCTGAAGGAACAAGCAGACACAAGTCCACATGTGACACTGCGCACACTTTCCCTCAGAGGGCACAGAGAATAAATAGTCCTCCCAGTGTGTCTTCCTGTCCCCACCCCGGATCCATTCACCTCATGCCTTCAATGGCAAGGCCTGGAAACAGCTTTGTAAGATTGCAGTCTAGCATGACTGTGCTGGAGTCTCTTGCTCTGCCATTCCCATTTAAAGGGGTTCATCCCCCTGCCCCCATGCATTTGGCAGGGCTTAGAGGTCCTGCAGGGCTGGCTTTTACCTTGCCCGAGCAAAGGCGTGCGCCACCACCGCCCGGCTGATCTGTTGGGATACCTCTTAACTCCATGACATTCTTCATCTCAAAGACACAGAGTTCAAGTCTTAGGCAAATTAACATTAACATCAGCCATTTGGAGAAGGCAAGGTTGTTTCTGCAAAGGAGAAAAAAGGACATGGTTGGATGACACGAAGTAGAGAGAAGACATGTTTTGGGAGTTTGAGAAAAAGATCTTAATAAAAACCCATTAAATAACCTACAACTGGGGCTGGAGAGATGGCTCAGCGGTTAGGAGCACTGACTGCTCTTCCAGAGGTCCTGACTAAGAGCACTGACTGTTCTTTCAGAGGGCCCGAGTTCAATTCCCAGGAACCACATGGTGCCTCACAACCATCTGTAATGAGATCCAATGCCCTTTTATAGTGTATGAAGACAGCTACAGTGTACTCACATACATAAAAATAAATATTTAAAAAAATTCTTTTAAAAGAAAAATAACCTACAACTAATTTAGAAGGGTTTTTTTGGTTTGTTTTTCCGCCTGCCTCTGCCTCCCAAGTGCTGAGACTAAAGGCGTGCGCCACCACTGCCCGGCTTTAGAAGGTATTTTTTTTGTTGTTTTGTTTTTTGGTTTTTTGTTTTTCGAGACAGGGTTTCTCTGTGTAGCCCTGGCTGTCCTGGAACTCTGTAGACCAGGCTGGCCTCAAACTCAGAAATCCGCCTGCCTCTGCCTCCCAAGTGCTGGGATTAAAGGTGTGCGCCACCACTGGCTTTAGAAGGTATTTTTTTTGTTGTTGTTGTTTTGTTTTTTGTTTTTTTGTTTTTTTTTTGTTTTTCGAGACAGGGTTTCTCTATATAGCCTTGGCTGTCCTGGTACTTACTCGGTAGACCAGGCTGGCTTTGAACTCAGAAATCTGCCTGCCTCTGCCTCCCAAGTGCTGGGACTAAAGGTGTGCGCCACCACCGCCCGGCTTTAGAAGGTATTTTTAAAGGTTAAGGACACACAGGCTGTGGATGCAGCTCAGTTGATAGAATGTTGCAGCTCAGTTGATAGAATGTTGCCGTACAAACATGAGGCTCTTGGTTGTCAATCCTCACCACTGGCAGTGTTGGGAGTGTTATAGGCATCTAAAATGTGGTATTGGAGTCTTTATTTTTATTTATCCTGTGTCAGAGAGAGAATGGGACACAGTAGCCCCGGTGGGCTTCTAACTCGATACAAAGTGACCTGGAGCTGCTGAATCCCCTACCTCAGCTTCTCAATTAGCTGGGATTACAGGTGTGCAATAGCATGCCCAGTTCATGTGATCTCAGGGTCAGGCCAGGGCCCTGTGTGCCCTAGGGAAGCACTCTATCAACTGAGTGGCATCCTCAGCCCCGGAAATCCTAACACGTGTTATAATTATTATTATTTTATTTTATGTATATGAGTGTTTGCCTGCATGCACGGTAATGCACCAGCTACATGCCTGGTACCCACACAAGCCACGAGAGGATGTGGGATCCCCTGGAACCGAAGCTACAGAAGGTTGTTAGCCACAATGTGGGTTCTGGGGAGTGAACCTGGGTCCTCTTCAAAAACAGCAAGTGCTCTTAACCACTGGAGCTATCTCTCCAGTGGCCCACTTCTGGAAGTCTTTCTTAATCATCTCATTGCAGCTGCCTGGTCTTGTTCGTTAGCCCTCCATTCTCTTTAACTCAGGACAATGTCACCCAGAGCCTCTCAGATACATCGTGGTCCCTCTGTTGAGCGGCCCTTCTCTCCACAACTGCCATCGTCACCATGGCTTCTTACAATCCCTTTTCTGGGATTGAGGAAAGCCCTTTGGGCTCCTGGTGCAGTGGCTTCCCTATTCACTTCTCTCCTCGCCGGAGCAGCATCCACCATTTACCTCCACACTTGACCCTCACAGTAGCCCTGCAGTCCTTAGGGGGTGGTACCTAATTCCCAGTTAGTATCTAGTTCAGAAGGCATAATGACCTGGATCCAGCGGAGGCCCCTAAAAGCCTAGACAACACCAGACACACTTGTTGTGTATTTTCAGTGCTATTGTCCACATTTTTGGAAAATACTTTCTTTGAGGAGAACCAGCAGTGGCATTATGAGGCCAAGGTCCCCACTCCTCTGTGCCCTGCCCTCCTCCTGCAAAGCCCGTCTGCTCTTCTCACCCAGGCCCGCCCCAGAGCCTTGCTTGTGGGACTTACCATCAGCTTCACTGATCTGCAGGCAGAGGCAGACAGGCATGCAGGGGAACATGACACAGACACTGTCCTTGCCCTGGTTCCTCCCCCTGCCACTCTTCCCTCCTGTCCTAAGAAACCCAAGCCCTGCTGGAACGGAGCGTTCCTTTCACGCCTCTGTGCCTTTGCACAAACTGTTCAAGACTAAAGCTCTCCCTCCCAGAAGTCTCCACCTCCGAAGCGCCTACGATCTGCAAGACTGCTTGGGTGTCACCTCCTCCGCAAAGCCTTCCACCTTCCCAGTGAGAAAGGGGTAGTGAGTGGGGATGGGATAGGATGCCGGGGCTAGGTGCAGCTGTAAGGGCAAGGGAGACCCAGGTCATCCTCTGAAGAAGAAAATTTCAAAAGTAGTTTTATAAACACAGAGACATAGTTTTAAATACCGAACACATTAATGCTTCTGATACCAAAGAAAAGCTGCAACTGGACTGGCCCCAGATAACGATAAGATTTATTAAAATACGAGGCTGGAGAGATGGTTCTGAGGTTAAAAGTACTTGTGCTTTTAGAGGACTAGAGTTTGGTTTCCAGTGCCCACGTTGGATGGTTCACAAGCTCCTGATGGCTTGTAATTCCAGATCCAGGGGATGGTTTTCTCAGGGCACTTATGTGCACACACACATGCACACACACACACACACACACACACACACACACACACACACACACGCCCCAAGGGAGTTAATGAAATAAATCTTTAAAAACTATTTATGAAAAAGAATCATTTATAGTGCCTCACAGGAACACTAACCCAGTAGCAAATGCACATTTTAAAGACATGCAAGAAGGATCCTCATTCTCCCAAGACCAGGGTGACCTGAAGCGTCCACACACAGTAGGCAATCATCATTTGTTGAATGATAGAAACAGACAGGACTTTCCAATTCATTCTAGAAAACCCAAAACAGTATTTCTGAGTAACACTGAACAATAGGGCAGGAAGTGGCTTCCTCCTCCAGGGACCCCCTCCCAACCCTTGGAGGCAAGCTGGGAGCTGAAACAGGAAGCCCCACAGCCACCATCTTCCCTTCCCCACCCCCCCAGGAGCTTCCCATCCTGTTCCCACCTTCTCTCCTATCGTAAGTGGGTAAAGAAAAAGCACTTGCACTGGTGGCAAGCCGACAAGTGGGGCACACAGAGCCATCCTGCCCACAGGCGCAGCCCTCAGGAATAAAAGGAAAAGCTGGAGGGACAAAAGACGGTTTAAAGCTTGGCAGCAGCAAGACAAAAGGCCTCAGAGTTTACAGAGAGATCTTCCAGAAGAGCAGTGAAAGGGAGGCCCTTCTGGGGAGGGGACCTCACTTAAGCCGACTGCTTCAGTACCAGTCACACTCCTTGTTTCTAGGAGTTTGGCTATTGACTCCATACTCAGTTTTCTCTGAGGCCTCAATTTGCTGGGTTGCTGGTAATCTGTAAGTACTAGGCTCTACATATTACGAACTTGAACCAGCCCCCTGACAGATAGTGTGAAGATAAGGTCATCCCAGAGTGGATTTCCCTGACCTCCAGGTCATTGAATATACCCACAGACATTTCTGGGAGCTTCTCCGACTACCAAAGGCAGGATCATCCAAACACCTGTGGTCTTCTTGTGCATTTTGTGCAGGTGTGTTTTAAATCCCTCCTCGACATCCTTAGCAGGGACAATTCCAACAGTACAGAAAAGGAAAGGAGGGGCTGGAGAGATATCTCCGTGGTTCAAAGTATATACTGCTCTCAAAAAGGACCCAAATTTGTTTTCCAGTGCACACATAGGGTGGCTTACAACTGTGGTGTTTTACAAAACATGGCATAATAATGCAAGAGAGAGCCCTTTGGCCCTGCCAATCAGGCCTGGTATACAAGGAAGTTTATTGGGGGGAGGGAGCCAGGGAGCAGAACTGGGACCTAGAAAGGGATAGAGGCAGAGGGAAGGGGACAGAGAGGAAGAAAGTAAGAGAGGAAGAGGCTGGCTGGGACACCTGTGGAAAAGAGAGGAGGGGAGAGGAAGAGAGGGGAAAGGATGGGGGGTGGGGAGGGGTGAAAGAGACAGAGAGAGAGAGAGAGAGAGGGAGAGAGACAGCGCCAAGCAGTCTTTATATTGCCTGGCTCCAGGCTCATACCTGGGGCAGAGACAACGGCTGTTGCTAGGTAACTGCTGGGCAGAGAGAGCCTAGAGAAATTGCTAAGAACCACCTGTAATTCCAGCAGGGATTGGACGCCCTCTTCTGGCTTCTACAGGCACCTGCACTCACATGCTTATATCCCTCCCTCTTACAAATAATTAAAAATAAAGTAAAAATTTAAAAAGGAAATGGGCCTGGAGAGATTTTTCTGAAATATACACAGCCTAGATCTGTCAGATCTTTATACTGATTTTCTCCTGACTGTTGTAAATCCTTCAGGACTCGAACTTACATGGCGGCTGGATACATTTTACAATAGGTAGAATAATACAATTTTGTGGCATCTACACATTTTTTTAGTCCTACCTTTGGGAGAGCAAGAGAAGTACATGTAGAAGAGATACACTATGGCTGGTAGGGGTCTTACTAGCTCATTTTTAGACTCCTGAGTCTAGTCCTGTAGCCATAAATAACTGGGCACTGGGAACAGGACACGCTAATAAAAGCGAGGCCGGGAATCATATTTGAAAAAAAAAATTCCCAAGTCCTTCAGTGTGTGGATGTATCTGCAAAACAAAAGAAAAGCCCCTTTTCCCAGCCTAGGCAGAGAAATCTCCTGTTCAGTTGGAGACAACAGGCTTCTGGGCATCAAGCCAAGGTTCTGGGGATATTTATAACTTGAAGAGGGTGGGAGTCCCTAATAAGCTGCTATATTCTTTTTCCATCACTTCCCTCTCCAAGGCTACAGCAAGCTGGGAGCTCTTCCCCACACAGAATCCCTGTTTTGCTTAGCCCTCGCCTTGCATTGTCTAATTCTTTCTTCCCGGCTAGGGAAAGGGAAGGCTACAAGTCCTTCCATTTGGAGGACTCTTACTGAATGCAGCTTAGCCAGCGCTGATGTTTCTTGGCCAGCCGTTGTGGCCTCAGAGATCTGTTTATGAGATTGTTGTTTCCCGGAGCTATAGAACAGTCTCTGCAGTCTTGAAGCTTTGGGCTCACCCTACAATCAAACTCTGTCCTTTGCCTGTTAATCTATGGATTCGGATTTCTGCTCGTGGCTCTGAGATCTCTGGAGTCTGCTGGTGATATCTAGAATCTTTCTGAACGTCAGGCCTCTTTAGATCTCCAAGGCTTTGGGATCTCAGGCTTCTCAAGGATCTTGGAGCCAGCGACCACAGACCAGGAGGTAAGCCTGTTCGTTCTATCCTAACCCTGCTTTGTGACTTCCTTGAAACAAATAGAGACTACTAGCATCCTTAGGACTCCAGGTCCAGGTTGTCGCAGGCCTAAAGTTTTCATGGTGTTAGGAGGTCTCCAAGAATCCTTTTAGCAGAGACACCCTCAAGAGTGCCAGGTCCCTGAGTCTCCCACTCCGGGGCCAGCTATTTCCCTACACACCGTACCCCCTTCCCCCGCTTCTGATTTCATTGTTCTGGCGTCTTAGATGTGTGCACTTGAGCCCCGTCTCTATAAAAGAACTCGAGGCGCTCCCTACAGGGTTAACATCCGAACACCCTGGGCCGGGCCGCGGACAGCTCCCCAGCACCGGACAGAGGACGCGAGGCCTCCTGGGATATGTAGTCTGGGGCAGGTTTTAAGTGGCGCAAGGCCTACTGGGAGTTGTCGTTCTTGGACCCAGAAAGCGAGCGCTGCAGGCGGTGCTAGAAGGTGTAGTGAGTACGTGGGCGGGGCCCAAAGTTCCAATGCGGCCAGGGAGTCTCCGGAGGGAGGGGATGGAAGTCTTTTCCCGCTCTAGCCTGGGCTGTCAAATGAAGGGTGATCTCAGCTAAGTTCAGCCTGGGCTGCCACACTCAATCTAACCTCGCAGATAATATACGACTCAAAGATAGTCGTAGGGCCATGAGAAAAAGCAGGGAAGCTTCCTTTGCTGAGTCGTGCCGTGGTCTCCGAGAAAAATGTGGGGGATACTCTGACTGGTCTTGAAGGTCGCGGCCCTGTCTTTTCCCTTTTGTTCTTTTCCCTCTCCTGCTCTTGGCCGCTAAGTGGCCTTTGTACGCCAGAGTGAAACTCCAAGTCCCGGCAGGCTGTGAGGCGCGCGCATGCGTGGTGGAGCTGCCTGGCCACGCTGCAGGAGGAGGGCTGATGGTTTGACATCTGATTGGTCAGGTCTTTTATGATTTCTTTTCGCTGATTGGCTGGGATTGCTGCCGGAAAGGTCCCAGCCCGGAGATGGAAGAGCAGAGGCGTTCTATGGGCTGGGTTGAAAGCCTCCTCCCTCGAATTGCATCGGCTTGACCCCTGGCCCAGGGGGCACCCAGCCAGTGCTGTCCTCTCCTATTCTAACATTGCACGTACTCGATATTAACAGAGACACGGAGAGTGGGTGACTCTCGGGAGTCAGGGAGGAGAGTGACTTGTCCTGGGCCTTCCCCTCATACCCTGCGACCAGAACTCCAGCCCTAGGGAGTGGGCAGGGCCTCTTGCCGCGCCTCGCGCCCTGCTTTTCGCCTCCTTCAACGTTGTCTGCTAGCTGGTTTTCCTGCTCTCTTTCCCAGGAGACGAACGCTTGAGCCCGAGATGGCAGCCACCCTGCTCATGTCTGGGTCCCAGGTAAGCCGGGGGCTCTGCTTACCCATCTCGGCTGGTGTTTCCCCATTCTGCAAACCCCTATAGGAAATTCTCTGGGATTAGCTCATTTCGCTGTTTTGCTCCAGGGACTTAGTGGTGGCTAATATAACCATATACGAGCATATATCGAACACTCACTGAATGACTTTAAACACTGAGGAGAATAAAACCTAACAAGATGGGTGGTACCCTCCTTGCCAACAATCTGTAGGAAGAAAGGTTGCGGCTGGTTAACCTGGGTGCGATGTGGTAAGTATTCTGTTTGCCTGAGCAAGAAAGTATTGTGATGTGGGAACCAGTAAGTCGTGGAGTGGTTAATTCTAGATCCGGTATCCGAGGATGGAGTGAAGAGCAAAAGGGTGGGGAGAAACAGAACAGCAGCTGGCCCTAGAACTGGAGCATAAAGAATTTCACTGGTCTAAGAAAAGGAGAGCGTTGTAAGGGTCCAAAGTGGGCAGGGATATTCAGAACAGGAAGCTAGTAGATTGCCCCTGCCTTTTGACCACATGTCTTTTTTTTTCTTTCTTTCTTCTATTTTCTTTGGACTCTACAGATGAGACTTAATGCCATTGCCTTCTCGACATTTCTAACCATGTCTCTAATTTCAAGAAGAAAAGCTGGTTCTAAACTCCTAGATACCAAGTAGTGAGGAAGCATTGTGTGATTTCAGGCCCCTGTGACATTTGAAGATATGGCCATGTACCTCACTCGGGAAGAATGGAGACCTCTGGACCCTACACAAAGAGACCTTTACAGGGATGTGATGCAGGAGAATTACGGAAATGTTGTCTCACTGGGTGAGTGAGGATTTTTATCTTGTTTTACCTCTTCTGGTTTTGAAACTGTCAGAATGGCTTAGGTCTTTCAGTACAGTCCTGTTTGTTTTTTAAGGAAAACCACACAATTAGTTACTGGCATTGATGCTTATTCAAATCTTTAAATGTGGGAAGATCCATGTTTTCCAGTCTAAAACGAAAAGTAAAGAAGTTTCTGCTGTTTCAGAGACTCCGAGGATTCTCATGCCCTGAGTCATTAGCGGCTCTGTGGCCTGTTTGTACAGATTACTGATCAAACAGGTCTGACACTGTGGTGCTCGCCAGGACATAAATGCCCTATAAATGGTGCTTTTTCTCTAGGGCGCTGGAAGATGTGGGGTTCTGAAGCAGGTTCACAGGAGAGCAGAAACCAACCTTTTGTGTTTGTTTTGGCTCCATAGCTACAGCTTTGCCTCAGGTACTGTAGGTAGGTTCTTGTCTAGAGATCTTTCAGAGGCGATCATCCTTCAGGTGTGTCTTGTTTCGGAAGAACCGTTGAATAGTTAGCTCACAGATCCTATTCAGAGGAGACGTTGTGAGGCTGGGAACGCAGCTCAGTTGGTAGAGCCCTTGCTTAGCAGACTTGAAGCCCTGGGTCTCATCCTCAGTCCTGCATACAGTCAGTCACAGGACTAAGATATTTAAAAATGTTTTTATTCTCAAAACAAAAGGTGACCTGACGGGTTTTCTTAGCTTGGATTCTCTTTGATGTCCCAGTTTCCTTGGATTCTTCTTTTTTTTATTTTTTTATTCATTTTTTTTAGGTAATACTAAATAAAGAGTTTCATTCTGATGTTTTCATATATATGTGTCCGAATACTTTGATCTGATTTGTTCCCCCGCTCCCCCGACTTCCTTGAGCTCTTATCTCTTGAATTGTTCTATAAAAACAGCAACACCTCCACTACCAAACCCAAAGTGAACAAAACCAAGAATGGGTGCAAGAAGACAGCTCAAATGTTAAGAGCGTACGTTGCTCTTGCTGAGGACCTGAGTTCAGTCCCCAGCACCCATATCAGACAGCTTACAGCAACCTTATTTCCAGCTCCAGGGGATCAGCTGCCCTCTTCTGGCCCCTGAAGGCATCTGCAATCACATGTACACAGACTCCAACCCAGATGCACACACATATACTAAGTATGAAGCAAACATTCAGCAGCCATCACCTTAAGTGCTGGGATTGACAGTGTGCACGGCCGGATTAATGAGCAGCTTTCACATGTGTGCTTGATATCCCAAACCAGATTCTAATGTTTATATAACAGATATTTTCCCCTCTGAGCCATTAGGTTTTAGTTTGTTCGTGAGTATTTACTAAACGAATTTACCCATAGATCCTTTTCAGCGAACATACCTGTTACTTACAGTTTTCTGTCATGTACTAAGAGAAACCCATTTTGATGGGGTGGTGACGCACATCTTTAATTTCAGCACCCAGGAGGCAAAGGCAGGCTGATCTCTGAGTTCTAGGCCAGCCTGGTCTACAGAGCGAGTTCCAGGACAGCCAGGGCTACACAGAGAAACCCTGTCTCAAAGAACTAAAGGAAAGTGAGGAGGAGAAGAAGGAGAAGGAAAGAAAGACCCAATTTAGAAAATATAGTGTCTGGTAGAAGTTCTCTCTTTTGTTGTTTTGCTTCTGATTGTGTTTCCTTTTTCAAAATACCAGGAATAGATAGTTTCTTAAATAACCATTAACTGAAGAGCCGGAACTTAGACTTGAATATTTAGACAGTTTGAATATTTAGATTTTTGTTTTCATCTTTTAATTGTATGGATATGATAGATGGGTTTGTGTGTGTGACTATAGGACCCACAGAGGCCAGAAGAGGGCATTGGCTCCATAGAGCTGGAATTACTGTGGTTATGAGCTGCCTGCTAAGGGCCTCCCACCTGGAGGAGGCTGCTTTGGTTGATTCTCTATTTTGGATCTCTCATTCACAGAGACGGACTTCCATGATAAGTGTGACCGTTAGGTTATCATTTACTCAGGTTAAGAGCCATTTGGCTCAGTCCACTCTTGCCTGTGGATGATGTCTGTACTTCCCAATTTTGCTTTCTTACCCACTGCTGAGATTTAACTAAGAGGGAGGGAGGGAGGGAGAGAGAGAGAGAGAGAGAGAGAGAGAGAGAGAGAGAGAGAGAGAGAAAGTGCAGCGAGCTTAGTAGTAGATGAGCATGGTACAGTTGAGCTTTAGTGCTTTTAAATGGCATGCACAAAACCCCAGGTTTACTCTCCAGCCCTGGGACTAGCGGGCTAACTCAAACCCCCTAGTTCAGCGTCTAGAACTCAGCAGGTATGTCTGTGCACTGACTGGGCTCCGCACTGTTTACTCCTCCTTACAGATTTTGAGATCAGGAGCGAGAATGAAGCAAACCCCAAACAAGAGTTTAGTGACGATGTGGAATTCGCGACCATGTCGGAAGAGCCTCTTGAGAATGCTGAGAAGAATCCTGGAAGCGAAGAGGCCTTTGAAAGTGGGGACCGGTCAGAAAGGCCGTGGGGAGACCTGACAGCAGAGGAGTGGGTAAGCTACCCTCTCCAGCAAGTCACCGACCTGCTTGTCCACAAGGAAGCGCACACGGGCATCCGCTACCACATATGTTCTCAGTGTGGGAAAGCCTTCAGTCAGATTTCAGACCTCAATCGCCACCAGAAAACGCACACGGGAGACAGGCCCTATAAGTGTTACGAGTGCGGGAAGGGCTTCAGCCGCAGCTCCCACCTCATCCAGCACCAGAGAACACACACGGGCGAGCGGCCGTACGACTGCAACGAGTGTGGGAAAAGCTTCGGCCGGAGCTCGCACCTCATTCAGCACCAGACGATCCACACCGGGGAGAAGCCTCACAAATGCAACGAGTGCGGGAAAAGCTTCTGCCGCCTCTCCCACCTCATCCAGCATCAGCGGACCCACAGCGGGGAGAAACCATACGAGTGCGAGGAATGCGGGAAAAGCTTCAGCCGCAGCTCCCACCTAGCTCAGCACCAGAGGACTCACACCGGTGAGAAGCCTTACGAGTGTAACGAGTGCGGGCGGGGCTTCAGCGAGAGGTCCGACCTCATCAAACACTACCGCGTGCATACGGGGGAGAGGCCCTACAAGTGTGACGAGTGCGGGAAGAATTTCAGCCAGAACTCTGACCTGGTGCGGCACCGCAGGGCCCACACCGGTGAAAAGCCCTACCACTGTAACGAGTGCGGGGAAAACTTCAGCCGCATCTCCCACCTTGTCCAGCACCAGAGGACTCACACGGGAGAGAAGCCGTACGAATGCACGGCCTGTGGGAAAAGCTTCAGCCGGAGCTCTCATCTCATCACGCACCAGAAGATCCACACCGGGGAGAAGCCCTACGAGTGTAACGAGTGTTGGCGAAGCTTTGGGGAAAGGTCGGATCTGATTAAGCACCAGAGAACCCACACGGGAGAAAAGCCCTATGAGTGTGTGCAGTGTGGAAAGGGCTTCACACAGAGCTCCAACCTCATCACGCATCAGAGAGTTCACACCGGGGAGAAGCCTTATGAATGTACCGAGTGTGATAAGAGTTTCAGCCGGAGCTCAGCTCTTATTAAACACAAGAGAGTTCATACCGACTAGGCCCTGCAACCCCGTGTAAGAGATGACATGTTTGGAGGCCAAGTGATGTTTGGTATCAGCGAGCTTCCTTAAGACAGCTCTTTTTAATGTTCTGACTCCCCTTGTTGTGGGCTACGGTCTGAAACATGAAAGAAAGTGACCCTTTTGAAAATTCAGACCCACAGCTTTGGGGATGCTGTCCCCTCCTCCCAAACGGTGATGTTTATTCACTGATGAGTATATGAATTGCTTCGTCAAAGTCAGCCTCCCCTCCTGAGTAACTTGAGAGCTGAAGACCAGAGGACAAGATGCTGGTGGTCGCTGGGGCCTGGAGATGGAGTACATCTTTAAAAAAAATTTTCTCTCTCTCTCTTTTGTGTCTTTGGCCCAAAAAGACTGCAGCAGGAGAAATAGGGTGGTTACAGCCCCTTTGGCAGAGCAGAAGACAGGTGGACTTGCCCTGAGCTTCGACTGTTCACACGCTGTAGTAGCTGGGCTCACACACACACACATCCCTTCCAAAGGGCTTTTTTGTTTTTTTTGAGTAGCTCACCTTCATATCTAACCATCTCCTTGTGCACAGGATTCCGCCTGCTGAAAGCAGTGATCTCGGAGTTTCTCCTTGTTTCTCACTTGTGTGTAGCTTGCAAGTTTTTGAAAGCTGATCTAAGATACAATGTAACGGGAAACAGGAGGCACCGGTTTGAGGACCAAGGACCCATGGTCAGTGATGACATCAGCAAGAGATAACATTAACCAGACTTCTGTATTTTCTTCAAAAATCACTTTAGGGATCACAGTAGGGAAACTGCCTTTAGGAAAAGATAGGGCTGGAAGTCATGATGGATCGGAAGTAGGAAGTGAACTGACCACACCCCCAACCCCCACTCCCCTGGGGAAGGGAGCCCAGGACAGTCAGTGCTGTGGTCTTTGCCATCTAATCTTTAAGATCACTTGCCTCTCTAGGGCTTGATAGGGCCACAGCCCAGTCTTTATCTCAGCTTGCATAAAGGCATGCGTATGTTCAGTGAAATGTGTATTCTGATAGCAGAAACTGACTTCATAAGAATCAGCATGTTCTTGTGTGGCATAGATCCTAAGATAGAACTGTGGACATAGCTCCCGTGTGAGGATGTCCTTTCTTTTTCTTTTGTGACGGAGAAGAAACATTTTAGCATCAGCACTCAAGCACGGTGCGCTCCTGTGAGGTTTGGTTTTGTACAGAACTAAGCACTTGTTTGGACGTGTCCATCAATGGTGAGAGAGTGACTGGACACTCGGGTCCATTGTCCTCTCTCAGACGGAATTATCTTCCGTGATGAATGGCCTCATCTGAAGACACGGATAAACCTACGGAGGAATGTGTTTCCAGCATCCAGACACAAATAGTTAAAACTATTGAGTTGACCCAGTGTAGCCCAATACTTCACTTCTCCTTAGATAGCCCGGATGTTGGTGCTTATTCAGCCCTGAGGGGATGGAGGGAAGTTGGCATCCAGGGAGCTGGGACTTTGAGAGTGTGAGTGTGTGTGTGTGCATGCGAGTGCATGCGTGCGTATGCATTTAAAGAGTCCCAGTGTATTTCTATGGTGCTTCGTTGCAAAGTTGCAAACGTAATTTTTATTATTATTTTTTTACTAAAGAAAACCCTTTTTGTTAAAGTTCTTTGGGATTTGGCACTTAAAGCCCAGTGCTTTTCGCTACAGAGAGTCACTGTGGCCACAGCTGGATGATACCATATCACTAGTGACAACCTGAAAAGCAACCGAAGGAGAAACCACTCTGAGGGCCTCTAAGTGGTCACTCCCATTTGAGGACAAACTTGGGGCAGGGCACATGGTTTCTATTCTGTACAAAATCTAGCCTACTGTGGGTATTCATATTTTAACTGTTAGGTGACTTACATGTTCTTGGTAACTAACATGTCAGATGTGTCTTCTTTATCAGTGCAGCCGATGACTTTGGTGGAGTTCAGCATTCTCTTATTGCTTCTTTGAGCCTCATAAGTGACTGCCTGGGAGTGGCTTGTAGAAGACAGAACCTCTGACCCAACTTCATTTCAACCTGTTTCCCTCCTCTGTTCCTAACTTACTCTTACACGCACACACGCACGCACACACGCGCGCGCGCGCACACACACATGCACGCACATACACATGTACGCACACACGCACTCCCACCATGCCCACCCAGCCTCAGCCTTCATTTGAAGGTTATGCTGTGTCCCGTTTGCTGCTTTTGCTTCTAGGAGATGAAAGGCTCCAGAAGGTTTCTGATTGCCTTCCAATCTCTTGTATGTGTACACTCCAGCTGGGTGGCTAAAAAGGCAATGGGTGTGCCAACTCTGTCCACACCAGCTGAGTGGCTAAAAAGGTGATGGCTGTGTCGACTCTGTCCACGCCGTTGTGGTCAGCTGCTCCCCGTCCTGTGCTGAGCTGTGGAAGTCATACATGCGCCACACTTCACTAACACTACGTGCATGCCTTCTGTTCGGAAGTCCCTGGCCATTTCTGCACATACCAGACAGTCTGTGCCTGTGTTCTATGGTTGTGGAGAGTGGTTGAACAGGTAAATCTGTAGAGCAGATTCCCTTGGTATTGGTCAGTTATCCTAGTGTCTTGTCTATAGCTGTATTATCCTAACAATATTCTATAATTAAAGGTATAATTTTTAAACTTAAAACAATTGAGTTATTTCGGTCATCCCAAACTCGCTGGTAATAGAGCATCTCATGAGGTTCATTAAAATTGTGCGTGATCATCTTTACATTCATGCTGTGCAGGTTGCCCAGTTGGCTTGCATAGGCTTTCCAGTAGAAATGAGGGCACATAGTCTTGAACCCTGAGTATGCTGTGTCGCATCTGGTCAGTGCGAAAGCCTGGAGAGATTCCTAAGGAGTCATTTGATCTAAGGCAGTGGTGATGGACATGCAGAGTGTAGCCATAATTTTCAAATTACTTATAAGTAATTTCTTGGTTTTTTTTTTGTTTTTTTTTTTTTGTTTTTTTTTTTAAAGATTTATTTATTTTATGTATATGAGTACACTGTCGCTCTCTTCAGACCCTAGAAGAGGTCATCAGATCTAACTACAGCTGGTTGTGAGCCACCACATGGTTGCTGGGACTTGAACTCAGGACCTCTGGAAGAGCAGTCAGTACTCTTAACAGTTGAGCCATATCTCCAGCCTCTAATTTTTTCCTTAATAACTTGTACCTTTTTAATGGCAGGTCAGCCTGGACAGAGGTAGTGGGAAGAAATGCTTTGTCTTCATAATTGGGAGACTACAGACATGCAAGAGAGATGATTTATCCTGTAGCTTAGACTCAACAAAGAAAAGATATTTTAATCTCTGGCAGCAAGATGGCTCAAAGGGTAGAGGGCCTTGCAACCAAACCTGGTCACCTGAGTTTGAATCCCTGAACAGGGTGACAGGGTGACAGGGTGAGAACAGATTACCACTTGTCACTCCTCCATCCCCACACATATAATAAACCTAAGCTGTTTCTTGCTGGTGCCATAAGCCTGTGTCCCAGCATTTTGGGAGAGGACCTCAGAGAATCACTTGAGACCAGGGGTTTAGGACTAGGCTGGACACTAAAAGACTCCAATGGCTTGGTGATTGAGAGCACTGGTCGCCCTTCTAGAACACCTGGCTTTGATTTCTAGTACCCCCATGACACTTCAAAACCATCTATAACTCTAGTCCTAGGGCATTGGATGCCCTCCTCAGGTATTGCTTGTGGTGGACAAACACATGAGGCAAGATAAAAGTGTGGGGGCTGCTGGGAATGCCATCAGTAGTACAGTAGGTACTTAGCATGGGGACTTTGAGCCTCAGTTCGAAAGCACAAGCAAAACCCTCTGTCAGTTCAGCATCTTCAGTGGCTGGAAAGGAGATCAAGGAAAAACTCACCAGAAGTTTCACAGGGAATCTCCCATGTGCATGTTTGGGGTGTTACTATTTCTCCAGTGTTTCTGACAAAGCAAACTTGCTCCTGTGTGAACTATCTTCCAGCAGCGTAGGGGTGCAAAGTGGGGAGCTCAGCTGTTTCCAGACTGCTAGGGCTCCAGGGAGGACACCATGCTGATCTGCTAACTGGCTCCTGGTGTGTCAGAAGTTGAAGCTCAAACTTCCATACCCTGGAGGAAACAGACCCTTAGGAGTCTTGTGTTAGAACCCTCTAGAGCCTCCAATTCCACCTGCAGTCGTGTGCATACCTACACACATTTGTATGGACACGGACACACACATGAACACACATAATTTTAAATGATAATTAAATCTTAGGCCTCTTGGGTTAGATGTATGTATACACCTTTAATTCCAGCACACAGGAGACAGGGATAGGTGGATCCCTGGAGCTTCAAGATTTAAAACAAACAATTTAGCAGACCTGGTGACACACCTATAATCCCAGCTGACTCTGGAGGTATAGACAGGGTTGTGGTACACAGACCCTATCAGAATCAGGGCAAGGAAAGGAGGGAGATAGGGACCCTTGGAAACTACCAACAGACTAAAAAAAAAAACCAAAACAGACTAAAAAAAAAAAAAAAAAAAAAAAAAACAATCAGTGGGGGCTGGAGAGATGGCTCAGTGGTTAAGAGCACCGTCTGCTCTTAACCTGAGTTCAATTCTCAGCAGCCACATTGTGGCTCACAACCATCTGTAATGGAATCCAATGCCCTCTTCTAGTGTGTCTGAAGACAGCAGCAGTGTACTCACATACAGAAAATAAATAAATCTTAAAAAAAAAAATCAGTGCAAGAAAATGTAGATAGTACATTTGTTATGTTTTCAAAGTTGGCATCATTTCCAACATCTCCAAAGGTGTTTTGCATTTGGCTGGAGTTGATTTGGAAGACATGATTGCAGCTCTTGCTTGGGCTTCACCACAGCCTCTGCAGCTGCCTCTCAGTAGCTCCTGATGGAGATTCCCATACCACACTTCACTGGCCCTTCTCCTCTGCATCCCATGGCTTCTCCTGCAATTTCCCGAGGTAGTCATTGCCCAGTTATCCCAGCTGGACACTTGCATATTTTCCTTGCCACTCGCTCCCTGAAGCTCCAGCTCCCTCCGACTCCTCAATCAGTGACAAATGCCAATTGCATAATAAGCTATTCGGTCCTATCTGTGTCACCACCTCTAAACATTTCCCAAGTCTAGGGACCTTTTCTCTACTACCACGGTTTACCAAATGACTTAGAGCAATTACTTAGCTTCTCTTTTCTTTGAGTTCCCCGTTCATAAATGGAAAGTTATACCTATTATATTTACCTCATCAAGTTGCATTGGGTTAAATATCCTAATGGAACTCAAGACTATTAGCAGTCGTGCAAACTGTCATCAGGACCACATTTTACTTAACGAAACAGCCACCTAGTGAGGTCCCTCAGTTTCAGTCCCTCTCAGTCAGTCCCCTCTCTCTTATTATAGCTCTAATGGTTTTTCTGAAAGACAAATAATTTGATCTGTACTGAATGGGGAAAGGGGAGTGTGAGGCTGGAGAGATGGCTTTGTAGTTAAGGGTGCTTTTTTTGGGAGGTAGAGGCAGGCGGATCTCTGAGTTTGAGTCCAGCTAGGTCTTCAGAGTGAGTTCTAGGACAGCCAGGGCTATAAAAGAAACCCTTTCTCAAAAAAAAAAAAAAAAAAACACAAACAAAAGAAAGATAGAAAGAAGAGAGGGGGAGAGGGAGGGCTGGAGAGATGGCTCAGTGACTGCTCTTTCAGAGTTCCTGAGTTCAATTCCTAGCAACCACATGGTGACTCACAACATTCTGTGATGGGATCCGATGCTCTCTTCTGGTGTGTCAGAAGAAAGCAACAGGGTACTCAAATACATAAAATAAATAAATCCTAGAAAGAAGAGAAAAGAAAAGAAAAAGCTTACAGCTCTTTCAGAGCTCCTGGCTTTTGTTCTCGGCACCCACAAGGGGTCACTGGCACCCACAAGGGGTCACTGGCACCCACATTTCGGACATCTCAGAACCACTTGTAACTCAGAGCATTCAATGGCCCATGGCCTCCACATGTAATATACTGCATGTGTATGTTGTAAATAAACTCATGTGGGAGGCACACATACATAGTACAACCAACACATGCTTTATAGAGTTAGAACGTGGAGTGGGCATGAAAGCTCAATGGTGGAGCACTGCTGGGTATTTGTGGAGACTTTGGGTGTAGGGAGCCGACTTTAAGCAGAAAGCAGCTAGAAAGCAGCTATCAACTTTGCAGCCATCTGGAACCATTTACCCTGATAGAGACTTGGTTTTTCAGCAGCCTACAACAGCTGAGCACACTCTAACAAATATCTTGTTTATCCCACATAGCTTGTTTTGCTGTTTAGTGACCCCAGCTGCATAGTGAACGTGGTAAAATGTTTTCACCTGTGTTCTCCTGCGTGTGCTTATAGATACCCAGGATTTCCTTGTAAGAACATATACAGTTAAGGGGAATGAGAATCAATAGGGTTAAGAGGAATGAACAAGAGTGAATATGCGCCAGTAGAGAGACAATAAAGGAGACTTGAGACTTGACTCCAGAACCTCTACCTTGTCTCCATTCTTCGAGACCCTGACCCCGTGGACCCGAGCAGCAGCGCAAGCCAAACCAGGCAGAGTACGGGCTGCAACATTTTGACCCCTTGACCAGAACAGAGCTCGGTCTTCAACATTTGGGTTCAAACCTTCATACTGAAAACAAATACATGAACATTTAGAAGTAAAACCTTTGCAGTTGGGAGGCAGAGGCAGAGGCAGAGGCAGGTGGATCTCGGTGAGAGGCAGCCTGGTCTACATAGAGAGTTCCAGGATAGCCAGGGCTACATAGAGATACCTTAATGAAACGAAATAAAGCCTTTGCATAGTAAGGCAGACGAGATGGCCAGGGGTTGTGTGGTTGGCTGCTCTAACAAAAAACCAGTTGAATTTCTGGCGCCCACATTAGGTGGCTTACACAGACACACATATACACATAAATATAAATGAAAACAAGTCTTCCTTTCGGTACTTTCTGATGCCGGCTACACACAGTGAGGCTCCTCTGGGGTTTAAAAGGAGGCTGGCTGCGATCTGACTCCCTCTCCCCAGCACTGGAATTACTGTAGCTGCAGCTGTCCACTCTCTCTGCATGGCTTTCCTTTTTTTTTTTTTTTTTTTTTTAAGTTTTGTCCCAGCTTCTTCCAGAAAACTAGACCAAGTGCTTCCTTTCTGGTTTTCCTGGGTTGAACACAAGTGTTTATCCCTGTTTCTCCCATAAACTTGAAAAACAGTGTCTTGCTCCTCTCCTTTTTCCTATCCTTCTTTTCCCTCCCTTTCCTTTCCTCCCCTTTTCCTTCTCTCCCCTGCCCCTTCTTCCTTCCTTTTTTTTTTTTTTCTGACGGAGCCTCTCTATGTAGCCAGGCTAACCTTGAACTCCTGATTCTCCTGTGTCTCCTCCCAGGTGCTGGGATTGCAGATGTGTACCACCATGCTCGACAACCCATGTGCCCTTGCATCTTCAAGCCTTAGCAAATGTTTGACCTGAAGTAGGCGGGCAGCAAGTATTTCTTTGATAAATACGAGAGAGTTTTATGTTTATATGGTAATTTATTTCT
Organism: Rhabdomys pumilio; assembly: GCA_030674055.1. Classification (NCBI taxonomy): domain Eukaryota; kingdom Metazoa; phylum Chordata; class Mammalia; order Rodentia; family Muridae; genus Rhabdomys; species Rhabdomys pumilio. The sequence goes on along the minus strand of JANHMN010000004.1, from coordinate 16,506,550 downwards.
GATGTATCACTACACCAAACTAACGTTGAAGGAACTGTAGACTATTTGCCAATGGTATATCGGGTGGGAACTTGTGTAAGAGGAAAGCTCCTGGGACAATATGGCCCATCTAAAGCCTTCTGGGTTATTCCTGTGCTTAATGATAAAGTCACGGTATCTGTCTCAGTCAGGGTTTAGCTTGGGTCAAGTTGACATTACACTGTCTAGCATATTTGACAGCTTTGTCATAAACACACCACAGTTGAGCCACGACCTTTCTTTTCTCACTGATCCCAAGCTCCCACATTAAAAACATAAACAACTTTAAAAGTTCCACTGTCCTTACAAATTTAAACACATTCAAAGTTCAGTACCTTTAAAATATTCAATCTCTTTGAAAATCTGGTACCTCTTTTAAAAATTCAGAATCTCTCAACTGTGGATTCTTGTAAAAATCAAAATTAAGTTTAATGTTTCCTTACTTCAAGAAGGAAGAGCCAGGGCACAGTCACAATTCGAGCAAAGCAAAACCAAACTCCAGCAGTGTAAATCACACAATGTCCAATGTCTGGGCTTCACTCAGGATCCTCTGAGCTCCTCCAAAGGTCTTGGGTCAATTCTCTGGCTCCCTTCTCTGTAGTGCACACTGCTACTGGGGTTGCACTGTCTCCAGTGGTGTTTCCTAGCCTTTCACAGTTCCAAACGTCAGCAGCTCTCTATGGCTCCTTAACATCTTCAAAACCAATACCACCTGGGTGACTCCTACACATTACCAAGCTTGGCTGCCAGCAGACGATACAACCTTTCCTTGTCTGGAACACAGGTTCTGTGTGCTGTCTCTTAGGAAAGTTTCCCAGAAGATGTCACATCAATAACGCAAGTGTATACTGTATCACCACTAATTTCTAAGCTCCAGCTGATCAGCATTGAGTGTCCCAGCAAAGCAAAGGTTTCACTTTAGTAGTTCTAGTATCTTATTAATCACACCTGATTCTTCAGCTCCAGCTGACCAGAACAGACTCTTAATTCAAAATAACAAATGGCCCCTTTAAGCTTTCCTCGGAAACTTCACAAGGCATGCTTCCATTGCCTGCACCTCGCTCAGAATTTCTAACTTCCAAGCTCCTACAGAACAGCTCTCTGTGCTCTCAACACTCAATGGCTTTTCTAGTCCAACGTTCTGCAGTCTTCCAAAACAAAAAAAAACAAACAACCCCTCCCCCCCCCAAAAAAAAACCCAACATAGTCATGTTTATCACAGCAATATCCCACTTCTGGTACCAACTTGTCTTATTCAGGGTTATTATTGCTGTGATTAAAGACCATGATAAAAGGAACTTGGGGAAGAAGGGGTTTATTTTGCTTACATGTCCACATCATAGTCCATTAGAAAAGGAAGTCAGGGCAGGAACTCAAATTAGGCAGAAATCTCAAGGTAGAAGTTAGTACAGAGACTATGGAGGAGTGCTGCTTGTTGGCTTGCTTCTTGTGGCTTGGCTTGCTCAGTCTGCTTTCCTATAGGACTCAGGACCACCAGCTCAGGGATGACACTACCCGCAATGTGCTGGGCCCTCCGACATCAAACACTAATTAAGAACATTATTAAAACTATAATTATTAAAATTAAAACCTTAAAGGCTTGCCTACAGACTGATCTTATAGAGGCATTTTCTTCCTTCCTTCCTTCATTCCTTCCTTCCTTCCTTCTTTCCTTCCTTCCTTCCTTCCTTTCTTCCCTCCCTCCCTCCTTCTCTTTCTTTCTCTCTCTCTCTCTCTTTCTTTCTTGCTTTCAAAGATTTATTTTATGTATGTGAATACTCTGTTGCTGTCTTCAGACATACCAGAAAGAGGGCATTGGACCCCATTACAGAAGGTTTCAAGCCACCATGTGGATGCTGGGAATTTAGGGTCTCTGATAGAGCAGTCAGTGCTCTTAACTGCTGAGCCATCTCTTCAGCCCTGGAGGCATTTTCTTAATTAAGATCCCTTCCTCCCAGATGATGTTAACTTGTGTCAAGTTGACATGAAATTATCCAACATACTACCTTTGCAGAATTGACTAGTATGTGGTCAGTATTTAAATTCCAGTGAATAAACCAGCAGTTGGAACTATTTAGTGGAGGATTTTGAGGGGCTTTGTTTTGGTATGTTATGAATGTGAGCTTTTACAGGTATTTGATTTGTGAATCCAAGGCTTACCTTTTCATATTTTCTATCTACCCATCATCTCTCATGAATATCTATCATCTATCTATCATCTATCTATCATCTATCTATCTATCTATCTATCTATCTATCTATCTATCTATTATCTATCATCTATCTATTATCTATCAATTATACCAATCATCTATATCTATCCATCTATCACCTGTCATCTATTATCCATCTATCTATCTATCTATCTATCTATCTATCTATCTATCCTCTCTCAACAGCATGACATGATCTTAAACTCTCAATACTTCTGCCTCTCTGACCCTATTGCTGGGCTTACAGATGCATACCAACGTGTGTGGCTTCGATAGGATTTTTAATCCAAGATTCCCACTTCAAAATACCTGATTTGGTAGCTACTATTAAAATGACAGTCTTCTGTATTTAGGCAAAGGAAGGCAGGAAAAAAAATCATGCTTTCTAGAATACTTCAATATGGACATATCTGCTTTTTACTGTTTCTCCCATAAACCTCCGTCCTCACTCAAATCACCACACACAGCTATGCTGTTTTCCCCAGGGTCCAAAGCCATGGGTCTATAACCATTCAACTCATAGCCCCTACATCTGTACCACAGTTTTATGTTCCCAGAACCTGCAAAACCTGCCCAATTTAACAGCCCTCTTCAAAGTCTTGTCTCCATGATTAATCTGCTTGGGTGTACCCTGAGATACTGTGGGGAGATGGATGGAACTTGGATCTGCACACTGCATACCGCACATGGATATGAGGACACCCCCAGATGAGCACAGAACCCAGTGGTAATGGAAAAAGAAGGATCAGGCCTCTATTTAGACTCATGCCTCCGTCCTGGTTTCAGGCCCACTACTGTACATTTTTCATGAGAGACTTATAAAGACTCAGAACCTTTGAGACCCAGATTACTGGGGTCTGTGGTTTACTGTACAGTTTAGTATGCTATTAATAGAACAGAGAATACAAAGGAAAGGAATATAGGATGGGGATAAAGACCACAAGGAGCCCTTCTTCCTACTATGAAAGGCACCAGACCTGCACATAGTACACAGGCATACAGACAGGAAAAACACCCATACTCATAAAATAAAATAAAAAGGCTGAAGAGAACAAAGACTTTAACTTTACTGAGCTTGCATTTCAGTGAGAAGTTGGACAAATACATTCATGTCCTGTGGAAAAAAATCAAGGCATATTAATGAAAGATCAAGCGGCCAGTTCGTGGTGATGCGCACCTTTAATCCCAGCACTCAGGGGGCAGAGGCAGTCAGATCTTTGAGTTTGAGGCCAGCCTGGTCTTAGGCTATTCCAAGACAGCCACAGCTACACAAAGAAACTCTGTCTTTAAAACCAACCAACCAAACAAGCAAACAAGTAAAATATGTATCAAGTGGTAGAAATGAAGAAACTGAAGGGAACTGATTTTCTAGAAAGTGTCCATGGAAAGCTCTCTTAAAGAGATGCTGTTTGGGGTGCAGGTATAATGACCAAGCCAGCTCAGTCAGTCAACCAGGTCTCAAGGGAGGAAGTGAGGACTGAAAAGAAAAAAGACAACTAGACAACATTTTGACTCCAGCCAGTGCTGAGGCTGAAGTGTTTTTTTTTTTTTCCCAGTCTGCTTTTATACCATATAAAATACATTATGTATTTTGGTATTTTATACCAAATAAAATACATAATAAGATCAGTTCTAGGTCAAGGAACAAACAAGGCAATAAACTGAGTCCTGTGGTCACTGTTTTTAGGGGCTTATCCAGATGTCCAAGATAAAAGAACTGCCACCTTGCTCTCTGAGTTTACCTTGAGCTTTGTGTTAGCCTAAATGTAAATATTCTTGTCTGAGCTTACTTTCCTGTCCTAGTCCAAAGTAAATTCTTGCCTGAGCTTACTTATCCTGTCCTAATGTCAGATTCCTGGCAAATTTCTAGAAGCAGTTCCAAAAGCTCTCCACAGTGTAAGTCAGCGGCAGAACACGTGCCTGGTATTATAAAGCTCTGTAATAGATCCCTGGGCTTGCAAAGAAGGAAGCCACAGTTGCTCTCTGGACAGCGTTCAGAATAGCTGGATGGGTTATGAGAGAAGGAGCTGAACACAGGTCTCAGAGAGGGAACGGACACCAGGTGGCTGACGTATCTGAGCTCAAGGACAAAGCCGTTGAATGGTAGCGACAAAGGTCATCTTTACAGTTGTTTTTGTTTTGTTTTCTTGTTTCTTTGTTTTGAGACAAGGTCTCACACTGTAGCTTGAGCTAGCCTTGGAACTCAATGTGTAGCCCAGGCTGGGTCTGGAAGTTTTTATGATTTTGCTTCCCTAGCATTCCAAGTGTTGGGATTACAGCTATGTACCGAACTCACTGGGCTAACTGGTTTAGTGTTAAGTATGAATTCCAAGGTCAAGACCAGAGAGAGATGTTACCATTGAAAAAGAAACAGGAAGTTGAGCATGGTGGCACGTGTTGGTTACCCCAGTGTTTAGGAGACTAAGGCGAGAGGATTGGTAGCGTTGGCTGCATAGTGAGACCTTGTCACAAACAAACAAACATCATACCTAGCAAATACTGAGAAAATCAGTAACTTGGAAATGGTAAGGGCTTGAGTTGTACCCAGTTAATTCAGTGCTTAGCTAGAACATAAACCCGACGGGACAATGCACCTGTAGTCCCAGCGCAGGAGAGGCTAAGACCGAAGGATCAGGAGTTCAAAGTTATCCTCACTGTCACACCACAGTGAATTTGAGGACTGCTCGGGCTACATGAGAGCCTGTCTCTCCCCAACCCCAATAGTGGTAGCAAAAGCATAGAAAGAAATGAGGAGTCTCTGATGGAGTGAGAGGACTGAGAAGCATGGAATCCTGGGAGCATCAATAGATAATGATCTGGAAAAGAGGGGAGGACTAGGAAGGAGAAACCAGGACAGGAGAGACCAGGGCAAAAGGTCTGTCCATTTCAAGATGTGCAAATGTGGGCAAGATGTCTACTGAAGTTTGGAATTTAGAAGGCTGTAAATGGAAAAACCTTATACTGTGGTTATTATGCACGGTAATTACAGAGCACATGCCCCGTCCTGCAGTGGATATTTTAGCTTAAGGGTAATGAGGGCTTAGTTATATACACAGTCTATTTAGTGTTTTGTTGAATTTCCAAACATGTGCTAAAGTTAGACTGAACGCTGTAATTACTTCACAGCACCACACTGATCTGGGAAACAAGATTCACAATCCCTGTAGAATTGGATTTGTGAATCTGTGTATTTAACCCGTGTGTTTGAATATGGGTGGTAAAACGTCTCAGACTCTGACAGGATTTGAGTTAGGGACTTGCACTATCATCTCCACGATGTGCAGCTCTTCTGCTTGCCTGTAGAGATGCCTGAAAATAACCAGGGTCTAAGGAGCTGTGGAGTCGTGTGCAACGGTCTGCCTGCCCGGAATGTGGCTCCTGCAGAGATAGTGCCTGTTTTGGCCTCTTTAAAGTGGATGAGGAATTTGGTGTCGCCGGGTGGGAACTCTGAGGCCCTGGTGGTGAATTGCCAGGGAATTCCACTATTGTAGAATGGAAGAATGTTGTGTCCAAGTATTTAACACTTGAAAGTTTGGCAATCCTGACTGGAACTAAAAGCCGACGGTTGCGTTTTTTAAAAAATTAGGCTGAGAAAGGAGAGCTCTCTTCGATATATTTTTTCTGCCCCTCCCCCAGTATTCTTCATCTGAACCTAAGAAGAGAAGTCACTCAAAAAGTAATCATAATGGGAGGCATGCTGAAGGGACGGCTTAGCGACTGGGAATGCAGACTGCATTTCCAGATGATCTCGGTTCCATTCTTAGTACCCATGTTGGGTGAATCACAACTGCCATAACTTAAGTTCCTGGGGATCTGATACCTTCTAATGAACTCAGTGAACACTTATGTTCACATACAAATTAGATAATTAACCAGACATAGTGGCACACACCTGTAATCCCAGCACTCAGGAGGCAGAGGCAAGGCAGGTAGATCTCTGTGAGTTCAAGGCCAGCCTGATCTACATAGTGAGTTCCAGGACAGCCGGGGAGATAGAGAAAGATATTGTTTACAAAAAACAATAGATTTAATAATTTTATGTGTGGCTGTTTTGCCTACATGCATGCCACACACATGTTTGATGCCCATGGAAGACAGCTCCCACTGAAACTGGAGTTAGGGATGGTTGTGAGATCCCATTTGGGTGTTGTCTGAGAGTTTTACTGCTGTTAACAGATACCATAGAACAACACTTAATTGGGGCTGGTTTACAGGTTCAGAGGTTTAGTCCATCGTCATCAAGGTGGGAACATGGCAGCATCCCGGCAGGCGTGGTGCAGGGGGAGCTGAGAGTTCTGCATCCTCATCTGAAGGCTGCTAGGAGAAGACTGACTTCCAGGCAGCTAGGATGAGGGTCTTAAAGCCCATGCCCACAGTGACATACTTCCTCTAACAAGGCCACACCTACTCCAACAAGGTCACATCTCCTAATAGTGCCACTCCCTGGGCCAAGTATATTCAAACCACCACAGGTACTGAGAATGGAACCCACCTCCTCTGTAAGAACGGTGAGTGTTCTTATCTGTCCAGCCATCTTTCCAACACTTATTTTTATAAATTAATGCTGAGGCCAGAGACAAACAATCACTAATTAAGAGCACTTGCTATTTTTCCATGGGTGGGAGGTTGGTTCCCAACATCCATGTTGGGTAGTTCACAGCAGCCTGCAGTGCCTGCTCCCCTACTCTTCTCTAGCCTCCAGTGGCACCCACAAAAATAACATTTTTTTGTTATTGTTGTTGTTGTTCTTTTCTTTCTGAGACAGGGTTTCTCTGTGTAGCCCTGGCTAGTCTGGAACTTACTCTGTAAAGCAGGCTGGTCTCGAACTCAGTGATTTGTCTGCCTCTGCCTCCTGAGTGCTGGCGTCAAAGGCATGCACCACCACTGCCCAGATAGAAAAATAACATCTTAAAAAATTAGTTAATGTAAAAAGAAATTTGAAGTCACAATACCAACCAGGTGTGGTGGAGCTAGCTGTGACTTCATCCGGCAAGGAGTGTGGAGTAGGGGTTGGTGAAGAGGCACGGGGAGAGCTATCATGTTATACAATATAAGGCTGGTACCCAGGAATGGGAACAGGGAGGTTTATACAGGGAAGTATAAACCTGGCTGGAGGTATCTCTTTCAGCCACGTAGAATAAAAATTAATTTGAGAATGGACTTTAGAGTTACACCAGAGTGTGAGTCTCAGCTCTGACCTGATCTTGGTGTCCTCATGAATAAAGGAAGAAAATACTTGCCCTACTGTAAGTGTCAAATGAGATAGCATGCTCAATGCTTAACACAAGTTAAGGGATGACCAAGTCTATTTAATAAAGTCCTGGGAGACATTTTCTTTCCTGACAAAAATTTGCTTTTTCAAATTTGAGACTTTGGCCTGGGGTGTAACTTGTTGGCAGAGTAGTTGCCTGTCATGTATAAGGCTCTAGGTTGGGACACCAGTACCACAAAATAAATACATAAATTAATAATAATAATAATAATAATAATAATAATAATTAGGCTGGTGCAGTGGTTCAGTACGTAAGGACACTTACCACTGAGCATGGGAGCCCCTCGTGCTTTTATTGAATGATAATGATATGTACCTTCTTCAGTTGACAAACCTGCCACCCCTGCGACTCTAACTGAAAACTACTTTTTCTCTTCCTTCTTCCCTCTTTTCCTCCCTCCTCCCCTCTCTCTTTCTGTCTCTCTGCTTCTCTCTCTTTCTATGACCTTTACTTTTCTCTGTACCTGTTCTGTGCTGAACGTATTCCCGTGCTGGAAGTTTTTGTTTCCTCAGTTTCTCCTGGGATACCTTTTTCTTCTGTGCAACCTCCTCTTCCGGCTTTGAGCAATGTGTTCCTTTTCAGTGAGGACCATCTCGATGTGACAGGGGAGTCATGGACCAGGTAACCTGGCCATGAGCTCTCTAGGTTCCTCAGTGCATCTCGGGTACTTTATTCACTGGATACATAGAGAATCAACATCTAAACCCTTAAGTCAAGCATTACTATCTACATTTTTATACAAACGAAGCAAAAAAATCAGCACTCTATTTCTGGCCATCGACCCTATGTCCAGCCCCACCATCTGGCCTGGGTACAGCTACAGACTCTATTATGTCACTGGAACTACACACATGACTCCTTTAAAATGACGTCTTTCAGATACTTGGTGGCTTTCCAGATATGCATACCCTCGATGCCCTGTGCAGTCTCACGGGTGTTCTAAAGGTGAATATGAAGATTTGAACCTCTCGATTTGCATGATTTTGTAGTGGTTTCCTAGGTCAAGAGGGTAGCAAACCATCTTCACAGTCACCTCAGGCTGCTTACAGGAACAGGGAAAAATATTTTTTTCAATTGGAATTATAAAAACGTGTGTTTGTCAGGTGGTGGTGGTGCATGCCTTTGATCCCAGCACTCAGAAGGTAGAGGGAGGCAGAGTTCTTTTGAGTTCGAGGCCAGCCTGATCTATAGAGTGAGTTCTAGGACAGGCTACACAGAGAAACCCTGTCTACAAAGATACTTCGCAAAAATGGAAGCACACTTTCCATTTAAAAATCCCTCTGGTGAAGGACTGGAGAGTCAGCTCAGCGATCAGGAGCGCTTGTTGCTCCTCTAGGACCTTCACGGTGGCTCACAGCCCTCAGTAATTCCAGTTCCAGGGGATCTGAGACCCTTTTCTGATCTCTTCAGGCACCAGGCACACATATGGTACAGAGGATACATGCAGATAAAATACCCCCCCACACACACATACACATTAAAAATAAAACAAAACAAACACACAAAAAACTCAAACCAGAAAGAGTATATGGGTTAGACATAATAGTACATATCTTTAATCCCAGCAGGAGGCTAGCAGCTCTCTCTGAGTTAGAGTCTGGTCTGGTTTACACAGTGAGTTCTGGGACAGTCATGGTTAGATTCTGGCTCAACAAACAAAAAATCTCCCTTCAGATTGTGAATAGTAAATGTGAAAAATGTGAAAGCTTTGATATTCATAGTCTACTGCCCTGGAATTTCTCTAAGATACAAAAGCTTATTTAATTTTTTTAGATTTATTTTATATGTTTGGATGCTTTTGCTTGCATATATGTTTGCATACCACATGTGTGCCTAGTGTCTAAGAAGGTCAGAAAAGGACATCAGATCTTCTGGAACTGGAGTATCAGACATTTGTGAGCTACCATATAGGCTCTGGGATTGAACCTGGGTCTCTCCAACCACCAGAACCCCCTCCCCACCCACTCAAGTTAGAGCCGGAATTCTGCCCTATGTACGGAAGAACATGCTCTAACACAGAGCTGCAGCCTAAGCTCCTAGGATGTCTGTGTTTTACATCCCATAATATGGCCTTGTTAATATTGCTTCGATAGAATACCTGCGGTGGGATAGTTTATACAGAAGATGTTTAATGTTGCGTTTGCTTATGTGTGTGTGTGAAGGGAGGTGCAGACCAAGGTCAGAGTGGGTGTCCTGCTCTTCCACTCCTTGCTCTATTCTCTTGGGACAAGGTCTCTCATTGAGCCTGGATCTAAATTGGCAGCAAGCTACAGCAATTCTCCGGTTGCAGCCTATATCAGCACTGGAGTTTACAGGTGCATGTGATCACGTCAGGCTTTTTACTCAAGTAGAGATTCAAAGTCATGTTTTTTTTTTTTGGTTTTTCGAGACAGGGTTTCTCTGTGTAGTCCTGGCTGTCCTGGAACTCAGTCTATATAGACCAGGCTGGCTTCGAACTCAGAAATCCTCCTGCCTCTGCCTCCCAAGTGCTGGGATTAAAGGCGTGCACCACCACTGCCCGGCAAAAGTCATTAAAAAGTATTTAATCTTGCATTTAAGCCCTCTCTCCAGCCTCTAGGTCAGGGTTTACATTTTAAAATTATGTAGTCAGGGAAGTCCAATGTTGAGAGCATACGGGGATAAGGGCCTTGTGCCGTGTCGCCCTACGCTGGAAGTGCAAATGATGCAGAGAAAATCTGAGTCAGGCGTCAAACTCACAGCCTGGAGGCCTATCAGTCAGCTTTAATTCTTTGAGGGTGGAGTCCTAGTGCTTGAAACACCTCCCACTACCGGCCCCACCTCCCAAATCTACTACACTGGCCATCAAGTTCGTATCTAGCGTACTTTTGCAGATGTCCGTTTAAAAACGCATGGGTAGACTAACAAGAAACTTTGATTTATAGGGTTTGAGAGACATGATCTCCAGATACGTTAGGAAGCAGTTCTCTTGACCTTCACTGAGGTAATGTTGGGACGGGACTGACAGGTGAGAGAGGTTTATGAATAACAGGTATTAGTCTCTTGGGCGGGGGATGAACTCTTTGCCCGCTGCGTGGCTTTCAGTTGTAGATCCAGTGCCCTACCTACTCTGTTCTCCAAACTCTGAAGGGTCCCTGCTTTCTGTTAACATCACTCTTGAGTCAGATTCACGCTATTTTGTGTGGAAAGGAGCCAGGGAGGGAAACAGGCAGTTTCTCCGATCATTGTAAAGGATGCTTTTCGACAGAAAAATCTCTAGCGATGCGAGTCGGAATCACCCTTAAGTTGTGTTTTGCCTAGAGCCTAGCTATCTGGCGATGGAGCCCAACGTGTGGGGAAGGGTGTGTTCGGGACCTACACTCTGCGGCCCGCCTGCACAGTCGGAGGGAGGATTGGGGATAAGGGACTCGCGCGCCGGGTAGCAGCGCCATTGCGGAGCGTGGCCGTAGGGACCCGAGGGGGCGGGGCCCTGGAGGCGGCCACGCGGCGCGAGGCCTAGATTTTCAACCTCATAACTGTGGTAGACGAAGAGGGAGGAGCTTCGGCCACCCAAGGCCTGCTGCCCCGCAGCCTCGCCACTACCAGGGGCTCCCACCAACAGACCCCTTTGTGTGTATGCCCCCGCCCCGGAGGCTCCTCAGCCAGCGGCGCTGAGAACCCTCATTGGCTCAGCCCGACGGCCACACCGATTGGCCCTCGGAGCCCCCGACGTGAGGGCCGCTTTCCCTCTCTCTTATTGGCCCGCTGAGTTGCCTATCAGACAGCCTCCTGGGCTGATTGCTCGGCCTCACGGAGTCCCTGGAAGCAGTTCCGGGAAACCCCGCGTGCTGCCGGGATCGCGTCTCTGTCCATGCAGGGGGGGAGGGGGTGGCGCGCGCGCCATTTCTAGTCGTTTTCAAAGCGCCTCGCGCTGATTCTCACGGGCCAGGTCGCCGGCCCCCCGCTCTGCCCTGGTGAGTCTCGCGCTGGCCCGTGGGGGGAGGGGCCGGGAGTCCCGGTCTGACCGGACTCGGCCGGGTCCAGGCTCGGTGCCCTGGCCTGCAGTTTGGGTCTTTGCTCCGAGGCCCGAGGGTGGGGGTGGGGATGGGCCGGGGGCGGCTTCTGCTCCGGCCGGCCGCGCAGCCGTGGGCCTGAATCCCGCCGCCGCGCCTCCTCTCTCTCGCTCATCCTTCTCAGGCCCTCCGGTGCCCTGGTCCCTCGGTCCGCTGTCCTCCGTGCGGCCTGCCGGTCTCGCGGTGCTTTTCCCGCCTCCGCCCGCCGCTGTCCGCGGCCCGGCCGGGCGAAGGATTTCAGGCGTTTTTCTGAGTCCGGTGCTTGCCGGTAGGCCTGCGGACGGGCCTGGCCCGCGTCTCGCCGGGCCGCGAGTGGGATGTGTTGATAACCGGGTCGCGCCCGAGGGGGTGGGGTGAGCCGAGGGCGGGGTGCAAGTCCCAGGGTTACCTGAGCCGGGAGCAAACTTTTACGGGAGTCGGAGCGGAGCCGAGGGGCCGAGGTATGGGGGGTGCCTCCCGCCCGATCCCCAACCTGCATGCTTCGAACCGGGATTTGAAGGAAAAAATGACTACTAGGGGCCGTGACACTTGGTTTCGAGCGGCGCCTGAGCTAGGTAATTCTGAGAATGTCATAGGCGCTCCAGATTGAAAAAGCGCTTCTTTTTCTTACACGGTAGTATCCATGTGGCCAGAATTTTAAGACGAAAGCTCAGGGGTTCTTGAAAGGTTCAGTCCTTTCTCGTTACCTTTTGAGGTTTTTTTCTCTGTCCTTTAGAAGCAGAATGTATGTGTCAGGAGTCAGTCGTAGTGATTAAGGGCTTGCTTGATACTCCTGAGCTTTGAGATAACCGTTAGCTTTCGTTGGTTCTTTTAAAAGTCCGTCTCAACATTTTGCTTAGAGATGTTCGCCAAAAGTCAGGGAAGAGCTAGTACTGACTTCCCAAATCTCCCAGCGGTCCTTATAAATCTTATTTAAACGACTTTATTTTGTAGTTTTCTTTTTTTTTTCCTTTTTTTTTTTTCCAAAAATGTTTCTGCCAAAGGATCCCAGTCACTTTAGTATATTTGCTGCATCCAGAAATATGGTTTGGCTGTGTGGCATTGTTGTTGAATGACGTGAGTTTAAATGGTCTCATAACATAAAAGTCTTTTTTAAATGAGCACTTTGTATTTGGCTTGAAGAGTCCCCCTGTTGATTTGAAGGTTTTATTTCCTGGAGTCTATTTTACCTTTTTTTTTTTTTTTTTTTTTTAAAGGTTAAAGTTGACAAAGTCTGAACATTTTAAAAGTTTTAATATCGATGATAGTCATAAATTTGTCTTGTGCTTAATACATAACTTGTCGTTTTGCTTCTCGCATACTTTTTAAGAGACACTCCACCTTAACAGATGTTCATTGCACTTGTCAGTTAATTTGCCTTCTGTAACATAGTATTCAGTGCTATGAAGGTCTTGTTACAGAACTTTTGAGTCGTGGTGATCTTAGTATAGTGTTTGTGGGAGGGAATGGGAAAGCACAAATGTATGTCCGCAGAAAGAGTTTGGATTTTAGAGTGCTTCTTTTTAGGACTAGGTTGTATTAATCAGTAAATCTGCTCGCTCATCTTACGTGCTAGTAGTTTCTTGTGCCAGTTTTGGATGTTTCTATTTTTGCTGGTTCATCAGAATTTGAGGCTTGCTTTGTTTGATATATCTGTTTAGGTATAGTCGGCGTCTCTGTAGACATTAGAGGGCTAGGAAGAGGTTTGTGATGAGAAGTTATACAGCTGTCAGGTCATTCTCAGTAACACCCTCCACACTCTGCTCTCTACTGTTGCCTTCCTCTTTCTCTCATTAACTTCAACTAAATATCAGTGGATGTTCAAATAAAGAGTTGTTTTGTGTCAGGAAACAGCATTTGCATAGTAGTGTTTGATGAGTGATCAGGAATGGATTAGCTATTTTAGGCTATAGTGCTTGTAGGTGATTTGTGGTTTCTGTCTTTCTTGAGTTTCTTCAGGAACTGTAGGCATTTTCTTGAGACCCAGCCTCATCACGCCTTTGTCTGTGCTGCGATGTCTCTTGAACCACCCATTCTCTGCATCACATTGTAATCTCAGACACACACTTAAATTCCCTGACTTGGAGGTAGCATAGACTGGCCTTGTATGCTTTTGTGATTTACTCTCTCTTCAGGGAATTGGTCCATTTCAGCATTATATACAGGCTGAACATACAGAATGATTTTGGTAGGTTAATCTGAGAAATCTGACAAAGTTTAGGCCAGTTAGATAGTGTTTGTGAAGTTTTTTTGGAAGTTGTTTATTCAGTATTTTTTGCAACTTTCTTTCACTGACAAGAAAAATTCCACTCATACTCCTGATTTTTTTTTTAAAACAAGAAGTAATCTCAACTACAGCTCACTTATTTTTGTGTAGACTTTAAACAATGGCTTAGCTTTTAAAGTTGGTCATTTTTTCTTTTAAATCTGTGAATGGGAATAGCAAATTAATTTTAGAACAAAATGTGAAAGTTGTGTTTTTAAGTGAGGTGGAGAGAACCTAAGCCACCAGCTCATTGAACTAGATACAACATGGATTTATTTCATACCTATGTTGTTTCTGAAGCAGAGCTAGGAAAAATGGAAAGTTCTTAAACCTTGATTAAGCGATGTGTGGGTGTTCGTTCTGTTTTAAATCAAACTTTAGAACTCTGTAAGCTGAGGGGCCTTTAGGATTTCGCGGTGGTTTGTTGATCTGCTCCCCAGAACACAACGGCTGCTTGTGTTACTCAACAATTGTACCTGCAATAAATTCAGGTCCTTCTAACCCAAAGTACATGAAGTTGCTTAAGGATCCAATACTTCCATGTACATTTTCTATAGTTTCACAAGATTATTACTGAAAATTTAGATCAGATGCTCACAAAAGGCATAAAATATTCTGGATAGTTATTAGCAGCATGTGTACAAATTAGTTCAGGTAAATCATGCATTGTCCTACAAACTAGTTATTTCTGGCTTAATGTAATATAGCTCCTGAATTTTTTCCAGCAGCATAATAAAATGGCTAATCAGGTGAATGGTAATGCGGTACAGTTAAAAGAAGAGGAAGAACCAATGGATACTTCCAGTGTAACTCACACAGAACACTACAAGACACTGATAGAGGCAGGCCTCCCACAGAAGGTGGCAGAAAGACTTGATGAAATATTTCAGACAGGTATAATATGCATTTCTTGTTTCTGACTGGTTATGAAAGTGAGGGCAAACCACGTTGAATTTTATAGATTTTAAGGATAAATAATGCTTACTGTTTGTGATCTGTGTAGAGCAAATACTTTCTCTTCATTGAGGGCATATTGGGTTTGACTTTATTATTCCTGTTTCATTATTTTGAAGCCTTCTTAGTGTTGAATATGCAGACTTAGTTGTTTCAGAACAGAACATCAATTTGTCTTAGATTTACTACCAATTAAAATGTATGTTTCAGCATACCAAATTTTGCATTTTCCCCTTAACCTAAGTCAGTCATCAGTTTGCTTTTACTTTTCTACTTTTCGATTTTTAAAAGTGATTGTTAAGTCAGCTTAGGTCTGATTAGGTGGCATACTAAGAGGAATAGTTAGACTGTATTGTCTGAAATGATAATATATGTCATATGCCGTGAGAGTTTGTGGCCTGTCTAGTTTCTAGTAGACAGAAATTCACATCTCTCAGGTAATTTGGAAGTGTTTGGTTTGCAACAGCTGTTTTTTGTTTTTGTTTTTTTCTTAATGTGTAAGTCCCATGGTTAAGTGCTTAAGCAAATTTGAACATCTTAATATGGTTGGTTGTAAGTGGTTTGAAGTTTTAAAGAGGGAGAAAAATATTTACCCTTAGGGAATGGTGTTCGTAAATAAATGTGTCCTCCTTTGGGGCCATAGATGGAAACTTTCTTCCTCTGTTTGTGTGCCTATCTAGATCAGGAGAGAGAATTGAATTGTTTCTTTAGAAATATGTTTTAAATTTAGTAGACATAGCTGCGTTTTTTTTCTTAAATATTTTAAGTTTTGGAGATTTAATTTTAGACACTAAAAGGCTTATAAAAATGACTCCTGGGTGATGGTCCCATTTGAAAACCAGTCCTCAGGAACTTGTGTGACATTTCTACCCTAGAGAACTCGAAGTGATCTGCTTAGAGACCTCCCTGTATAGTGCTTTGTTACTAAGAGGCCAATGATCTGGGGGAAGGATTGGATTGACAGGATGGATTGATGATGGTCCTGAGCTGTGGCTTTGGGCGGTGGTATGAAATATTCAACTGAGGAAACTCCAATCACTTAGCCATGGTCATTCTGAGCTTTTAAAACATGACATGGCAACATTTCAAACAATAACTTTGCAAATGGCATTAATTTATTTTCAATTTATTTACTGTATGAAATGAAGTTTCTTTTGGCTTTACCAAAATAGAATCACTTTTGCTGTTGGTTCATATGGACTTGGGGAGGGGAATGTTTATCTGGTATTTCTATTTACATTGGACCAAATTCTGAAAAGGTTCCTTATATATTAAGAGTTATTTTAAACATAATAGATGTTCTGTGAGTAGTTAAGTAAGTAGACTACATATATAGAATGCAGCATATATGTTTTCTGCATAATTTATTTAAACGTCTGTAACATTTTACTGACATTTGAAGATTGTCGTTATTGACAGTGTTGTGAATGCCACAGCATCTTTTAAATCTCAGCTTGTTACTTCAGAAGAGCAAAAGACTGACTTAAAATACAACTTTCAGAATCGATTTAGCAAGATGCACTTGAATTTGTAGAATTTAAAATGCCTTTCCACATTCTGACTGCAGCAAACTAGATGCTTGGATTTTAATTTATGTTTGGTGCTAAAGAGGGAAAACCTTTGATACTCTTTGGAGTGGAAAGAATTAAGTAAAATTGGTTTTCATATTTTCTCTTACCTCTTCTATAGTAAACAAGTGTAACAACCCGTAATTTGAATGTTTGTCTTTGAGACAGATAGTGTATTCTTACATTCTAATATAAACCAGAATTTCCTAAATGAATGGTTCATCTGTAGTACAGTACATGCGTCAGACTTTCAGAACTTCTGCTGTTTGGGGGAGTTAGAAACATTTTAGGATCTTTCCACTAAAGTTTTTTTTTTTTTAAGTTAAAAATTCACATTTATAGTTGATACTCTATTTTTGATTTTTGTATTTGTATTTGACCTTTCTGTATCTTATTTGTTTAGCTATGTATATGCATATAATTAAATGAAAATGTAGTTTGTCAGATAATATTGAGTATAACAATGTTATAACCTTACTAGACAGTTTGGCTTCCCCCTTTTATTACAATAATGTTAACCCTTTTCAATTTAATTTTTAGGGTTGGTAGCTTATGTCGATCTTGATGAAAGAGCAATTGATGCTCTCAGGGAATTTAATGAAGAAGGAGCTCTGTCTGTACTACAGCAGTTCAAAGAAAGTGACTTATCTCATGTTCAGGTAAGGTCAGTACTAGCAAATTCGTCCAGCAGTTATGATCTTATGATCTGAAGCTGTTTAACTGTGACAACCCTTTTCCCTGTGGGGACGTGGGCTATTTTGTTTGTGACTATCTCTCCTTTAAGAGATAAACATTTAAGAGAAAAAAAGGTCTTCTGTGTCACAGAGTTTCAGAAGCATGAGCACAAAGCAAAAGTCTACCCTCACCTTTTAATACAGTAAGTTACTTTAAAAACTTAGTCCTGATTTGATATTGTTACTATTACACTTTTATATGTTTAAATTGCTTATAATAAGGGGGGACCTATCTTTGTGTGAGAAATACTTGTAGCCATTTTGGAAAGATAGTCCAGATTCAATTAAATATTAACAAATGGAAGCCTCCCCCCCACCCCCCAATTTAGAAGGCAAGCTTCCTGTCTGCTCCAGCCTCTGGCATGTCAAAGTAATTTGTTGAATGAATGGAATGAGTGTTTTTGTTAGAATGTTGATGTTGAAATTTAAATTTATTGTGTATTTGACCCTTCAGAGATTCCTGGTAATTCTCCCTTTTGAATTGCTTGCGTCTTTTAGAACAAAAGTGCATTTTTATGTGGAGTTATGAAGACCTACAGGCAAAGAGAGAAACAAGGCAGCAAGGTACAAGAGTCCACGAAAGGGCCTGATGAAGCAAAGATCAAGGTAAAAACGTGACTTAGGGGGTTACTGTATTTGATTAAAAGGTCTAATTCAGACTCTTCCTTGGTCTCCTGACAAAGAGCAAGGGACATTTTTATTATTATTTTATAAGCACTGTTTATATTTTTTGTTTGGTACAGGGTCCCATTATGTAGCTCAAACTGGCTTGGAACTCACTGTATACCCCAGGTTTGGTTCCAAACTTAAGGTGATTGATTGATTGATTGATTGATTGATCCTGCCTTAGCCTCCTGAGTGCTGAAGTGAAAGGCCAGAGCCTGGGACTTTTTCTCTTAGGAAAGAGTTGTTGTATTCTAACTGCAATTAGAATCCTTTGCAATTTTCTCTGACCTCAGTGTCTTTTTTTTTTTTGTTTTTTTGTTTTTTTTTTTTGTTTTTTTGTTTTTTTTGGTTTTTCAAGACAGGGTTGTTTCTCTGTGTAGCCCTGGCTGTCCTGGAACTCACTCTGTAGACCAGGCTGGCCTGGAACTCTGAAATCCACCTGCCTCTGCCCCCAAGTGCTGGGATTAAAGGTGTGTGCCACCACTGCCCAGCTCAGTGTCTTTATAAAATGGTCTTGACCTAAGTTGTGCCTACCTCCTTAAGTTTTGAAGATTAGGTGAATTCATATGTAAAATAATCTACCCTCCCTCACCCCCCAGTTATTATTATTATTATCATTAACTTATACTTTTCCTAAAAGACCTAGTCAAAGGAGTATTGTCAGGGCTGCAATGACTCCCCCAACCCCAGCCCTGGGATCTAACCCAGATTTAATTTGAATGGTATTGAATTTTAGTGTGACTCAGGTTTAGGTATAACTAACTTTGTAAAGTGCCTTTATACTTTCTGTAAAGCGTCTTTATACTTTCTCCTCAATTCTCATCTGTTTATAAAGTGATCTAGCCTCATTCTTATGCAAATTTCAAACTACTGTATACCAACTCTGGTTGACTGACTAATCTCCCTCCTGTGAGCCCTCCCCCCTTCTTCCCCTGGTAGAAAAATGGAAGGTCCAAGATATCCATTCCTTGTGGAATCCCAGGGTTAACTAAATCTAACATTAATCTGGTCTTACTCTGTGTAATTAAATACCTAACATGCAAAACCCTTCTCTTTGTTGGTAGAGTGCATGTTTTGTTTGCCAACAAAAGATATTCTGTAGGCCTTTCCTATGAAATTCCATGTGAATGTTACCTAATCTATAGTACAAGCTCTTTGAGGGCAAGGGCTTCTTCTGTTAACTAATGTTAATGAAATAATGTTTCATTTTTTTGAAATCAGAGTATATTTATTTGGTAGTTGCCAAATTTAGAGTCTATTCTGTGAGATAATTTCAGTTGTGTTGAGCTTGTGGTTTGGCAAGAATATGAAGCAGACAAATGGAATAGGTAAGGGCAGTCATGATCTGCGTGTACATTGGGAACCACACCCAGGAGTTCTGCAAGGGCAACAGGTGTGCTGTGTTTCAGAGCTGTCTCTGTAGCCACCCACCTTTAAATAGTTTACTGTTATTTTTAATTATGTGTATGTGTGTTTGTCTGAGTGTGGGCCTGTACACATGACTCCAGTGTCCATGGAGGCCAGAAGAGGGTATTGGACCCTCTGGACCTAGAGTTACAGACAGTTAATAATGAGACATTTCACATGCTTGCTGTGCACTAGAACTTGTGTCCTCTGGAAGGGCAGTAAACTCTCTTAACTGCTAAGTCATCTGTCCCTCATTTTTCTTTTTCTTTTTTTTTTTTTTGAGTGGGTGGGTGGTTGTCCAGACAGGGTTTCTCTGTGTAGCCCTGGCTGGTCTGGAACTCAGCCTGTAGACCAGGCTGGCCTCAAACTCAAAGATCTGCGTACCTCTGTTTCCTGAGTACTGGGATGAAAGTCATGCACTACTACTGCTTGGCCCCATATCTGTTTTATGTGACACTGGAGATGAATCCAGTGCCCCATGCATGTATGCTGCATTTCCAACTGCTCCTTTTGTTTTTTGTTTTTTTTGTTTGTTTTTTTTGGTTGTTGTTGTTTTTTCAAGACAGGGTTTCTCTGCGTGCGCCACCACTGCCTGACCAGCTGCTCCTTTTTTAATTAGTTGTAAAACGCATTTCATAAGATGTTATAGCTTCTGTGTGTGTTTATATTTCCAAGTTTAACATAAGTAAACTTTTTTGTCATTAGGCCTTGCTTGAGAGGACTGGTTATACTTTGGATGTAACCACAGGACAGAGGAAGTATGGTGGTCCTCCACCAGACACTGTGTACTCCGGTGTGCAGCCTGGAATTGGAACAGAGGTAAGTCCTCTTATCCCTCTGTGGAGAGATCTTTCCAGTTTATTAACTGTATTACCTAGCGTGTGATTTGGGTAAAGTACTTGATTACTTTCCAAGTGTGGCTAGTGTTGGGAGTATTGATTGTAGTTTGTGTCATTATCAGCAAGGGTAACTAACTAACCTTGGTATAGAAAGAAATCTTTTTTTTTTCAAGGTTTATTTATTATATATATATAAGTACACTAGCTGTCTTTAGACACACCAGAAGAAGGTGTCAGTTCCCATGACAGACGGTTGTGAGCCACCATGTGGTTGCTGGGAATTGAACTCGGTGTCTCCGAAAGAGCAGTCAGTGCTCTTAATTGCTGAGCCATCTCTCCAGCCCAGTATAGAAATCTTAAAGCAAAGAAATGTAGATAATTCTTGGAGCTTACTGCTAAAGGAAAAGCAGTTTTTAATTTTGCAGAATTTTTACATTTGTTGTGCTAGGGATTGAGTTTGGGGCCTCATTCATTCTGAGCACATGTTCTACCATTTCGTCATGTTCCTGACCTAAATCTTTGATTTGAAATGACATCTTAGTATATAGCCCAGACTGCCGTGACTTGCAGGCCTCCCTTATGAGTGTTGCGATTGTGGGCATGTGTCACTGGACTCAGCTCATGTTTATTTTATTTTTGTTTGTTTGTTTTTTGTTTCATTTTGTTTATTGAGACAGGGTTTCTCTGTGTAGTCCTGGCTGTCCTGGAACTCACTCTGTAGAGCAGGCTGTCCTCGAACTCAGAGATAATGCCTGCTCCTGCCTTCTAAGTGCTGGGATTAAAGGCGTGCTCTACTACCGTCTGGCATGCCTTTGTTCTTTTGGCTTGTTGTTGTTGTTTTTGTTTTTGTTTTTTTTTTTGTTTTGTTTTGTTTTGGTTTTGGTTTTTTTTTGGTTTTTCGAGACAGGGTTTTTCTGTGTAGTCCTGGCTGTCCTGGAACTCACTCTGTAGACCAGGCTGGCCTCAAACTCAAATCCACTTGCCTCTGCCTCCCAAGTGCTGGGATTAAAGGCGTGCACCACCACTGCCCATTGTTATTTTTTGAGACAGAGTTTTATATAGCCCAAGTTGTCCTAGAATTAGCTAACTTAAAATCTTGCTGCTTGCACTGCTGGAGTGCTGAGGTGACAAGTTTACTCCACAGCAGGTTTATGTAGTGCTGAGGATCCAACCCAGACTTCTGTGTGCTAGGCAAGCACTCTACTCCTTGCATCCCTTCCACATCCTGCAGCTCTAGTACCCTCACTCTCCTGCTAGTATTTATTGTAGCTCTCTTGCATCTTTACATGGAGAAACTAGGTGACAAAAAGTCACTGGTTATGCAGGGAGTTTTTCTGGTTGGATGTTTCCATTGTCTGTATTTAGTGCCAGGAACACAGTGCACAGTATTTGATGAAAGAGATCTAAAAAAACAAAAAGCCCCAGAATTTCTGGCCTTTTTATAACAAATTTAAACTAACTTGAGTGATACAGGATTTCTTTTTTCTTTTGTGGGCTAGGATCTCATTTGGAGTGTAATAGAGGATGTGTGTATGAATATAGGCATGTGGAGGATGGAGCAACGGCTCCTCTTCCACTGTCCGTTTGTTGTGGGGACTGAAATCAGATCCTGAGGCTTGTGTGACAGGTGCTTTCACCGAAGCTCCAAGGCAGTTTGCTGGATCTCACATAGTCTAAGACTTACGTGAGCTTGTTCGATAGCCTCTCAGTGCTGAGGTTCCAGGCATGTTTGTAGGAGTCTCTTAAGCAGCATGGTAGGAAGGAGGATGATAAAGAAAACTCCTCAGATAGTCATGGTATCTGCTCCTTATTTGGGGAGTATTACTATGAGACTTGAGAGTTTTAAGTTGTCTATTAGAGTTAGAAGAAAAACGTTTCCTCTGAGTTCCATTTAAACAGTTTTTAGGGAGACAGTGATGGTTTAGACTGTTATAAATTATATGTTCATAAAACTAAAACTTTCCAAATGATCAGAAGAAAGATCATATTTGTCTTGTTTGTTTGTTAATGGATAAACAAAGGTGACTGTAGTTACCATTACTTCAAAGAAAAAAAGTATGTGTTTGATGTGTAGGTGTTTGTATGGAGATTAGAGGACAACTTTGGAGTTGAGTTGATTCCTTCTACCCTTATGTGGGTTTGAGGTTTAAACTTAGGTCACCAGACTTGTGTGGAAAGCATCTTTACCTGCTGAGCCACCACCCCAGCATCAATGTCAAGGTCGGTCTGTCTTTGTATACTATGGTCATTGCCTTTTGCTCTTTTGACCTTCATTTTCATGTTACAATAGTTCAAATATTCTACTTTTTAAATTATATTATTTTACGTGTAAAGGTGATTTGCCTGCATGTATGTACCAGTTGTGTGCCTGCTGCTTGCAAAGGCCAGAAGAGGACATTGGGTCCTCTGGATCTGGGAATGTAGATGGTAGTGAATCACCATGTGGGTACTGGTAGTTGAACCTAGACCCTCTAGAACAGTCAGCGCTCTTATCCTCTGAGCCATAACTTTAGACCCATATTCTATTTCTTAATAATATCGAAAGAGATTCTAAGCATTTTTGGGTTTAGAAACACTAGAACCATCTGTATATTACTAGTTTGTGACTGTTTTAAAATCATATAATGTGGGCCTGTAAGAAGACTCAGTATGTTAAGGTGCTTAATTGCCACGCCTGGTGACCTGAGTTGGATTCCTGCGACACATGATGGAAGGAGAGAAACTTCCAACTCTGCATGTTGTCTTTTGACATTAGCATGTATGCCATGGTGCATACTCCCATTCCCAGTACAAATGTAATAAAAGAATAAAATCATGTTTTGTGATAATCTGTAAGGTTAGATTGGAACTCTGAGCCACCTAGGTTCTTCACAGAAGCATGCACCATTAGTGAAACATGGGGTACAGAGAAGTAATATTTTGGCCTTATTTCTCTCTGTCCTCTCTAACAGCTTCTATCCTTCACTTTTTTTTTTTAAGAATTACTTACTCATTTTATGTATGTGAGTACAGTGTAGCTGTCTTCAGACTTCAGAACAGGGCATCAGATCCAATTGCACATGGTTCTGGAAGAGTAGTTAGTGCTCTTAACTGCTGAGCCATCACTCCAGGACTATCTTTCACTTCTTAATGAATAATTTTAATTACACTTATATATGCACATGTCTAGTACGCATGTAGAAATCATAGGACAACTTATGGGAGTTGTTTTTCTTCTACTGTGTGAATCCTGGGTATGGAATTCAGGTTGTTGGGTTCTCCAATAAGTAAGGGTCTTTACCGCTGAGCTTCTCACCGTCCTTTGCCCTTAATCTTTTTTTTAATTAAATAAATTAATTTTGAGACAAGGGCTTTCTACGTAGCTCTGGCTGTCCTGGAAGTCATCATCTAAACCAGATTGACCTGCCTCTACCTCTTAAGAGCTGGGATTAGAGGTGTGAACCACCCATCCCAGTCTAATCCTTCATCTCTAATGTACTGTTCCTGCCATGATCTCTTTCAAAATTGACATTTATGCTTTATATGTGTTTTGTAGTGCTGAGTATCAAACCCAGGGCCCCACACATGCTAAAGCAAGCATTTCCATCATTGAGTCACATCCCCCTTGTTTATATATTTTTAAAGCAGTATAGAAGTGTGCTTCTGCTGGGACTGGTGGCTCAGGCCTGTATTCCAAACTACTTGGGAAGTAGAGATAGGAGAATCTCAATTTCAAGGCTTGTTTGGGCAGTTAGCAAAAACATATCTCAAAATAGACTGGGGTTGGAGGTGCTGGAGGTGAAGGGGCAGTGGCAGGGTAGGGCTGGTGTGATTGGTGTGTGATTTACACTTAGATCCCAGCTCTTGAGGTAGGTGGCTCCTGTGGCTTTTGAGGCCAGCCAGGCTATATTAGACTCTATATCAGTCAATAATAAATAGTAAACAAGTAAATGTAGGGAGGTGTAAGACCCAGTGATGGGATCCTGATTTAATCTGTACAAGGCTTTAGGTTCTACCCTAGCACCACAAAAACAAACAGAGAATGTGCTCCACTTTCTTTGAACTGCCAGTTTTTTTCTACTAGTTGTAATATTGTTCTTTGCTTGTTTGTTTGAGGTAAGGATCTCATGTATCTCAGACTGTCCTCAAATTTTCTGTGTGGCAGACTACATCACTACTTGTGGCTTAGAGTTCTTAGCATTAGAGTTTTTTCCTTATAAACATACATACAGGATGACTAAATTAAAATGGAATTAACTGCATGTATATTTCTTGTTCTTAAGGTAGATTCCTTGTTTTTTTGTTTGTTTGTTTGAAGACTTATTTATTTAATGTATATGAGCATCTTGTCTCTGATGCCCAGAAGGGGCATTGGATCCCATTACAGATGGTTGTGAGCCACCATGTGGTTTTTGGGATTTGAACTCATGACCTCTGGAAGAGCAGACAGTGCTCTTAACCACTGAGCCATCTCTCTAGCCCCATATTCTTTGTTCTTAAGTTATCCTGAGACACCTCCAAGAGGGCAACACAGTTTAAAAGAAGCTATCTATGCTGCTTTTAAATTCAGTGTGCATGGGCACGTCAAGGCCAGAGGTCGATATTAGGTGTCTTCCTCAGTTGCTTCCCACCACATATTTAAAAAATAAGACTGATTGATTTAATAATTTCTATGTGAGAGCAGTGGCATGGAACTAACTGGAGGTGTAAAATGTTGTGAGCTTCTGTTGTGGGGGGCTGAAAACTGAACCTGGGTTCTCTGCAAGAGCACCAAATGCTTGTAATTACTGAACTGTCTGTCCAGCCCGTTTTTAAAACTTCATTGTATGTGTGTATGTGTGGTGGTGGGGAGCATACATAAATACTGTGATTTGCATTTTATATAGTATGCATGTCAGGGTCAGAAGACAACTCTATGGAGTTGGTTCTCTCTTTCCACCTTTATATGGATTCCAGAGATTGTCAGGCTGGTATAGTAAGCATTTTTACCTGTTGA
Organism: Rhabdomys pumilio; assembly: GCA_030674055.1. NCBI lineage: Eukaryota > Metazoa > Chordata > Mammalia > Rodentia > Muridae > Rhabdomys > Rhabdomys pumilio. Next base: position 16,481,627 of record JANHMN010000004.1, on the reverse strand, counting down.
ATCATCTGGCTTTCCACGTTTTTGAAACAGGGTCTCTCAGAGGGTAAAGTGCTTGAGGCCCAAGTTCTAATCCCCAGCATCAGTGTAAAAGCTGGTCTTGGTGGCATGTTTGCAATCCTTACAAGGTTGGGAGTAGAGACCAATAGGTTTCTGTAGTCCAGGTTGGCCTTAAACTCACAGAGATCCATTTGCAACCTTGTCCAAGTGCTAGGATTCAAGTCATGCCCAGCACCTATTTTTACTTTGTGTATGTACATTACTTGTGTGCAGCAGCGTGCCGAGGCCCTGCGTACCTTGAGTTGCAGGCAGTTGGTTCTAGGAATTGACTTGGGGTCGTCTAATCACTGAGCTATTATTCTCAGCAGAAACACCCATCATTCTGTACATTCTCATTCTCAGGATAACTAGTGCTTAGCAGTTGTTAATGAGTGCATACCTGTGCAAGTAACTTACCGAACATCTTCTCTAAAGACTAGACTTAATCATCTCCAAATTCAATTTTAATATTGCTCCATTCTGAGACACTGACATTAATCAAAGCTAATACATTTAATTTAAGAAAACAAATATTAGAGCAGGATGTGGCAGCACATGATTATAAAATCTCAGTGAAGATTTGGGAAGTCAAGTTGGAATCAAGACTTCAAGGGCACCCTCAGCTATGTCATGAGTTCAGAGGCCAACCTGTGCTACATGAGTCTCTTAAATACAAGAAAGTCTTTCTCTTAAACAGCAGTGCAGCGTTTGCAGAGACGGGTCTGAGGTTATTCCATAGGGTTCTCAATTTTGTTCTAGGACTGAGGTCAGACTGCTCACAACTGCTTGTAATTCCAGCTCCAAGGGATCTGATGCCATCTACTGGCTTCTGAGAGGCTCTTACATCCATACGTACTTAACACCACACAAAACAAACACAAAAACACATAATTTATTTTTTAAGGACCTAGGGAAGTTGCACAGTGATTAAGAGCACTTACTGCACTTGCAAAGGGCCTGGGCTCTGCTCCAGCACTTACCTTGGCTGGCTGGCTTACAGATGTGTGTAGCTCCATTTCAGAGGAGTCCAGCACAGCTTTCTGGCTTTCACTTATGTAGACAAGCAGGCACACACATACATAAATGAAAATAATTTTTAAAAATTCATTTTTATTTCAAGTACATTGGTGTTTTGACTGCATGTATGTCTTTGAGAGAAATGTTGGAGCCTCTGAATTGGAGTTACAGACAATTGTGAACTGTCATGTGAGTTCTGGGTATTGAACCCTGGTCCTTTGGAAGAACAGTCAGTGCTCTTAACCATTGAGCCATCTCTCCAGCCCCATATTTGAGGAAAAAAAAAGATGGCTGTTAATTTTAAACAGTATGTAGACTCATGTCTAATCTGATTATGCTGTATTTTATTCCCCAGTTAGTATTTTATGACTGCATTGGGAAGCAAGTTTTGTTTGATCTCACTAATACACACAGGATATCTATGAGGTCATACGCTGCCTAATTATTTTTTTGGGAGAGGGTAGATTTTTGCTGTCTTGCCCTGCTTCCTCTTCAACTCTTGGACTCAAATGATTCTTCTACCTAAGTATGAGTAGCTGGGAACGCAGGTTGAAGCTTCTGTGTCCATTATATTAAACCTCGGTTAGTTCAGTGCTTCTCCATCTTCCTAATGCTCCGGCCCTTTAATACAGTCCCCATGTTGAGGTGGCCGCCTGACAATATTTTGTTGCTTCATAACTGCAATTTTGCTATTGTTATGAATTGTAACGTAGGTATCTGATATGTGACCCCTACTTTCATTATTTGGGATATATGCAACCAGTAGGAACTGAAATTTTTAACATTGCATAGCTGTTTTTGGAGTCTAGTAATTTGTTTACTTATTTTTGACACAGGGTATTACTATGTAGCCTTGGCTAGTTTGAAGCTAGATTATGTAGTCCAGTCAGGCCTTGAATTTACAGAGCCTTACTTGCCTCTGCCTCTGAGTGCTGGGCAGGATTAAAGACATGCCACCACCATGCTTGGCCAATAATAATTTTTTTTACATTCTTATTTGCAGTGCTAGGGATTAAAGCCAGGATTTTACTCATTCAAGGGAGGCACTCTACCACTGAGCTATATATATACCCAGTCCTAGTGATGTCTGTCACGGTTCAGAATGCTTCTGTCACTTTATTAGTTATCTATGGTTTAGGTCATTGTTCAGAATTTAAAGTATTGATGTAGATGAGTTTTCACTAGAAAACTTCTCTCATGTAAAAGTTAACTATCTTAGATTTTTTGGCTCATAAATGTTTTATCAGAAGATTGTTTTAGAGCTAGGCATGCAGTGCACAACTTTAATGGAGCACTTCAGATGCAGAGGCAGGCAGGTCACTGAATTTGAGACCAGCCTGGTCTACAAAGAAATTTTCAGGACAACCAGGGCTACACAGAAAGTCCCTGTCTTGAACCTATCCCTGCCCCCCAAAAATATTGATGTTGGAGAAATTTGAAATGTTTGATGTAACTGCTAATTTTCTACTTTAATGTTAATATCTTATAACTTAATGCTACTTTGTAAAATTTTTTTGTTTATAATTAAAGAAATACTGTGACTCCCTTAAATGGTAAAAAATAATTTTTTTCATACCTTAGAAATAAGTGTGCTAGCTAAGAATGATATGCTACTTAAGAAGGAGGAGGGTTGGCAAGAGGTTTTGAAAACTATTAAGGTTGTTTTGGGTTTTTTTTGTTGTTGTTGTTTTTTCAAGACAGGGTTTCTCTGTGTAGCCCTGGCTGTTGTCCTTAACTCTCTCTGTAGACCAGGCTGGCCTTGAACTCAGAAATCCGCCTGCCTCTGCCTCCCAAGTGCTGGGATTAAAGGCGTGCACCACCACTGCCAGGCAAGGCTGCTTTTTTAGGTAATGAAGATTTTAATATTGAGAAAACGTGATGAAAGCCAGATTAATTTTCTTACTAAGTTACTGCTTTATAAAAATGATTAGTTTCATAGTTCTGTGAAGGTACAGATTAGCTTTTTCTTTATTCTTTCTTTTAGCAATATCTCACTTTGTAGTCCTGGTTGCCCTGGCGCTTAATATATAGACCAAGGTACTCTGTGACTCACAGAGATCAGTGAGAAAAGGCAAATTATAAAATTTTAAAATTTGAAGTTGTTAGTACAGTTTTGTGCAGCTACCAGTATGTTTTATTTTCAGTATAGACCTTAACTTCTTGTTGATGGCCCTAAGGCTTTTTTATGTTTGTTTTGTTTTGTTTTTTGAGACAAGATCTTCATCTTGGCAGGGCTGGAACTATACCTGTTTAGATGAGGCTAGCCTCAGAACATATTGAGATCTACCTGCCTCTGCCTCACAAATGCCTGTGTAACCTCAGCCACCTGACTTTATTAAAAGTTAGGGTTCACATTTAATCCAAACCAACTGCCAGATTCAAATTATCCCCATTCTACCTTAAGCATCTTATGCCTTTATCCTCTAATAAGAGACAGGAAGTCTGACTCTGGTTCTAAAATGAAATACTTATGTTGGATTCTAACAAGGAAATTTTATTTCAGGTCTTCGTAGGTAAAATTCCAAGAGACTTGTATGAGGATGAGTTGGTGCCCCTTTTTGAGAAGGCTGGTCCTATCTGGGATCTACGCCTCATGATGGATCCACTCTCTGGTCAGAACAGAGGCTATGCATTTATCACCTTCTGTGGAAAGGAAGCTGCCCAGGAAGCAGTTAAACTGGTATGTGATAAATATCCATTGTCTAAGAACTTACCATTTGAGAGAATAAACCAATTCGAAAACATTTGCAGTTACCATTGTTTCATTATCTTTATATTGTCTGATTTGGTGGGTAACCTTGTGTTTTATTTTTTCTGATTATAATTCTAAGTTAACAGATTGGTTAGCATGATTTTATTTAGTAGCAAACAAATTCAGTTTTTTCTTTTCCTTTTGCTGTCTGTCACTTCTTGCTGTCGAGCTTTAGATTTGGTGCTGAAGTAGAATGGAGGCCGAGATGGTTCTGCAGAGTGTAACTGGAGGAAATCGTGTGCATCTGTTTTGTTTTTATCACAGTCCAGCTGTGCAGTGACAAAGTGTATTCTAAATCTCCTTTTCTGCTGTGTAAGAGCCAGCCTTCTATGGCTTTCCCTTTCTCCAAGAGCTTTTTACCATCTTGTGTTTCTTAGAGCGGCAGTAAGTTTTGAGGATGGCCTGTACTCTTTCTAACTCTCTCAGTGTGTTAAAGTGACAGTGTTATTGTTTTTGGCAGATTTTTGCCAGACATCTAAGAGCATGTGCAATGTGGTGTGGCAGTTCTTGTTCTTTCTTATGACAGCTGTGTCCATCAGATGTTTTTATTTCATTAGTGAGTTTGAATTAGTCCTTTACTGGCTTGGTTCAGCTTTTTAGTTTTTCTGTTGGATTTTTCTCTTTAAACTTGTTTATTCAATATTAAGGACATTTTAGGGCTTTATTTTCTTGTTTTTGATAGTGTATAGGTAACTAAAGAGATTTATTTATTCATATATATGAGTGCTCTATTTGCATGTGTTCCTGCATGACAGAAGAGGGCATCAGGATGCCGGTAAGATGTTTGTGAGCGACCTTGTGGTTGCTGGGAATTGAACTCCGGACCTCTGGAAGAGCAGCCAGTGCTCTTAACCGCTGAGCTGTCTCGTCAGTCCCATGGATAACTTTTAAAATTATATCTTTTAGTAAACTAGTGGTAAGTAATGTTAAAACACAAAATAAAATTTATTAAAGAATTCATCACATTTTTTATTGTCTTCATAAAGTTTTGAAAGTGTTCTGCTACTTGATAGCTTTATTCAAAATTGTGGTTTGTATACAGTGTGAAATTCCTAAAAGATTTTTTGGCATTGATTAAAGTTAATTGTTTCTTTTTATATGTAATTATTTGGCTATTGCTGATCTATATCTAACTTTATCCTCAAGGACTCTGAGTAAATGTTTTCAGGTATTCCTTCTGAAATTCTCTGGAAAGGAATGTTCAGGTAGATAAAATTGAAATAAATCAGCAGTGATGGTGCATGCCTTCTAGCACTTGGGAAGTAGAGAAATGCAGGTGGATTTCTGAGTTCAAGGCCCACCTTATCTACACAGTGAGTTCCAGGACAGCCAGGGCTGTACAGAGAAACCGTGTCTCAAAAACAAAACAAAAAACAGAGAAGGGTGGGGGGAGATATCAGGGTTAAAATGACTAGCTTTGAGCTCCTTTTTACATGGATGAACAGTAGGGTTACAGAGCTAAGCTATAACGGGAGATTGTAACAATTAAAATCTACACTCAGGTTCCTGCAAATGCGAGGGAGCTTGGTGAGTGTTTGATCTTAAATTGTGGGGCTCTTTAGATTAATATTAGTTGTCCTCAGTCTGGGGTGGTTTGGGGTCTCCGGTTTTTTTCTTCCTTGCAGTGTGACAGCTATGAGATTCGCCCTGGTAAACACCTGGGAGTGTGCATTTCTGTGGCAAACAACAGACTTTTTGTTGGATCCATTCCAAAGAATAAAACTAAAGAGAACATTCTGGAAGAGTTCAGTAAAGTTACAGGTAAAACAAAACTGCACTTAGAAGTTGGTTTGTGGGAATCTGTTGCATTACTTATAAATATAAATGCTCTCCCAAAAGGAGATAATAGTAAACTAAGAGTTCAAGTCTCCTGTTTCTCAGTTGCTTCTTTCTGCTTTAATAGTAGTTGGACTAAATAAATGTTTAAGTATTCTTGATTTTATGGAATTTCCTTTTCACTTTGTCTTATTCCAACCTTGGTTTTTGCCAGAGCCTTTGCTCTCTAGCCTCTAAAACGCCAATAGCTTTGTAGGGTTAGGGAGAAGACAGTTCTCATTTTCCCATTAACCTGTCTACATAAATATTTAAAGATTCTAATTGAATCCATGCAGTTGATTAAGAAGTATATTTTATATCACAGATCCACATACTTAAATATTTAACTGGAGTCATGCATGGGGATGCCTGTTTGTATTCTTAACACTTGGAGGTTAGGAGTTTAAAAAAAAAAAAAAAGCTTAACTCAAGAACAGTCTGGGATACATGAGATTCTATCTCAAAAAGCAAAACAGAAGACCATATGTATAATGTGAAAGGACTGAATGAGAGTATCCATTACCCCTTGACTATTACAAATGATTCACAGTACTTCCCATTCATTTTCACTTTGTGGGTGCTGGGGATTTGAACTTAGATTCTCTTGCTTTCACAGCAAGCACTCTTCCCACTGAGCCATTTCCCTAAAGCCTTGAAAGGCCTGGAGTTTGCTATGTAGACCAGGCTTGCTATGTAGACCATGCTGGCCTTGAATTTACAGAGACTTAGCTGCCTCCACCTCCAGAGTGCTGGAATTAAAGGAGTGTGCCACCAATCTGGCCTGCATTTCACTTTTAAATGTTGAAATTGGACCAGTGAGATGGCTCAGTTGGTAGAGGTGTTCTTCCTGCAGGCCTCAGGATCTTACAGAGATTGGAGAGAGAGCCCTCTCATGGGAGTTGTTCTGTGACTTCTACAGATGCATGATGCCATAGGAGCACCTGCTGCTGTGCACACTGACATATTCTCATTCTCTCTCTCTCTCTCTCTCTCTCTCTCTCTCTCTCTTTCTCTCTCTCTCTCTTTCCCCTTCTCTGTGTGTATCTTTCTCCCTGTCTCCCCCCCACTTCCCCCCATATTATTTGAAAATACTGTTTTAAGACCATGATTTCCTCTTATAAAACTACTATATTCCTTCATGTTTTGTCATCCAGTCATCCTGTCTTCTCCCTTTACTTGAAGCTGTCATTTATTACTCTGGTTTTATGCTTTCTTTAACTTAAAGGTTGCCCTATGCTACTTCTCTCTCTTCAGTCCTAAGTTAATTTATTCTTAGTATTCTCATTCATTCTTTCATTTTTGGTTTTTCAAGACAGGGTTTCTCTGTGTAATCCTGGCTGTCCTGGAGCTCCTCTGTAGACCAGGCAGGCTGACCTTGAACTCACAGAGATCCACCTGCCTCTGCCTCTCGAGCGCTAGAATTAAAGGTGTGCATCACTACTGCCTAAGTACTATAAAATCTATTTAGATGACCTATCTGAGGCTAAACTTCAGTTCTATACTATCTAGACTAGATCCTGGATCTTTTCTCCAGAAATTCTGTTTAGTCTGAAACCTTAATTTCCATTGCCCATTTTGTCTTGGTTAAATTGTTGTACTGACTGTTTATACAGTCATTCCTTCTGTCTGTCCTTCTACTCATCCCTGCAGTATGTGCTCGTGACAATTTCTGCTGACCAGTGAGGCACAGTGGTGGGTAAGAGGCCTGTTCTACCTTTAGAAGGCCTACATCTCAGAAAAGAGTTAAGACGAGAAAATAAAAGAAATAATTCTACGTTGTAGTAAAAATAAAAAAAATATCTTAAAGGGGAAGTTAGCTTTTGTAAGGTTTTATTTCAGGCAAGACCTTAAAAACTCAAGAGTATATGGCATGCAAAGCACAGAGTGCTTTCCAAAAGATTAACATAGAGCCAGTGTCCAAGTCAAGGAGTAACTTACTATAGGAAAGTGAGAGTAAGCTAATGTTTGTTAAAAACAAATTAAAAGTAGAATTATATGAGATGAAGCAGTCAAGGCTCTTCGACCACGTAAGAAGTTTGTATTTTATTGCATCCAGAATTAGAAAATGTTTGAAGGTTGTAAGCATGTAGTAACAGGTCTTTGATCTTTACAGAATGCTTTTCTGTTGCGTTGTGGATAAGGGCTTAGAGCTGTCATCAGGGTTAGTAGTAGTAAGTTAGAGAAACTATGGACCAGGGTAATAGTGAGATGGAAAGAACTAAGTGTGCTGGATTTGGACAGTAGAGATGACATAAAGAGTTACTGTTTTCTGTCCTGAGGACTTAGCTGATAGAAGCCTGTTTATTAGATAGGGATGCCTAGGGGATCTTTGGTAGTAGTGTGGTTTTGGACATGTGAAATTTTTCCAAGGCATTTTAAGTAGCTTATACACCTGGTTCTTAGAGAAATCTTGGCTAGAAAAAGTTTTGTTTTTTAGGAAGGACTTATGGTTAGCTCACATGATTTAGAAAGGACATATATGGAGGGACAAAGGACATAAAGTCAGACATGAATGGTTACTGATCATCCTTGATCGTAGGAAAAATAGCTATTGTATTGAATAAAAGAAAGGGGTTGTTTTGTGTTATTTCTGTTTTGATTTGTTTTTTTGGTCAACTAGTTGTTGAGAGTTCTTTTGCAGTTGTGTAAATAATTTTAGTCTTGAGGTCCTGATAATGCCTTTATAGATTATGAGGTCATGTCTTATCATTAATTACAACATTTCATAGTAGTTGGACTTACTTCAAGAACTCTAAAGTCAACAGGCTGTGTACTACTGTCCCAAACTCTGCATCAAATAATGCTGATCTGGTGTTTACTATTGTGAGGCTGCTTCAATCTTTTTTTTTTTTTTTTTTTTTTTTTTGCTCATTGGCAAGTGGATTTAGGTCTGCCTAATCACTAGACGTGTGGTGGATGCTTTTGGCTTATATATCTGGCTGTTGGTTTAACAGAGGGTTTGGTGGACGTTATTCTGTATCATCAACCCGATGACAAAAAGAAGAATCGGGGGTTCTGCTTCCTTGAATATGAGGATCACAAGTCAGCAGCACAAGCCAGACGTCGGCTGATGAGTGGAAAAGTCAAAGTATGGGGAAATGTAGTTACAGTTGAGTGGGCTGACCCCGTGGAAGAACCGGATCCAGAAGTCATGGCAAAGGTAAATACAAACTATAGCTGTTCACTGTGATTGCTTAGAAAGGCAAAAGTAGCTGATGCAACGCTAACCTAGTAGCGCCTCTTAGCACCTGCTCAGTTCTTCCAGGTCAGCTATGTCAGAAGAGCTGAAATCCAGTGTATGATTTCAACACTTCAAACAAGTGTTTCATACACACTGAACATTTAATATTAGCATCATAAAACATACAAAACGGCCATCATTATCATCATAATAATTTTTTGGATAGTCTCTCTTTCTCTCATATATATAAAATCTCAGATTCACTGGGAACTTACTGTGTAGCCCAGTTTGGCTTCTTAGACTCCTCTTGCTCTAGACTCCTGAGTACAGACATGAACTGGCTCATGCTATGACTTTTAGTACATGGCTTTGAAATTACATTTTATTTGGATTTATAGTTAATTTATTTTAATGTATCTAGTTTCTTTTAGAGTATTGTCCCTATGAAAAAAGACAAAAGCTTGCCATGCTTGCTGATATTTGGTAGTGGCAAAATAGATTTGACATAGCCTCCAAAGGACAGGTCCTCAGTTTCCTCATTGTCTGGTTCTTAGACTTTTCTTTGGATAGTTCCTGGGACTTAAGAGATTCATCTGCTTGTAGTAAGTTTGTGTAGTTCACTTATGGTTCTTTCCTCAGGGAGGCAACTTGCTCAGTGCCCATAAATCAGTGTTTGGATCTTCATGATTGAAAGAGGCAAAATGCTCACTGTGGTTAGTTTGGAGGATTCTGGTTTATGTTAGTATGGTGTAGTCTCTTTGTATGTACAGTTATTTTTGGGTTAAGCAGAGGTGATTGGTTGAGAAGAATCTGAGAGGCTCTCAGTTGTGCTTTCTGTTTTTCTTTGTCATATTCCTTGAGTAGATAATGTCCAAGTAGGGGAGTAGGAATCTGAACAGTTCTAGTTCTTTCTTTCCTTTTTTTCTTCTTAATTGCTTGATTTCAGTCTTCATTGTTTGTGGCAGTGCATTGTGGCTTTGTGCAAACTGCTGGGCCTTGGCTGTCATGTGTTTTATTTGGGTTGGATAAGTCTCTTAAGCTCACTACAGCTTTGACTACCTGTTAGGCAAAACATAGTCTCTGTGGCTCTTTAAAAATAAAAGTAAAAGATCTAAAAGTTAAAAAGGGGTACTATATTTTAGGAGCAGTAAAATTCTTCAGAAATCTCAAGATAGAACTAGTAATTTTGCTTTATCAATCACTTTTCAATCATTGCTGATAACCATTCAAGTGGAAGTTCAAAATAAACTCTACTACCAGCACCTAGTAGTAGCTTCCCCGTGTAACATCCCTGGCTGTCCTGGAACTTGCTGTGTAGACCAGTTCACAGAGGTTTGCCTGTCTCTGCCTCCTGAGTGCTGGGACTAAAGGCGTGCATTGTGATACCTGGCAGAAATTGGGACGATTTTAATCTTGTGACTGTTGTTTTCTGGTTCAAAATAAGTTTCTGTTGGTAGAAGGCTTTCCCATCATACAAGAAGCCCTGAGCCTACCCTGAGTACTAAATAAAACTTGGCATGGTGGTAGGGTGCTTGGGAGGTAAGGACAGTCAGGTCAGAACTTTAATGCTGGTTTTTAGACATTGTCTTAAAGGAAAACCTCTCAAAAATCCATGAAAACAAGATTTTAGAGTGACAAGGAAGCCTTTGTAAACTTGGAATTGAGTAAAATTGATGTTAATTGTTCTCTCACTTAAGAAGAAAGCATGTCTGTTGGTAAAGCTTCTTTGTTACACCTTGGATCAGTTTATAGTCAACCAAAACTTAAAACCTAAATGTAATTCTTTCTTTTTTTTCTTTAAGATTTATCATATATGTATACATATGCATACATACATACATACATACATTCATTCATACACACACACACACACACACACACACACACACACGAGTACTCAGTAGCTATCTTCAGACACACCAGAAGAGGGCATCAGATTTTATTACACATGGTTGTGAGCCACCATATGGGTTCTGAGAATTTAACTTAGGACTTGTGGAAGAGCAGTCAGTGATCTTAACCACTGAGCAATCTGTAGTGCCTAAATGCTCTTTTTATGAATATTTAAATTATTATAATATTTTTATGAATATTTAAATTATATTCTTGCAGTCCTAGTTTATTTGTTTATTGTATATGAATACACTGTCGCTCTCTTCAGACACACCGGAAGAGGGCATCAGATCTCATTATAGATGGTTGTGATTCACCATGTGGTTGCTGGGAAATGAACTCTGGACTTCTGGAAGAGCAGTCAGTGCTCTTAACCACTGAGCCATCTCTCCAGCTCCTGTTGAACATTTTAAAGCATAGTTCCAAGCTTATTTGTATCTTGTTTTGGTGCTGTGGATCAAACTGACAACCTCATACACATGCTCTCATATATGTGAGGAAGCATTCCACCACTTGAGTTAGTTACACTTCAGTCCAGGAAGTTCCCTTTCTGTTCAAAGGTGAATAAACTAGTAGAAGCTGGTCTAGTCAAGAGGCTAGAGCTCAGTCAGCATTGTGGGAAGTTGTTTTTCCCCTTTCTCTTCCTCCTTTCCCTCCTCCTCCTAATTTTTTATTGTTTTGTTTTTGAGACAGGGTTTCTTTGTGTAGCCTTGGTTCTACAGGAACTCATTGTGTAGATCAGGCTAGCCTCAAACTCATAAATTCACCTACTTCTCTTAGCATCATGTCTCCCCACTTTCCCCAAAAGAAGTTCTAGGACTAAAGATGTGTGCTGCTATGCCTGGGCTCAGATCTTTCTGTATCTTACAGCTTTTTATCTGAGACAATAGTTTTTTTAGTAGGTTTTTTTTTTTTTCTTGAATAGTTTCTTAATTCAAGGATTAAAAAATCACACAGAAAAGTATACACAATTCCACTTTTTACCCCTGCCATCATGTCTGCCTTGATTCCTCTAAGGCATTTAGTTTTAGTGTTGTCTTAGACAAATACAGGCAAATAAAAGTGTGCTGTTTTCTTAATTCTTAGATAAGTGGCTCTAGGTAGCCTTTTGCGTTTATTAATCTGTATTTGCTTTATTCGCCATTCTGTTTGATCAGCTCTGGGAAGATAACTGCATTATTGTGTAGAACACTAAAAGATATATGATGTTGCCAGTTGAATTGGCATGCTGGTGACTCATTTGTTGACTGTTTTGTATCTCTCCTTCAGAGATGTGAAGCAGTGGGAAAGAATGGCTCTCTGTCAGCCCATAGAGCTCCTCTTAGTTTTTGATCTCCATAGCACACTCAATTCTCTATGTGCATTGGATTATTTCTGTCACTGTTCTAAGTATAGGAAGTAAACTTGTACCATGTGTGCTGATACAGGGCAAATATATTGTAGACAGACACTTAGGAGAGAATTGTAGTTCAAAGGTTAAATGCTTGCTCTTGTAGCAGGTATGCTTTATACTTGACAAAATAGTATATGATCAAACTTGTATTTTGCTCAGTGCTGTTAATAGTTTGTTTCTATTACTAAGTTTGTGTTTGAGTATTTAATATATGGGGCTTTATATGTTTTTCTTTATGAATCATGTAGTTGTGAGTTTTCTTATTTTCTGATGCTTGCTCTGGTGTAAGTTGCTAATTTTTTTTTTCCTATTTGTCACTTGTCTTTTGACTTTGTTTATGATCGCTTTGCCATACATCACTGCTCTTGTTAGGTAGCGCCATTCCTTCATTTGGCCTCTAGGTTCTAAGTTATAAGCTGTTTTACATCCATACTTCATATTTTGTGAATTTTAAAATTTAATTTTTTTGAGATTACAATGTCATCATTTTCCCTTCTCTCATATCAATACTTATAAACCAGTCACCCTTGTTTTCCTCTAATATACAGACCCACGTTACTTTTTTACACCTTTGATCTGTTTGGAGTTTATCTTGGTTTATAGTATAGTATATATAGTTTAGTATAGTACCGACTTTCCTTTTTTCTCCATTAATGTTACTTCTTACTAAATGATTTAAGCATTGTTGTTTGTCTGTTTTTCTTCCTGGCCCAATAAGTCTTCTCTTGCATAGTTTTTACATGACTATCCACAGTTTTAGAGATGAAAACATAAACTTGTTGTGGGGGTACTTTGGAGCCATGATAAATTTATGAATTGGCAATGATAAATGTATGTTGGTGCCCTGCCCGATAGGTTCTGTTCAGTGGTAGCTGCTCTCTTGGGACAGAAGGCAAGAGCCAGTAGTTTATATAACTTGATTATTTTTTTTAAAAGCCGTAGAAAAGTGGTAGCTAATGTGAGAATCATTTCATGTTTCTCAGACTTCCTATGACTACACTTTTAGACTTACTGGTTTAGAGAAGAAAAGCCAACTCTATGAAGACAAGAGGTAGTATTTTAAGATTTGAGCTAAAATTTAAGAGTGCCAATTTTGTGTTTTTGCTGTTAGGTAAAAGTTTTATTTGTGAGAAACTTGGCTACTACTGTGACAGAAGAAATATTAGAAAAGTCATTTTCTGAATTTGGCAAACTGGAGAGAGTGAAGAAGTTGAAAGATTATGCATTTGTTCATTTTGAAGACAGAGGAGCTGCTGTTAAGGTAGGAACTTCGGGGTTTTTTTCTTTGCTGTTTGTTTTCAAACTTGGTAGACACAAAGTAACTACTTAAGGTCTTTAAACTATGAGTATATGTGTATATCTGTGTGAGGCTGTGTGCACACATGAGTGTGCAGGTGCCCAGTGGATTGAGAAGAGGGCACTAGATTCCCTAGAGCTCCAGTTCCAGGTGCTTGTGAGCTGCCCAGTGTGAGAACCAAGCTCAGGTCCTCTGGAAGAACACCCCACTCTCCTAACCTGAGCCACTGCCCTCACCTATAAAGTAACTAAAACAGAAGTAAAGTTGTTGTTTAGGAATGTGTACGTGAGTGATTCTCTGTTTGAAGCAAGGTTTCTCTTCATAGCCCTAACTGTCCTGGAATTCACAATGTAGATCAGGCCACCCTTGAACTCACAGTGGTCCACCTGCCTCTTTACTCCAAGTTAGGATTAAAGGTGTACACCACAACCCCAGTTCTTAATGGGCAGAACTTTTAATTTCTTCTTATTCTTTTCTCCTTCCTTAACTGGAAAATGAAGACTACTGTTTTGTCTTTTTTAAAAAATATATGATCAGGAAAATGGAATACTAAGGGAGTCACACATTGTTCTTTTTCCACATTCTCTGTTGGTGGTTGTCTTAGGGCTTCTTTTGCTTTGATAAAACTTCATGACCAAAAGCAACTTTGGGAGGAAAGGGTTTATTTGATCTTAAAGCTTGTAGTTCACCATCCAAGGAAGTCTGGGCAAGAACTCAAGTGGAGGAATGCTGCTTATTTTGGCTTGCTCCTCAGGGCTTGCTCAGCCTGTTTATAGCACCCAGGACCACTGGCCCAAGAGTAACACTTCCCACAGGTTAATCTGACGAAAACATTTTCTCAATTGAAGTTCTTCTAGGAGATCCTAGCATGTGCTGACATAGACCAGCACAGTGATACACTGCTAACTTTTGATTTGAGCATTTATTTCTCTGCCTAGGTTGCTGCTTTAAAGTTGAACTTGCTGGTACAAAGCAATCATATTAGATATTAGCTCTATTTCTTGAGTTCTAGTATAGAATTAATAACTTTGCTTTCTGCTAGTGTCTATTGAAGTACTGATTATAAAATATAGCTTAGGCTGGGCAGTGATGTGCACCTTTAATGCCAGCATTTGGGAGGTAAAGTTCAATCAATGTCAGCTTGGTCTACAGAGTGAGTTCCAGGACAGCCAGGACTTCTGTGAGGAAACCCTGTCTTTAAAAAAGAAACAAATGAACAAAAAAGTATAAAATTCATAGCTTAGTGTGCAATTCAGTTTTCTAATGTTTGATTTCTTAAATTTCTAATGGTATAGAACATACTTAATAAATTTATATTATACTTTACAGATACTACTTTTGACTTTGGTATTAAATAATTGGGTGAGTTTGTACGAAATACTTAGAACGGATTAAATTCCTAGTCTAGGAACTGGGAAGTATCAGGATGGACTTTTAATTGTAGAAGTCATCATGTTTCTTTGTGTTGATGGTGTGTGGTGCTTCAAACCCACATGCCAGTGTTTACCAAGAATCTGCAAGTCCTGAAGCAGGAGGACAGTCGGTTGTTTTAATTGAAGTTGTCCTGCAGCTCACTAGTAGACTCCCGTGTTTAATACCCAGCACTTAAAACCACAAAAACAAAAACAAATAAGTGGTTTCCTCAACATTTGGGAGGCAGAGGCAGGTAGATTTTTATGAGTTTCTGGCCAGCCTGGTATATAGAATTCCATGTTAGCCCAAGAACCTCTGTCTTTAAACAGAACACTAGTTTTTGCTTTTTTGGTGGTTGCTTAAGGTTTCATTGGCATTTATTTGCTTTGCTCTGCTTTTAGTTTGGGCACAGTTAGTTCTATGCTAGTTATGATCAGAACTTAGTGTCCTGTTGGGTTTCACAGATAGCTATATTCAACTCACCTTTGCACTTCACATCCTTGAAACATCTGTGCAAAACTTAGATAATGAATATCATATTTTTATTGATATCTGGAAAGTTAGTTTTTGTATGATTTTTATTGCTGCTGACATTTTCCATGGGTGTGGATTGTTTCCAGAATTAATTATTTGGACTTAAGGAGTTTGGCTAAATAAGACTTTTTTTTTTTTTAATAAAGAAAACCTTTAGATTTACATATTTTAATGTATATGGGTGTTTGCTTGTGTGTGTATATGTACCACATGTGTACCTGGTGCCCTCGAGGGGTCAGAAGATAACATCAGATCCCTTGGCATTGGAGTTAGGGTTGGTTGTCAGCTTCCATGTGGGAGCTGGAACTGAGCCACTTCCAGCTTCTCTTTTGCCTTCTAAAATAAAATGAGAAAGCATTGCTTTTTCTTCTCAGCAGTAATTTATGTATAAAACATAAGGTGAGGGAAACAGTTCTTCCTGGTTAGGCTACTCTTACAAGTTAAAATAATTATAAAATTCTTGCTAAGACACAATATGTTTATAATTTTTCAAGATTTTATTTAATTATCTGTATAAGTGTTTTGCTTGCATGTCTGTCTGTCTGCATTGCATATATACATGGTCCCTGTGGAGACTAGAAGAGGGTGTCACATTCTTGGAACTGGTGGTAGAGACGGCCATGTGGGAGCTGGGAATTGAGCCTAGAGTTCTCTGGAAGAGCAGCAGATGCCCTCAACTGTTGAGCCAGCGCTCTACTTCTCCATTTATACTAAGTTTTAAAATACTGTGTCTTATATAATAAACTTACTTTTGTAATTTAGGCTATGGATGAAATGAATGGAAAAGAAATAGAAGGGGAAGAAATTGAAATTGTCTTAGCTAAGCCACCTGACAAGAAAAGGAAAGAGCGTCAAGCTGCTAGACAGGCCTCCAGAAGCACTGCGTGAGTTTATATTTTATTATTGAATAAAGAATACCTTGGTAACAGATGAGATTAATAAGGTCAGGATGAATCTTAAAGTAACCTGACTGTTTCCTTTCTTCCCTTCCCTCCATTTGCTAGGTATGAAGATTATTACTATCACCCTCCTCCCCGAATGCCACCTCCAATGAGAGGTCGAGGTCGTGGAGGGAGAGGTGGCTATGGCTACCCTCCAGATTATTATGGTTATGAAGACTACTATGATGACTACTATGGTTATGACTATCACGACTACCGTGGAGGCTATGAAGATCCCTACTACGGCTATGATGATGGCTATGCAGTAAGAGGAAGAGGAGGAGGAAGGGGGGGGCGAGGTGCTCCACCACCACCAAGGGGGCGGGGAGCACCACCTCCAAGAGGTAGAGCTGGCTATTCACAGAGGGGGGCACCTTTGGGACCACCAAGAGGCTCAAGGGGTGGCAGAGGGGGTCCTGCACAACAGCAGAGAGGCCGTGGTTCTCGTGGAGCTCGGGGCAATCGAGGGGGCAATGTAGGAGGCAAAAGGAAGGCAGATGGGTACAGCCAGCCTGATTCCAAACGCCGTCAGACCAACAGCCAACAGAACTGGGGGTCCCAGCCCATCGCTCAGCAGCCGCTTCAGCAAGGTGGTGACTATTCTGGTAACTATGGTTACAATAATGACAACCAAGAATTTTATCAGGATACTTATGGGCAACAGTGGAAATAGACAAGTGAGGGCTTGAAAACGATTCTGTCAAGATCCAATTGGCTCTAGATCTACATTCTTCAAACAAAATTGGCGTAACTGTTTCATCTTTAAGTAGCAGTTTGCTGCCATTTGTATTCAGCTGAAGAAGTCACTATTGTGTATATACTCAAGGCTTCTTATTTTTCTTCTTTTCTAAATGCTCTTGGACATTATTGGGCTTGCAGAGTTCCCTTATTCTGGGGTTACAATGCTTTTATCGTTCCAAGCTTCATCTTAGCTTCAGAACAAACTGTTAAATCATGATTTTGCAGAACCTTTGGTTTGGACAGTTCTGGTTTTTGGATTTGGAATAGATTACATAGGAGTCTGAAGTATGCTGTAAATAAAAATGCAAGCCAGTGCTTTGTCTTAGTAGTTTTAAGAAATTAAAGCAAACAGACTTAAGTTTCCTTGTATTGAAAGTAACCTATGACTGTATGTTTTGCATTCCTAGAAGCAGGTTAACTGTGTTTTTAAATTGTTATAATCACACCTTTTTGAAATCTGCCCTACAAAATTTGTTTGGCTTAAACGTCAAAGCCGTGACAATTTGTTCTTTGATGTGATTGTATTTCCAATTTCTTGTTCATGTAAGATTTCAATAAAACTCAAAAATCTATTCAAAACATCACCTATTTCAAATTCAATTGTGTCCTAAAACATTATTTTATTCATAATCCTTGAAGAAATACTGTTTTCAAAGTAGAACTGCCTATGTGAGTGATCAAATTCATGAAAAATTTCTCGTCTATTCCATCATGTATTATGGATACTAGATTTGAGGATTATTCTAAATTCACATATTCCAAATACCATTTCATTGATTGGTGTTCTTTCATAATCTTTTCTAATTTTGAAATTTTATCCTTAAAAGAAAACAAACAGACTCAAATGTTTTTGTACAGATATTGAATAATTTTTATTAAAGCAAAATGGAGCTGGGGAAGCACACTACAATTTGTTTTGACCCACATTCTTTCAAATCAAGGATGATTTGTGACCGAAGACTTTATTTGCTGGATAAGCAAATACACGTACAGAGAAAACAGGACTATGATGTCATTTGCACTGTGGGCTAAGCTCAGTGTTAGTGTTCACGATCAGCACCTCTGTTTACTGCTCAGGGCTGTGATTCCTATTGCGGTGTAAACTTGCTTTGGGAAGCAGTCATGCCTTAGACTTGTAAATATCAAGTGGCTATGTCTCTGGCTTTCTGATAATACCTCTTTTATGTTTTACCACATCTATTGGCTAAGTTTTTGTTGGCCAAGTGGTACTTATCTATTTCCTTGCTTCTTTTAGAAATTCCAATTTATTCTAATGACTTTGCTAAATGAAAAGAGCAGAAGAATATAAACTTTCATTTTGAAAGATTTTTTTTTTCTTTTGGTCTTGGGAATTGAACCCAGGGCTTGCACACATGCTACCATTGAGTTGTATCAGTAATCCCTCTAAAATGTTTTAAATTATAAAACATAAGCCACTGGGGGATAATTAAAATGGACTCCCTCGTTTTATGCTCTGTTCCTGTTTGGTGTCTTTTGTGATCACAGTTTCAGGTTTCAGAATCGTAAGCCATTCACTTCTTGTCAGCACAGTTAATCACATTTCTGGTTTCATGACTTTATTTTGAACCTTAACATTTGCTAATGAGAGCCAAATTCCACATTTCTTTTCCAAAGTTTATTCATACAGCACAGTAGTTTAACAGGCTTTATTAAGTTTTATTCTATAGAAGTTGGTAAAGGAATTATGTGGCCTGTTGTAGTTATGTTAGTAAGGTTTAGATTATAGCTTTTAAATTTTTTTAATGCCCATGTATACAAATAAAGAGAACAGAACTCTTTAAATGCTGCTTTTAAACTTACAATAATTTGAAGTCTTGAGTGTAAATTAGACTTAAGCACTAATTTTTTCTTGGAAAGAAAAACATATATAAGTAAAAGTTTCATTTTTTCCCCCCCTAAATACATGTTATGGGCTAGCAAGATTTCCCAACAAGTACTGTCAAACCTGAGTGTGATCCCCACAACCCACATGATGGAAGGAGTCACAGTTGTATTGTACCACACATATGGAAGTCAGAGGACATGTTTCACACATACATAATTGATTGATTAAAATGGTTTAATTAGATGTTAGTCATAAAGAAAGCTATGAAAGGCAATAGAAATGATTCTGAAAATGTAATTTATTGTGCTTCTGCTAATAACCCTAAAATACAAACTAGTAAAACCTCAAGTTCCATTTCAAAATCTTTTAATTTTATATTCTATTTCAAATTTTAAATGGGCACTTCCTATTCTGTTCCTCTCGTTAATTAAAAATGTATCTGCAGAGATTTCCTTTAATCTTTGCCTTATAAGTTTTTACTTAGTTAAAAGTCTGTGACCCTATATAAAATTTCACTTCAGAGCTTTTCCTATTTGATGTCGTATGAGTTATTGCTTGTAGTATTGAGAAAAAAGATAAACCCAGTGCTTAACTTTTCATAGTCATTGAACAAATGTCAATAAGTTGCAAATTTACACTAGGGAGTTCCTTTGTTTTTTTTTTTTTTGTTTTGTTTTGTTTTGGTTTTGTTTTTGTTTTTGTTTTTTTTGTTGTTTTGTTTTTTGTTTTTTTTTAAGAAGTGACTAGGCACAGATTAGGGAGTTCTAAGGGACTTGACTTCCTGTTCTACCTTTCCATTTTTTTTTCTCCCTACCCAATCTAGTTGATGAAGCTTTATTTATGAGCCTGTCAGATTAAATGAGTGTTGGGAAGTAATACCTATATTGAGGCAGACCTTTCTGTAGGTATCCTCCTGACAGTAACAAGTAGGTTCCTTCCCCATAATGGAATGCAAATTTTTATTTGATCACTCATTTATAGCAGTTATTTAAAAGTGTATATTTATATGAAGGTATTCGAATTAAAAACTAAAAAGTTCTAATAAGTTGCCAGATTCCTAATTAAATTTGAGTTTTACCTGATCAAAAGATAAGGAAAATGAGTTTTGGTTTTAAAGTTCCTTAAAAAAAAAATACAGAATTGTTTTTCATTTTTCTTAGTTACTGGGATTATTCTGCAAAAGAAAGCCCAATGCTTTCTCCTAGTTAGAGATAATTTTTCTCATTGACTTTGAATGAGGGATGTGAACCCTTTTACATAAATTCTGTATTTTAAAGTGTAGAAGAGAAAGGACATAAAATTCCACTCCTATCATAAAGCCTTATAAAATTATTCTTGAAACTCATTACATCATTTGCCTCCTGCTCATTTAAATATAATCATACCTATGTTTTATTAATTGTGTATTATTTGTAAAACCAAACTCTTCCAGTAAATACTTGCTATAAGGCTGTTCCTTGTTTGTTATAAAGACTTGCAAATTTGTTAAACATTTACCTTTCAAAGACACTCAGTCTTACTGACCTGAGCTGTTCTCAGGACAGTCAGTTGTATTTTTACTACTTTGATTATCTGGAATTTCCTAAATGAAGAGAAAGCCTTATAGAAAGACAGCACTGGACATAGAAGTATGTTTGTTCTCGGAAATGGAGCTTCTGTTAACTTAGGGGTAGCGTTCTGGTCAAGCCAGTGGATTACATGACTGATTGCAAAGGCCAGAATAACAGAGCCTCGAACCAAATGTGTTTACTTCTGCATTACAAGTTTGTAAATCAGGTCTTACTTTTGAAACCCAAACAGGAAGCTTTAAAAATATATTGATCAGTAATTTAATGTTAATATTTAATTTATAGTAGTTACTTGGTATTATTTCTAGAAATATTTTTCTTTTTAAAATACATGTTTATATGTATATATATATATATACATTACTGTTGTTATTTTGAGGTTACCAGAAGCTCTGGTTTTGCTTTTCTTTTGCTTTTTTATCATTTTTCAGATGTTGTCCAGAAATCTGCAAGTGTTCTTTTCCTGTTTTAACTCCTTCCTTTTGTCACCTGACTATCAGGGAAGCGAGGTTGAGGCTGCCCTGCCCTGACATGTCATGATGTCGACTTGATAGGTGGGGTTCGCTGGGGACCATAACCAGTGGAATTGTTGGTAAGAACTTTTTTTTTTCTATTTCTTTTTCTTTCTTTTTTTCTGCTTTTGCTTTTGGTTTTTTGTTTTGTTTTTTTTTGTTTTTTGTTTTTTATTTACAAGTGGGATAGAGTTGTGGGAAAATGCCCATATCTTTTAAGTAGGCAGTTATGTTGGCCTTAAGGAAAAATAAGTGTTTAAGTAGTATTTGTATTCTCATAGGAACATATAATAAGTAACTAACTCATTTTCAAATTAGTAAATCAGCTGGATATTAAGATATGAAATTTTCCAGTTATAATTTATCAAGCTGGAGACCTTACAACCTAAAGTATCTCTTGAAGCAATAATGATATTTTATTTTACTGTGATTTTAGTCTCTCTGGTATATCTATTTTTATGGGATGTTAGTGTATAAGCATTTTAAGAGATTTATTGTACACTAATGTTTAATGAGAATAGGAAGGTATTGCCTAGGCTGGGGGGTTTAAATAGTATGTGTGTATATATATATTTTAATTCTATAAAATTTTAATATTGCAAAATCAGACTCGAATTTTGGCAGTTTAATAAAAGCAGTATTGGTTTAAAGATAAGTTTATATGGTAACTTAGGACACAGAAGAAGTTTACATGGCTAAAGTCTTGAGACTTTGAGCATGAATAGAAACAGAGGTGGAGTTGATGTGGTTTAGTGAGAGCTCATAGTTAACAACGTTTGAGGCACTAAGTTCAGTCCTCAGCACCCCTACTAGATGAAAGACAAACAAACCTTATAAGCCTGTCAGTTGACACAGTTAGTAAATACTGCTAGAATTAACAGTCTAGATTACTAAATATTAAAGTTCTGTAGTGCATGTGGTGGTACTTACCGGTAATCCCAGCACTGGGGAGTATGAGGAAGGAGGAGCATGAGCTCCAGGCCAGCTGGGTTAACACAACAGAAACTTGCCTCAAACAAATCAGGCTTAGGATGTAGTCAGTGATGGAGCACTTGCCTAGCATACATAAGGGCCTAGGATCAATTCTTAGTAGCACAAAAATAATTAAAAAACTAAAAACAAAAAACCTTCCAGCTTATACTCAGGGCATAACATGATGATTAAGTATAAATTGAGAGAAGCCAATAATAAGTAGACAAGAATAATTATAATTTGTAATACTGAATAAAAGTAATTGTGGGTGTTCATGTTTGGAGAACTGCCTCTATTCTTGTGGAACTTTGCCTTCTCTGGCAGTATCAGTGTAGAATCTGGTAGGTAAGCATTACACATGTGCTAGTCAGAGTCAGCATTGGGACTATAAGTGTTTGTAGCTCTTGGTTCACAATAGAACGGCTAGCTAGGTGCCACACTGAAATCGTACAGAATAACTAGCAATTTCAGGGTTGAGTTACAGTTTTGTTCCTTTGTCCACATTTTGTGCATGTATCAGTGCTAGGAAAAAGTTAGCTGTAGAACTTGGTTGCTTGCACTAAACAGTGTGCTTCTTGGGAACTTCGTTGGCATTAGGGATACTCAGTTTTGATGAGTCTGTGTAAATTAAGAGAAGTAACAGTACAATTTACTAACCCTATGCATTTGAAACAAAATACACTTGATGGGACCAGAAAGGAAATGGGCACTCTGGAGGGACTCTCAAATTGACCCAGTAAGGGGCTTCCATTCCATGCAGCAGCTGTGTCAGGATCTCAGAACGTTACTTACTGTGACTTTTCACAGGCAAAGAGGCTCTTCTGGCTGCTAAAGAAAATAGGTAGAATTGTACCTTAAAGAGTCACCGCAGTAGTTAGTTATGTGCTCTGGCTATTTCTAGAATTGGATTGAAAATGCCTACGAAAGACTAACTTTCTGGTGTGCATGCAGCACAGTAAGACGAGGTATCTCCAAATTGGAACAGTTACAAGACGTGGTCCAGTTAATCATTTTAAGAAAACCTGCCTTTGGTACAGTGTTTATGTACCATAACTGTATTGGAATATTTGTATACTGTTCATATTTTTAATAAAATTTAACATGTTCAAAATGTTGTGTTGGTGATTTGGAGTGGGGTGTGATGAATTCAATTGTGCAAAAGAAGAGTCTTAAGCTGTGTAATTTAGATTTTTATAGTCAAAAAAGGAGTTCCTCCCCAAATTCAGTACTAACCTATTTGAAGGAAGCTACTTAAGAGTAGCAAAGTAATTTATTTCTTCTGAATTCCCGTGTGTGGGTCTTCCCCGGGTTACTTAGAATACTTTTGGTGAGACCTGGGCTCAGAAGTGTTAGGCAGGAATGTTGACTCTGGCATTTTAGGCTCCAATAAAGTTTTTCTGAGGAAATGTTAACAACACATTAGAAGTGACCTAGAGAACCTGTGAAGGGACAAATGGAAGCACCCATGTCATGTTGGCTGTAGGCTTTTTATTGCCTTGAGCCTGTAATGTGATGTACCACAAAGAGAGGTGGTATTTGATGGAAGCGTATGTTGGAGGGTTTGGGTCTGTGGTGGAGAAATACTGCCAGTGAACAGGAAGTTCCATGGAAGAATTCTCTTCATGTAAGTTTAGTTTCTGTTTAATATAGCTTCCATTCTCTTGCAGGTTGGCTTGATGTGGCCGGTTCTCTTCTGTTATTTCCTCGAGGGCATACTTAGATCCTCACCAGTGATAAAGCTGGAAGTTCTGCAGCTCGAAATGGAGATTTACTTAAAGTCAAACACTCATCCATCTTTGTGCTGTGCTACTAATACCAAAAAAAGGCTTAGGAGAAGGTCATAGGGGTCAAATGATCAAAACAAGATGAATAAGTAGCAAGAAGGTATCTAGATACATTCTGGCTTGTCTCCTGAATGAGGGTTGCTGGTAAACTTGAGTTAGGAGATAGTGACAGGCCTTCCCTTAGGTCACTGGTTTTCAATTTATTCTGTTTTTTCCCCATTGTCCCCAAGTCAAAAGATCACTCAGTGAAACAGGAAGGGCTGTTTTAAAAGCAGCAGTGTCTAAAGCTCTTGGAGAGATTGTCATAGCCAGGGTAGGGCAGAGGCAGGGGAGTTGCAGTGTACATACTGATCAGGCCCTCCCCTGCTTAGCTCCAAGATCAGATGTGGGCCATGGTTAGTCTGGGATGTCTCTGGGCAATCTTTGCTGCTATCCAGACCCAGAATTCATTTAGTTTGTTTAAAGAAATGAGCTTCATGAATATTTTCCAGGGTAGTTGTGCCTATATCTATGAAAATACTGCTTTTCTAGAAATTTCAGAAAAATTGGAAACATGCACATATATTTTCTTCAAGAAGCCTTATTGTTTCAATTACAATTATTTATTTGCGATTCCCAAATAATAAGCTTTTTTTTTTTTTTTTTTTTTAAACTAAGAGTCTTTCTATGTAGCTCATAAACTCAGAGGTCTGTCTGCTGCCTCCTAAGTGCTGGGACTAAAAGCTTATGCCTCCATGCCTGTGGTGACCATTAGGGTCTAGTTGTTAGTAGGGCAGGAGTCTGTAAAAATGGTTTAGTAGCACTTATTCCTGTGAGAAAGCCAAGGGTTTAACTTCCCATTGTGATGCTAATAAATTAAGACATAAAATCATACACTTAGACTCATGGCATGTCTAAGGCTAGACTGAGCAAAGTAGTCAGTATTTATATAAACATTACTTAAACTATACAGCTTCATCCTTCAAAAAAATCACATAGAAGTCCATCAGCTTAAAACTCAGCTTCGCAGCTGTAGATGTAGGCCAGTTCTGTAAGCTGCAGCACCGAGTGAGAAAGCTCAGCCTGGAGCTGTCGGCTGTGCAGAGAAGAAAGCCTTTCCTTGAATGGAAAGGAGCCGGATTATTTCAGATCTCATATTCCACTGAGGGCTTTGTCACTGCCATGTATTCTTGAGAGGTTAATTTTATGCTTCAGCCAAGAATCCTTTAAGTCTAAATTTGAGTTCGCTGGATTTTAAAATAGATTGAGTAAAAAATAATATACTTTAAAAGCTATTCTTAGACACTTTAACATTTGGGCTTTAAAAGGAATCAAAATGTTAGCAAACAAATCCTGTTAGTGAACCTGATAGTAATGGGATTTATTCGTTTAGCTGTTGTGAGAACACCTCAGTTGTTTGCGTCAGAACTTAAATGCCCTTCCAGCAAATCGTGGCAGAAGTAAGCCAGGCAGTGGTGGTGCACACTCTTAAATCTTAGCACTGAGGAGGAAGAGGCAGGCAAATCTCTGAGGTGGAGGCCAGCCTTTTCTACAGAGTGAATTCTAGGATAAGCCAGGGCTACACAGAGAAACCCTGTCTCAAAAAACACAACAAAAACAAAACAGAAAACACTCAGATTTTGGTTAAATTGTGCATGTTTTGATGTGCCTCCTGTTAGCTGGTAAAGTCCTGCTGGAGCAGTGTTGAGGAGGTGATGGCAGGAGAGTCAAAGTGTGAGGCTATATAGAGAGACTACCCTTCAAATATAAACAAATAATAGTAAATATTGTTGCTGAAACTCATTTTTATGTTGTGAAGAGTAATGTAGTTATTTTCACTCATTGTAACCATTTCTATTTGACTTTTCTAAATGAAAAAAAAAATGCTGAATGAAACCATTTATTGCAAATGTTGAAATGATGGCTATGCCGTCCCCAGCTACTAGAGGCTGAGGCAAGAGGATTACCATTTTAAAGCCATGTTGAGCAATACATAAAGGCACTTTCTTAAAGTCTTTAGAAGGAATGCTGGGGGTTAATGAAATGTTTGGAGATGTTCAGGTCACAGTTTGTCCTTAACAGTACTCCACAGGCTGACACATGTAGAAGCCCCTTGGAGGTTTTCACATTTCCTCTCTTCTCTGAGTTCATTTCCCAGGCTAATGCTGGCCTTTTGTCTCCTGTGTTGATCTGACTGGTGGGGGCTTTGTTAAAAGTTGGGGTGATTTATCAACTCTTGAGTTGAGGCAACAAGCTTCTAGGTGAAGCCAGGGTCATGATTATCTCACATTTCTGGGGTTCAACAAAAGATTAAGTAGAAAAGCTCAAGGCTTTTTTGTTACTGCTTTGTTTGTTTGTTCTTTGAGCTTCTTCCTGGCTGTCCTGTGATTCTCTGAATACCAGGCTTGCCTTGAACGCAGAGATTAGCCTGCCTCTGCCTCCTGAGAGCTGGGACTGGAGGTGTATGCCACCACACCAGGATGATGGTGATGGTGAGGATGATGATGATTGAAATAGTCTCACTGTGTAGCCTTGGCTGCTGTGGACTCACATACGCCATGCCAGCTTCAAAGTTAGAAATACCAGCCTGACTCCTGGGTGCTGGTCTACTACCACCCCTGGCAATAACAAATGACACTGATTTGCCTAGATCTAGTTTTGAGATTTTTTTTTTATAATTTTTCTTTTTTTTCTTTTTTTTTTTTTTTTAAGATTTATTTATTTTATGTATATGAGTACACCGTTGCTCTCTTCAGACACACCAGAAGAGGGCATCAGATCCTATTACAGATGGTTGTGAGCCACCATGTGGTTGCTGGGATTAGAACTCAGTACTTCTGGAAGAACAGTCAGTGCTCTTAACCACTGAGCCATCTCTGCAGCCCTAGTTTTGAGATTTTAAACTCTGGTAAAGGTTGAGGATGTGGGTGCACAGGCTCTGGTTTACCCCCTAGCAACACAAAACATGTGGTAAAAGATTGCAGATGTCACTAGTGCTTAGAGTCCAAGGAAATGGTAAGAAAAAGAGATGGATCTAGAAGATCATTTACCAGGTTGTTGGAAATTCAGGCTTGGAGGCTGGGTCACTTTATGCTAGCTTAGGAGGGAGCTCAGAAAACAGCTTCAGCAGTTACTGAGTTCTGAGACTCAGAAAGGGAATACTGACTGATAGCAGTTCAGTTGGTTTGTTTTTGAGATTTGTCTTTAACCCTAAAAGTAACAGTGTAAAACTAAATAAAGAGGGAGACTTGCTAGAAATGACTTTTTAGGCCGGCGGTGGTGGCGCACGCCTTTAATCCCAGCACTTGGGAGGCAGAGGCAGGTGGATTTCTGAGTTTGAGGCCAGCCTGGTCTACAGAGTGAGTTCCAGGACAGCCAGGGCTACACTGGGGGGGGGCGGGGGCGTGGATGACTTTTTAAAAACAACTTGTAGATTCAGAATAGATGGGGTAAGGAAAGCTTGAGGAAGGAGACACATGACAAGCATCCATCTTTTCATTGCAGGGGCTGAATAATTGATAAATATCTGACTTTCAGTTCTGTAGTATGGAAACAAATACTCCTTTTCATGGCGTGCTTTTTTTTTTTTTTTTTTTTTTTAAATGATAGGTTGCTAACTCCCATGAGTACATTCTGGGTACATTGTCTGTACCAAGCAGGTATTTGCATGTAATCTGTAAGAGTATAAGGTAGGTTTTATATAGAAGCAATCAGAAATGACAGGTAAGTAAACAGTATTTCTAGCTAGTGCAACCTAACAATTGTTAGGAAGTGACAAGGCTGGGCAGTGAGCCTTCACTCCCAGGAATACCTGCACTTTTATTTTGAAGCAGATGTAGCCTAGGCTGACTTTGAACACTGATCATCCTGCCTTCGATTATTACAGGCATGTACCATACTATAGACAGTTTGTACAGCCTAAATAATAGATTGGAAATAGACAGTGAAGTAAATGATGAATTTTATATTGTGTTGCACCCTGATTTGAATTTAAAGTAGGCTGAAGGTAGGGTTAAGTGATAGTATATCATGTACAACCCTTTGGGTCTATCCTAGCACCAGAAAGAAAAAAAGAGAAAGGAAGGAAGGAAGGAAGGAAGGAAGGAAGGAAGGAAGGAAGGAAGGAAGGAAGGAAGGAAAAGAGTAGTTTTCAAAATTTAAGCATTATTAAAGTCTTTTTTCTTGTGTTGTATGTCGATAGTTGAATTTTTTTCTATGTTTAATTTTTCAAAAATTAAGATCGAAGTATCACAGTTTGATCTGTGGGAAACTCAGTTTGCGGCTGGAAATGTAGCTTGGTGGTAGGAGAGCTTGTCCGAGGTGCAGAGCGCTTGGGTCTGAATAAGAAACCTAGGAAAACAGCAAGAAAAAAAGGAAGCTATTTTTAATCCAGGGAGGCTTATCTTTGATTTGATAAAGAAAGCTTTTTTTGTTTTGTTTTGTTTTTAATTGTGTGTATAGTTGTTTTGTATGTGTGTATGTGATTGGCAGCCTGACTGAGATGTTGGTGGCTGGGAATCAAACTTCGGTCCTTTGGAAGAGCAGCCAGTGCTCTTAATTGCTGAGCCACCTCTCCAGCCTGGAAAGCTTCTCTTTCTAAGTGACTTTAAACATTTAAAAATGTCCTTTGCATTTTAGTTTTTAAAAATCTGAATTTGTTTATTCCTGAATTCTATCTAGTAAGTGCTATTTATGTCTTTTAAAGTGCTCGTTTATTCAGTTGTGCTGTCATTTTCAAGTTCAGTCTTTCTTCATTTTCAAGGATGTGATGAAAAGCTTGCTAAAGGGCTTTATGTATCACACCTGTTTATGTGTGAATGTAAAAAACACAAAGCTGGGCCTGCTTGGGCCTACTTTTAATCTCAGCACTAGGGAAGAGGTAGAAACAGAAGGGTTACTACAAGTTCAAGACCACCTTGCTCTACACAGTGAGTTCCACACCAACCAGGAATACATAATGTTATCTCAAGGAAAACAAAACAATAACAAAAGAATTAAATAGCAAGCCAAAAAAGTTGAGCCCTGAGTTAGTGTGAAGAAACCTATTATACATTCTTTAAAAAATTCTAAGCCAGGCATGCTACAAATGCCAATAATCTCAACACTCAGGAGTGTTGGGACCAAAGTTTGAGGCCAGCTTCATACATAGTTGAAGGCTGGTCTGAGTTACATAGTGAAACTACCTAAAGAAAAACTATTTTCAGCCAGGGTTTGTGGTGTACACCTTTAATCCCAGCACTCAGTTGGAGGACAACCTGGTCTACAGTGAGTTCTAGAATAGCAAGGGCTACACAGAACCTCTGTGGGATGCCTGGGGTGGGAAGAAGAAAAAGAAAAACTATTTTCTCTAATGTAGAAAGGACGTTAAGTGAGAAATTTAAAAGCAATGGCTTTAGATTAGAGTATTTTTGTCTTTGCTGTTGTATCTAATGAATATCTGAGTAAAACAGAAAATAATAACAGAAGCAGCTGGAGTCCTAGCTTAGTTGGTAGCAGGTCTGCTTAACTAGCTAGCTACCACCGTAACACTAGACATTAGGCAAGAGCTGCAGCCTTGTGTTTGACATGCCTGCACTTTTCAGTTTACCTTGAATTTCTCTCTCCGTCTCGGGCTGTCTCTCTCTCTCCCTCCCTTTTTTTCTCTCACTTCTCTCTTTTCCCTCCCTTCCCGCCCCCCCTCTGTGTGCACAACTGAGCTATATCCCAGCCCTTTGATTAGGCCTTATTATGGGGTCCATAAGTGGTTTTGAACTCATGCATCCTCCTGATGCCTCTTGGATAGTGCTAGAGTTACAAATGTACCACACTGGGCCCACAAGGCTGCTTTGTGAAATGTGACATCAATAAAACACACATCCAAGCCAGGCAGTGGTTGACATGCCTTTAATTCCAACACTGAGACAGAAGCAGGTGGATCTCTGAGTTTAAGGCCAGCCTGGTCTACAGAGTTGAGTTTTAGGACAGCCAGAGCTACACAAAACTCTGTCTGGGAAAAACAAACAACAAAGATGTGCCCAATCTTTTGAAAGTCATCTCTGTCCTACACCTCACAGGGTCTTAGAGCTAGAGGTACTTGGTTACTAGTGTACTTGCTTGCCTACCATGTTTGAACCCTTGGGTCAGAACTCAAGTACCTCATAAATTGGCCCTCATTATATCATTCTGTAATTCTGGGGAGACTGAGACAGAAGGATCAGAAGTTTAGGGTTATCCTCCAATACTTGTCAGACTTGAGAGAGTTTGGGGCTAGCCTATAACTCTTGAAATTCTGTCTCAGAAAGACGGGGATGGGGCAAAAAGTCTTAAATTTACAGCTTCTGCTTAAGCCTTCTGAGTACTGGAATTATAGGCATGTTGTTCCCCCAAGATTTATTGCTGATCTATTAGAAACAGCATTTGTATTGCAATGTACTTTTTCTCCTCCTGTGTGTGTTCATATGTGTGTGTGTGTGTATACAGCTCTGTGTGTTCATATGTGTATGTATGTGTATACAGCTCTGTGTGTTCATATGTGTATGTATGTGTATGTATGTGTATACAGCTCTGTGTGTTCATGTGTGTATATATGTGTATACAGCTCTGTGTTCATATGTGTGTGTATGTGTATACAGCTCTGTGTTCATATGTGTATGTATGTGTATACAGCTCTGTGTTCATATGTGTATGTGTATACAGCTCTGTGTTCATATGTGTATTATGTGTATACAGCTCTGTGTGTTCATATGTGTGTGTATGTGTATACAGCTCTGTGTTCATATGTGTATGTATGTGTATACAGCTCTGTGTGTTCATATGTGTGTGTATGTGTATACAGCTCTGTGTGTTCATATGTGTGTGTATGTGTATACAGCTCTGTGTGTTCATATGTGTATGTATGTGTATACAGCTCTGTGTGTTCATATGTGTATGTATGTGTATACAGCTCTGTGTTCATGTGTGTATGTATGTGTATACAGCTCTGTGTTCATGTGTGTATGTATGTGTATACAGCTCTGTGTTCATATGTGTGTGTATGTGTATACAGCTCTGTGTTCATATGTGTATGTATGTGAATACAGCTAAACATGGAGGTACAGATCTGTAGTATTACCACACAAGAGGATAAAAGAAGAGGGTCACAGATTCCAAGCCAGCCTTGGGTTTTATGGAGATACCTAAATTTAAAAACATACCTTGGGGACCAGTCACAGTGGCTCATGCCTTAATCTCAGCATTTAGGAGGCAGAAACAGGTGGACCTCCCAGAATTCAAGGCCAGCCTGGTTTACATAGTGAGTTGTAGGCCAGACAGGGCTACAAAGTAAGACCCTGTCTAAAAACAAACAAACAAAGATACTTTGGTATGATGTCACATACTACCTATAAGGCCTTAGGCTGCAGTCTTTAGTTTGGGGCTAGCCTGAATTACATGGTGAGATTTTTGTCTTAAAACACCAAGGGCTAAGGATTTAACTCAGTAATAGAGCACCTGTGTAACAGGTCAAATGCTCTGGGTCCAATGGCAGTCTCTGTTTTCCAGTCTCAGCCTTTGCCCAGGACACTGTGCAGCTCTGGTCCCTCATTCCCACACTTCTGTTCATGGGGAAGATGGAGTTGGCCTTTGGAAAGACTCCTCACTTTGACCGTGATTTCTCAGAGACCAAAAGCAAGAATAAAGGGAAGAAGTTGGTAGTCAGATAAGCTTGGAGTGGCACTTTTAAGTGAAAAATAATACTAGTTCTTTTGACTACAAACCTACCTCTCATTTCAACCCCCCCACCCCTGGCTTAATACCCATGAGCTTGGCAGAGTTTTTAAAGAGAGGGATAAGAATGCCTATGTTAGAAGAAGTGTAGGTTAGACCCCGCCCCCAGATGAAGAAGAGCAGGTAGAGAGAGCTCTTGCCTAGAAGGCTTCAAGGTTGGAGGCAGTGAAATAGCAGCCTGCCTTAGGGGAATGGAACTTATTATGCAGTTTGTGTTCTTATGTTCTTTCTGTACAGAGAACTTAAGCTAACAAAGTGAACATTCAAGGACATAGTGTGGAAGAAGAAAGCCTGCCTGGAGACACACTTGCAGCAAGTGCTTTGTATTCGGGTAGCAGAAAGGACTCAATGGCACTGGGACCCTTCAATCCAAGGACAGCATCTCTAGAGGAGACCTTTGCTATCCTTAGGCTGCAGTAGGATACAGTTCAAGAGCAGAGTTTTATTAGTGACCTTTGGTCATTGGGAAGGACCTGGAAGTGTTGAGTGGTAAGTGCTTGCCTAGGATGCAGGGGGAGTAGGTTCAGTTCCTAGCAACACAGACACAATCATTGAAAAGAAGCAAGTACAGGTGGATGCTCAGAATATGTTCTCCGGCCTGACTTTAATTCTCATGTAACATCCTACAACTTAAATGACCTTCATTGTTACTTTTAAAGATGCATTTCATGTGCTAAGACTTCCGAGGTTGTCATTTTCCTGGGTTCATATTAGAAGACACTACCTTTTAACATGAACAGCCATTTTGTCTTGGTGTTCACAAGGACTAGCATTTGAGTGGTTCTGTTCTTGACTTGGGTTCTGAGTTAGATCTGAATCAAAAGAACTAAGAAGTGTGGGGCAGAACCAGTAACTTTATTCAAACTATGTCTGGATCTGGCATGTTTATATTTTTAGACAGGTTATTGGGCCTTTAGTGTTGTCACCTGTCAAAAGGATGCATAGTAGCGCACACACTCTTGAGGCAGAGGCAGGTCTCTGAGTTCAAGGCTAGCCAGGGCAACATGTTGAGATCCTGTCTCAGAAAATAAAACAAAAATTAGTGTTGCTAAATTTGAAATTAGTATTTTTAAAGAACCACACAAAAATTTGCAGTATAGTTAGATTATTGTATCTAATGACAAATGTGTCTGCTACCCTGAAAGTATAACCTGTATGGTTCCTAATGACACACTAAGAAGTACCTAAGTTACTCAGAATGCAAGTATGAACAGTCCAGAGTGAGCCCACTCAGAGTTTACAGGCACTTTTTTGGGGGATAGTTGATGTCCTTGGAATTTCTTATTACAAAAAAAACTTTACCTTTTTTTAGGTTTATAAACTAGGTAGGAAAAGACACAAATGGTCCAGTTTTCTGGGTTATCAGGATGTTGGTTTTAACAAGGCAAAGATTGTCATTGGAGCCCCTCTGAACTATAGGCTTTGCGAGATGCCAGTGAAACTGAGTAAATGTTAGAGAAATTGTTCAGAGTAGAAACACCCAGAGGTACCGGGGTTAACACTGACAGTGCAGGTGACATTGATCCTCTAACCCCCCACCCCCAATGCTAGACTGAAGGGGAAGAACTTTAGAGCCTTGTGGGCTGGAATGGGACTGAACTGTGAGAGTGCTCACCTAGCATGCGTAGACTCTGGATTTGACCCTTAGCTCCTCATACACTGGGTGTAGTGGCACTTGCCTATAATCACAGTACTTAGAAAATAGAGGCAGGACACTGAAAAATTCACAGTGGTCCTCTGTTTCATATCATGTTCAAAACCAGCCTGGGGTATTCAAGACTCTGAGTCAAAGAAAAATACTGTGGAAATTGCTGTTGCTTATTCTGACAACAAAATCTACAAGCTAGGATGTAGGAGTCTGGCTGACCCTGATGTACCTAAGCTAGGGTGTGTTTCAACCCTGCAACTAACTTCTTATTTTTGCCTCCTTTCCAGATACCGGTTGTAACACATGCTCCCTGCCACACTGATAAGCTCTGAGGGTGTCTTTCATGTGAAAGGATATTTATATGTACATTCTGCCGTTGCTGTGAATATTCTGTTGAACCTGCAAACTAAAACTGAGCTTAGTGACACAGCATTTTCTCATGCTCCTACTTAAATGTGAGCTGAGACCATCTGAAATGCAGCTCGCTCACTCTATAAAATTGAGTTCTGGTTTGGTTTTCATTATAAAGTAAACTGTGAGCTTTACTGTTAGGACCTGCCATTAACAACTGTGGCTGCTGTGTCTGATCTTCAGTTAGGAATTTCTCTGCCATTAGATGACCTGTTGAGTCCAATCTTAATCATTTAAAATAACCAGCTGGCTGGCTTTCCTGTTCAGTGAATATGGCATGATATATTCTTAACATTTTCCAAATTCCAGCCTGGAAATTGACCGTATGATGAAAGAAAGGCATTTTGGAGGTTTGGGGGTTTTGTAAAGCCAAAACTTGGCATGAGGCCCATTCTCAGTACTAATCTACATTGTTTCTAGTCATTGCCTTTATTAATCAGCATACCTCTTGGTCCCCACAGTAGCTTTATATGCTTTTTTTTTTTTTTTTTTTTTTTTTTTTTTTTTTTTTTTTTTTTTTTTGCCTTTTTAGCTCCTAAGATAGGCAACAGTCATTGCACAGTGCGCATTTTTAAATGATTTCTCCTGAGGATCACTTCTGAGCCACCAATGGAGTGTGCCTTGAGAAGGAAGGTATCGTTTGGAATCTAGGACCATCCAGCAAGGATGATTGCCTGGTCACGTGGTCAGAACAATCAGACTCTAAACAGCATTCCCCTAAAAGCAAGTCTCAATGGTCTGAGTTTCTTTTCATCTGTTGTCGCTTTCATTCCCAAATGACTGGTGACATACTCCTATCTTTTCTTGGCATCTCGGAATTGAGCTGACAGTCAGTTTGGCCAACTTAATTATGAATTAAAGAAAACAAGTAGAATTTGGTTTGCTAATTACCTGAATTATAAAAAGTTCTAGTTTTCAGTTTGTGATTTTATAGTACAAAGAGTTCTCTGGTCCCTTTCAAATGTGTTTTTTAGTATTTTTCCTCCTGTATGCTGAGTTCATTTCAGTGCTTACTTCCTGTGACTCAGAAAGCAGTTGAGTAAGCTGGGTGAAGACTTGCACACTTCTAATCTCAGCGTTTGGGAGGCTAAGGCACAGAAGGCTCAGATTTGAGGCCAGCTTAAGTTGAACTACATATTGAGACTCTCAACATTTTAAAGAGGAAAAATCAGTTGAATAGACAAACCTTTTAAATTTAAAGCCTGTGCTAATGATCATTAAATAAAAGTTCACTTTTTTTTTCTGGTTTAAGTGGTACATAAAATCCATTTTAAATGTGAGAAATTAGAAAACCACTTAGTAGACTTGATTAGTATGATTGGTTCCTTTTTATCAGAATTGTTTTCCCTTATCTATTCAGCAAAATCATCAAGAGACTGAGAACTAAATCGTCTGTGTTTGGTCTTCATGGGAATTATGTCTTTCCTCTGAACATTTTATTAAAATAATGTAGAATATGACTGGTAGATTGTACCCACATTACCAAACAAATACTCAGGCAGGAAGCTCCAAAGCAGCCTAGGCAACTTAGTGAGAACCCATCTCAGAAGGAATAGAAGATTTTTCACCCTAAGCTGGGGAAAGGTAACCAGCTGGAGGTGGGGAAGGGACTTGATGGGGAATTTGGGAAGGGAGTGGATGAGAAATTATAATGGTGCCTATGACTGAAGATGCCATAATGAAACCCATTTCCTGGTCCCCTAACCTAAGAAATTCAGAAAGAAGAAAGAAAATGTCTGCACATAGATCTTGAGCTTGCCAGAGACCCGATTTTTTAATTATAAAAATGAGTTACAACTTGTAATTCACGTGCCTCAAAATGTGCCTCTTCCCAATTGAAGTTGCAAGACCTCAGGACTATGCCCCTGCGGCTTAACTTCATGTCCTTCCCTGTTTACTGTGTCTGACCTTCAAGATTTCGTGACTGATGCTGAAGTGGAAGCCAGCCAGTGCAGACGTTTGGGGAAATGACATCTGAAGAATGAAAAGGGAAATAGGAATTCCCATCTAGCCTTCCCAACCTGCCTTGTCCTGCCTGCCTTCCACTCTACAGTGAGAGGAAAAGACCCGGGCTCATGGAATTTTCCAGTTAAGCCTTACGGCTCTGTTTGGTGTTCTTAGGAGAGGTACTGAGAAGGTGAGTGAACTGTTGTCTGAAGAAAGACTGCCCATGCGTTAGAACCACAGTTCTACTTTCCCTTCTGGGCTCTCCAGCCCTGTGTCTGTTTTTGAGTGTGTTGCAGGACTGTGGAAAGTTCAGAGTAGCTGAGCCTGTAAGTATTCCACTTTAGCCAGGCGTGGTGGTGCACACCTGTAGCTCCAGCACTTGAGAAGCTTGGGCAAGAGGATGGAGAATTCAAGAAGTGGGGCTGGAGTGGTGGCTCAGCAGGGAAGAACACTTGTTGCAGAGAATCTGGGTTCAGCTCCCAGGGCCCACATGGCCACTCACAGCCACCCATAACTCCAGCTCTAGGAAATCCAGTATTCTGACTTTGGCAGGCACTAGGCAGGTTCATGGTGTGCAGACATATATGCAAGCAAAACACATACACCTGAAGTCTTCAAAGAAGTTCAAGGAGAGCCATGGCAATGCTGCGGTGAGTCCTTACTTGTGTTAGTTCTGTCCTCAGTGTATATGTTTTTAAATTCTTTAGTGCTCAGAGGGTCCAATAGAATTACATTTGCATTTGATATGAACAAATACAGGTAAATTGGGGCAGGGGGTAGTGGTTTCTGTTAACATTCATTTATTAGTTTTGTAAAAAAAAAAAAAAAACTCAAAAATTACTATTAATAAATCATTCCAGACTGATTCTGTACCTGTGAGTAGGCATCCTGCTGGCTTTGGAAATAAACTAGTTCAGAGTTCATGACCTTGAGCTCATTTTGATTCATAAAGTGCAGAGAGAAGTTTAGTTCAAGGAATCAAAATTGATTTAAAAGGGGGGTGACTATAAAGTTTTTACGAGCAATCTACCCTACATATGCTAACCTGACTACACATTCTAAATGTAAGATCTAGCTAGGTGAGTTGTACACTTGTAATCCAGCACTCAAGAGGCTGAGGCAGGAGCATCAAGAGTTTGAAGCCAGCCTTAGACCATTTGTTAGTCACATACAATGTACACATACACACAGCTACATGGATTTTTGTGTGTAACATTTACTAGATCATGTTTCAGGAACTGTAAGAGCCTTACATGTAATATCTGAAGACCAGTGGAGAAGCTAACAAACTTGGCCAAAGTATGTATAACTGTGTATCACATGTATCAGGACCAGGATTTGAACACAGGCAGGTTGGCTGCAGAACACGCACTCTTTATTTGCTTGTGTAGTGCCTGCAGTGAGTACCCCAAAAACATTCTGGGTCTTTGTTTGTTTGTCTGTTAAGATTTATTTATGGGAAGAGGGCATTGGATCCAATTACAGATGGCTGTGAACTACCATGTGGTTGTTGGGAATTGAACTCAGGACCTCTGGAAGAGCAGATAATGCTCTTAACCACTGAGCCATCTCTCCAGCCCCCAACATTCAGGTTCTTAATAAAATTTGTGTTAGTTTTTTTGAAGAAAAAGAGAAAGAAAAAAGAAATGCCAGGTGTAATACATACCTTATGCTGGGGAGGCAGAGGTAGGTAGGTTGCTGGAAGTTCAAGGTCAGTCTGGTCTTCATAGCAAGCTCCAAGCTATCCAGGGCTGCACAGTCAGGACTCAAAAACAAAACAAACACAAAGGAAGGAAGATAAAATAGGAGTGTTCAATTAGTGATGAAAATTGATTAATGCAGCAGTAGCTTAGTGTTTTCAGAGTCAGAAATTGCTTCTTTTCTGACTCTAAGCTGGTCTGACTCTTAAGACATTCAGTTTGCATACTAACCTTCTTTCCCCAGACACAGGCTTAAAAGATCTAGAACAAGAGGTTGCTTTCTCTTTAGAATGTAGACTCGGGAGAGGGGAGGAGATTGTTTGTTTTTAACTGTTAAATCATGATAAACTGACTGCTGAGACTTTCCCTAGGATTCTTTTAGAAACAGAGTAGACTTTGTGCAGAAGAGAGGAAGAAACCGTCCTTGAGCCGCCCAGGGAAGGGAGGTAAGTGCTGTGCTGTGCACAGACCTCCGTGCCTCTTCACTGCTGTGTGCCACTCTGTAAACCTGCTGTTACTTTAATAAACTCTTGTCTAAACTCATTGGGTATTTTGCCTCATTTCCTCTTAGATTCTTTGATGACTGTTTACGTGTTAACTGCTGCCCCTCCAGGACTAGGGAGTAAGCGGGAGTAACAGAAAAACAGACACAATTCATTACAGGTTCTACTCAGCACTAAAAATGCAATTTTAATAGAAAAACAGAATTTTCGAAATCAGTCTAAATAGTGTTGGCTCGTGTAGTTTGATCAATTGTGACAGACAAGGAGTCGCTGTACATGCAGCTGTGTAGTCCTTGCAGTCTGAGGAGACAGGAAGAACTTTGGGCCATGCTGTAAGACACTGGAGTCAAAAACTTAAGGGGCTTTCCCTGCTGTAGGTGAGGTCTTGGGTTCAATCCCAGCCCATTAAAATGAACTATGCCCTAGTAAAACCAAGATTAGCCTGTGAAGAATGAGGTTAATTAGAGGAACAGTTTGGCCATAGTTGTTTTATTTAGATTACGACTTCTCAGACATTCCATTATGTAAGCTACTCAAGTATAGGTTAGGTTCTCAGTAGGTCTGCTCAACTTGGAAATTTTGGGTGTCTTTTCTTGGGCACAGTGGCACGTGGACTACCTAGCAAGGTCCTGTCTTAAATACAAAACAAAAAGTCTTACTGAAACGATAAGTCAGTGCATGCAGCTCGTTCATGGTGACTTTAGATGGACGTTAGCACAGTTGTTAGCTCCCGCTGCTGTCTGTTTTTCAGACACTCTTGCTGCAGCTCAGCTGTAGTTTCTGCCGAGCACTCATGAAGTCCCAGGTTCAATCTTGTGGGCTCCCGTCCCTCCAACAAAGGCCCCCATCTTTTTCCTTTCTTCCCTCCCCCAACCTGTGGCTTTACCTTCTGTCTTTTCAGTTGACCTATTGCAAACTTTTTATGTTCAAGAGTGCATGTGTTATGTTGACTTCTGTAGTTGGCTGCTCTCATTCAGTGTGTCTAGGGTTCATCTATGCTGTAGCGTTTGTCAAAGTTTGTTCATTTTTTATAGGTGAGTAATTAACATGCCTTCAGTAGATGTGTGTCTGTTTTGCATTTTTCAGTTGATAGACACTGGGTTAATATGAACAACGTATTGGACGTTGTGTGCGGTTTTCCTGTGCCCATCTGTTCATTTCCATTCGGACCGTAACTAGGAGTGGAATTATCAGGTCAGATGGCAGCTTCAATTTCAAGGAATTAAATTTTTTGTGTTTGGTGCTGGTGCTGGTGCTGGGAATTGAACCTAGACCCTGAGGCTTACTAGGCAAGGCTCTGCCACAGAGTTAAATTTCTAGCCCTGTAAACCTTTTTCTGGAAGTGGCTGTGCTATTTGAGTCTGTGTTTTTAGCACCAGGAGATGCAGATTTCATGTCAGCCCGTTGAGAAAAGGAGCATGGATTTGAACTGAGATGAGCTGGTTAAGGCAGATGAGCAGCTTGTGTTGGCTTTGGCTTTTATAGCTGCTGTTGGGAGCCGACTTTAAGCAAAAAGCGGCTAGAAAGCAGCTATCAGCTTTACAGCCATCTTGAGCCATATACCCTGACATGAGACTTGTTTTCAACAGCCTACAACAGCTGAAGCACACTCTGATATCCCATATAGCTTGTTTTGCTGTTAAGTGTCCCCAGCTTCAAGGAGCACGTGGTATCCATGCCTACAAGGCATGCGGTGCACGTGTTGTCCACGTGCTATCTACGCCATATATGCCTGTAAGGCGCACGTGCTGTCCACGCCTGTAAGGCTTACGTCATATCCACACCTGCAAGGCACATGGTAAAAGCCTATAAATACCCAGGATTTCCTTGTTGTAGTGTGTATATGTATGTGTGTGTGTGTGTGTGTGTGTGTGTGTGTGTGAGTGTGTGGTGTAGTAGTAGTAGGTGTAGTGGTGTGTATGGTGGAGACAGTAAAGACTTTACTACAGATCCTCTGGCTTGTCTCTATTCTTCGCGGCTCTTCCCCTTCTTCCCCCCACTCTCTCTCTTGCTAAACCCGGACCTGTGGAACAGAGCGGGCTGCTATAGTTTGGCCCCCAAACGTGGGCAAGAGTGGTCTTTTACAGCTCGGGGCAGTTACAAGCTGCCTCACATTCTAACTCTTTCTGTTCTAGGGATTATTGTTCTGACTTTAAACCCTTGGTCTGATATCTAGAGGAATTTCATTTTTAGCTGAAGAAACTGTTCTGAATGCTCTTGCTGGGCATTGAGGCGCACGCCTTTAATTCTAGCACTTCAGAGACAGGCAGTTGGATCTCTGAGTTTGAGGCCAGCCTGGTCTACACAGAGGGAGTTCCAGGACATCCAGGGCTACACACAGAACCTGTTGTCCTCTGATTTCCGTGTGTGTGTGTGTGTGTGTGTGTGTGTGTGTGTGTGTGTGTGTGTGTGTGTCTGTGTCTGTGTCTGTGTCTGTGTCTGTGTCTGTCTCGCACACAGACACACATCTTCACTGACCTTGGCATCTTAGGTTGCTCACTTTTTAGTATGCTTGGCTTGCAGTACACAAACCTGTTCCCTACCAAAGCACTCGGTAACCTGGAACTTCATCTTCCATGAGCTGTACACATACCCATCTTTGTATAAAAGACAAGCCTGCCTGTCTACACATGTGTCACTGGCCTATACAGCTCTCTGCCAGTCCCTAGTAATTACCTTTTTATATACTGGTATGTATCAGGGACCTAGGGCAATAGGTTGATTCAGCCTGGCCTGGTTGGGCTGAGTGAAAAAAATCCTTTGCTGTTTCACTATTTGTGTGTGGCTGCTTCAGTTCTCTGAACAAGACCCCAGGATCCTGGAGATAACCTGGTCCACACAGAAACTCTTGTCACGGGTGCCATGTTAAGTCTTGAGTCTTGCTCTGAAAAGGAGCATGTGTTAGTGAACAACCAAGTCATTTTAAGAGTAATGTAGCCAGGCAATGGCGGCTCACGTCTTTAATCCCTGCACCCAGGAAACAGATGAGGCCAGCCTGGTCTACATAGCAAGTCACAAGGCAGCCAGGGATACATAAACTCTGTCTCAACAAACCCAAAAGCTAGTGTACTGTGATAGCTGTTTTTAAATTTTTGTTATATATATAATGAAGTGGATTTGTACTATTTTATTGCTGTGAAGAGACACCATGACTGGGGCAGCTCTTAGAAAAGAAAGCATCTAATTGGGGCTAGCTTACAGCTTCAGAGGGTTAGTCCCTTGTCATCATGGTGGGGAGCATGCGGGTAGGCGAGCACTGGAGCAGTGACTGAGAGCTACTGTCATCTTCAAGCAAAGAGTAAGAGTTGGGCTTGGTGTGGGGTTTTGAAACTTCAAAGCCCCCTAGTGACACACTTCCTTCAATAAGGCCACACCTAATTCTTTTAATTCCTTAAGATAGTGCTGTTCCCTGGTGATTAAGCATTAAAATATCTTACCCTAAGAGGGTCCATTCTTATTTAAAGTACCACAGGGTGTGTGTGTGTGTGTGTGTGTGTGTGTGTGTGTGTGTGTGTGTGTG
>JANHMN010000004.1:16398878-16440471 GCA_030674055.1 Rhabdomys pumilio | reverse complement strand
GTGTGTGTGTGTGTGTGTGTGTGTGTGTGTGTGTGTGTGTGTGTGTGACAGAGACTCTAGGTTTTGAGCCTGGGGGTGTTTTATATGTTGTCTACCACTAAGCTGCATCTTAGCTTTTAAGGAAGCTTGTCTTTCTTGAATGGCTTGACTTGGTGCTGGAAGTGAAAAGAGTAAAAACCATGGATGTGAAGGGTACTCAGAACCAGGGGTAGTGGTGCACACCTGTAACCCCAGCACTTAGGAGATAGAGGCAGGAGCATTGGTTCAAACGCAGCCTTAGCTACATAGTAAGTTCATAACCAGTCTGACTCAAATGAGACCCTGTATCAGAAAATAAGTACATAAATGTAAATTGGGCTGTTTTTTACTTCCCTGTACTTTAGCAGAAAATGGACTTTAAGAGTCTGGTGATGGGTGCTCGAGAGATGGCTCAGTGGTTAAGAGCACTGACTGCTCTTCTGGAAGTCCTGAGTTCAATTCCCAGCAACCGCATGGTGGCTCACAACAGTCTGTGATGGGATCTGATGCCCTCTTCTGGTGTGTCTGATGTCTGAGTTTGAGGTCTACACAGCCTGGTCTACAGCCCTCTTTAGCTATGTGAAGACAGCTGCAGTGTACTCATATACATAAAATAAGCCTTTTTAAAAACAACAACAAAAAGCAAAGAATCCTAGGGGTGTAGCAGTTGGCACTGGAGAAGCCCTGGGTTCCGTCCCAGGCCATTATAAATGGATGTGGTGGCTCATGCCCGTAGGAAGATCCAGAGTGCAGTGTGGCTGGGTACACAGTTCTGTTGATCAAGTGCTTGCTGTGAAAGCCTGAGAACCTGAGTTGGGTCCCCACTGACAAAAGGCTGAGCAAGGTAAAGAGTCATAGAGGCTCCGGAATTAAAAGCACATACTCCTCTTCCAGACTGGACCAGAGTTTGATTCTGAGCACCCATGTCAGGCAGCTTAGAACTGCTCTCAAGGGATTTAATACTTCCTGTCTGTCAGCACATGCACTCATGTGCACAGACACACACATACACATAATTTAAAAAATAATAGTTTTAGGC
Organism: Rhabdomys pumilio; assembly: GCA_030674055.1. NCBI lineage: Eukaryota > Metazoa > Chordata > Mammalia > Rodentia > Muridae > Rhabdomys > Rhabdomys pumilio. Next base: position 16,439,414 of record JANHMN010000004.1, on the reverse strand, counting down.
TGAAGACATAGCTTAGGGGTCAGGAGCTCTGGCTGTTCTTCCAGTGTATCTGGGTTCAATTCCCAGTGCCCTATGGTGGCTCACAACAGTCTAATGTCTTCTTTCGCTCTACAGGATCCTACATGAGTACGGGGCACATGCGCTCACACAACCACACACACCCATAACAATAAAACATGATAAAGTCTTAAGCAATTTAAAAAGAAGCTTGGAGTTAGACAGATAGTTCAGTGGTTAAGAACACCAGGACCCACAACGGTGACTCAAAACAAACAGCACATCTGTAATCTTAACATTGGGGTGACAAAGGAGGCTCCCTTGAACTCATTGGCCAGCTACTCTAGCCAAGTTTGGTGAGCTCCAGCCAGGTTCAGTGTGAAAAGAAATAGAGGAAGTACCCAACCTCTGGCTTATACACATGCACACACAAACACTACATATTCATACAACCCAAGTTCAAGATGGGGGACAGGAGAGATGGCTCAGCAATAAAAATTCTTTCTGCTCTCCCAGGGGACTGAAGTTCTCAGCTCTCAACCTCCAGTGACTGTAACTCCAACTGCAAGGGATATGAAGGGGATTGTGATGCCCTCTTCTGGCCTTGGTACCTACACACATGTGGCATACATTCTACATTCACACACAAAAAATGAAAAGATTCTGATTTCAAGTTATGTCGCGCCCAACATGTCCAGCAAGCAGACACAACACAGTTGGATTCTTCTCATCAGCCTTTATATCAGGAACTAATAATAATACTATGGGGGACCCCGTGCAGCCGGAGGGTGCTGCTTATATAGAGGAGCAGATGTTGCCAGTGTAAGGATTGGCTAAGGCTACAATACCTCGTTAGCATATGCCCACTCGGGAGGGGCACACACCAGAATCATGCAGACGCATGTGCAGAATACCTGTTTACCAGAAAAATCTGAAGAGGCAGGCAGGCAGTTGGCGCCATCTTCTAATGTCAGCTACCGACAGTTACCTTTGGCTGCATAGCCAGTGCACGGTGGCTGGGTAATGTTTTTCTGTTGGTGAAATGCTGAGTCTGGATCCCTAACACTGACAAAAAGCTGAGATCCTGTTTCAAAAACAAAAATTACGGCTTAACTGAGTGATCTGGCTTTGTCTCTCAGGTTTCAGTCATTTGAAGACCTGACTGGGAGGTGGCTCACTCATGTCTAGCAAGTAGTGTGTAGTGTGGTGGTAAACTCCAGATCTGTAACTTCTCATGACAAATGTAGCCAGCTTCCCTCTTGCACTGAAGAATCTGGCCAGTCTCCATCATTTCCACAAAATCCTGCTTGCATAACAGGGCATTCTTTTCCTAAGGAGACTAAGAGGGGCTAGAGTGCTAGTCAACTGCTTTGAACCCTGGGACTTACTTGGTAAAAAAAAAAAACCAACTCCAGCCAGCGGTCCTCTGACCCCACATGCATGCCATGGCCGGCACGCCGCTCCTGTGCGTATATAAATAATACATGGAATAACAAACTGAAAGCCAGGCAGTGGGGGTACATGCTCTTAATCCCAGCACTCAGGAATTAAAGGTAGGTGGGGCTCTTGAGTTCAAGGACAGACTGGTCTATAGAGCAAGTTGCAGGACAGCCAAGCTACACAGAAACTTGTCTCAAAAAACAAAACTGAATTAGAACAACTAATTGTTCTGGTGTGTCTGAAGAGAGTCCACTGTCACTCTCTTCAGACACACCAGAAGAAGGCATCAGACCCCATTACAGATGGTTGTGAGCCACCATGTGGGTGCTGAGAATTGAAATCAGGACCTCTGGAAGAGCAGTCAGTGCTCTTAACCACTGAGCCATCTCTCCAGCCCAGAAACGCTTATTTTTACTGAGTAAATGTAAAAATACACTCAACAGCAAAGTGCCGTCCCTCTTTAAATTTGTACCCAAGAAAAACTTGTTATAGAAGCTAGAGGTATTGTGTACACCTTTAATCCCAGCACTTGGGAAACAGAGACAGGTGAATCTTTTCAGGCCAGTCAAAAATACACAGTGAAGCCCTGACTCAAAACAATAAAAACAAACCCAAAAAGTGTGTGCGTGTGTGCGTGTGCGTGCGTGTGCGCGTGTGTGTGTACGTGTACAGATGAGGTTGGTGGCAGACAGGACACAACAGCTGTAGTTGCAGAACCCTGAAGGCAGAGGCAGGGTCGGTGAGAGATCAGTCTGGGATGAGACCTTATCTCAAGAACAAAACAAAACAGGGCTGGAGAGATGGCTCAGTGGTTAAGAGCACTGTCTGCTCTTTCTAGAGGTCCTGAGTTCCATTCCCATCAACCACATGGTGGCTTAGAACCATCATTATGAGGTCTGGTGCCCTCTTCTGGTGTGTCTGAAGACAGTGACAGTGTACTCATATAAATAAATCTTAAAAAAAAAAAAAACAGTTTAGAACAAACGTACAAAGCTGGGTGGTCTGGTGGCTCTTTTCACCCCTCCTGTGGTCCCAGCACTTGGTTAGGTAGAGATACATAATCCCTGAGGCAAGCCACTAGACTAGCCACATTCAGAGAGCTCTGGGTTCAGCAAGGGACCTTTCCTCAGTAATCCCAGAACTTGGGGAACAGACAGGTGAATCTTTTCAGGCCAGTCAAAAATACACAGTGAGGCCCTGACTCAACAATAAAAACAAACCCAGAAAGTGTGTATGTGGTGTGTAGACGGATGAGGTTGTACAATAAAAGTGGAGAGTGGTTGAGGAAGACGTCTGATGTTACGTGTGCACTTCTGCACATGCAAACATGCATACATACATGTACACCTACCACATGGCAAAATGAATGTTGGCCTGGTGTGGTGATGAAGGCATTTAATCCCAGCACTGGAAATACAGGGGCAAATGAGTTGGAGGCCAAGCTGGTCGACATAATGAGACTCGTTTAAAAATAAACATTTGGCCAGGCATGATGGCATATGCCCTTAGTCCCAGCACTCTGGAGGCAGTAGATGGTCGGACATGAGTTGGAGGCCAACTTGCCTTACAGAGTGAGTTCTAGGACATAGCAGGACTACACAGAGAAACCCTGTCTTGAAACAAAAAGATAAAATAAGTTGATAGTAAAATCATTTGTAAATGTCAAAAAGGTAGAACCAGGTCTGCTTGTTGGCTTGCTCCACACGCCTGATGACTGGATTTGACTTGCACCCATATAAGTGTGTAAGAAAGGTAAGAGAAGAGAACTGGTTCCGCAAAGTTGTCCTCTGACCACACTCAGTTCTCTGTGCTCTTTCACACACAGTTAACCTGTGCTGCATACAACATGGATTATGTGAGTGTGCCTGTCAGTTTTTTGTCAATTTGAAACAAATTTGAATCACCTGGGAAGAGGGGTGCTCAGCTGAAGAACTGATCCATCTGATTAGCCAGTGGGCAAGTCTGTAGACATTTTTGATTAAATATTCATGTGGGATGGCCCAGCCCACAGTGGGCCGTGCCACCCTGGGCAGGCATCCTGGTCTGTATAAAAAGGGAACTGTGGACTGGACAAATGACTCAGAGGTTAAAAGCTCTTGTTGCTGAAGATTCAAGTTTGATTCCCAGCATTCCTGGGGCAGCTCACAGCTGTTCATAACTCCAGTTCCAGTAAGCAGTATTCCTCCATGGTGACTGCTTCTGTTCCTGCCCTGGCTTCTCTCAGTGTTGGATAACCTGCAAGTATTAGTTGAAATAAACCCTTCCTTTCCAATTTGCCTTTGGTCATGATGTTTACCACAGCAACAGGGAAACAACCAGGACAGTGTGTGTTCCCAGAGATAAATGCAGGGTTTCAGGAATGCTGTGCAAGCGCCATGCCATGCAGTTCATCTGCCATTTGCTTCTAATGACTGAACTGACAACAGTCATTTTAAATATATGAAGATAGATGTCTTAGGGTTCCCTTGCTGTGAACAGACACCCTGACAGGGCAACTCTTACAAAGGACATTTAATTAGCCACCTGGCATACAGTTCAGAGGTTTGATCCATTATCATCACAGTGGGAAGTCAGTCTTGGTGCTGGAGGAGCTGAGAGTTCTATATCTTGATCAAAAGACAGCAGGACTATCTTGTGCAGGCTGCCAGGAGGATCTCTTACACACTGGGTGTACTCTGAGCTTAGGACCTCAAAGCCCACTTCCATAGTGACACCCTTCCTCCAACAAGGCCACTCCTCTTAATACTGCCACTTCTCGTGGGCCAAGCAAATTCAAACCACCACAGACTGGTAATGCCAGTGTGCTTGAGGTCCCAACACTAGGTGAATCTTATAAGCAATGGTGAGCGAGAATTCCAACAAAAGTCACAGTATAGTTCCATACATGTCACAAAGCTATAAAGCAAAGCCAGGAAGGCAGACTGACCAAGGGGTATGACATGAAAAGAGGACCTTAGACCTTACCTTTTGTCAGCATGGTGAGTCTATAAATATTTTTTATGACTTGCTAATTTATATGTCTCATACAAGTCATTGGCATTACACTTTCATAATGTTTAAAACTGAGCTTTAAGACAACCTGTGATACAGCTCAAAGGTAGCACTTGCCTAGCATGCCCAAGGTCTTGGGTTCAGCCTCCAGCAGCACTTGAGGGAAAACAAAACAAAACTCTCCTTATAGTTAAATTTTTGTCAAAAATTATTAACTTCATAGTCTCAGTTAAATGACCGGCACCCTTGCAGTATTGTGGAGGGCGACCAGGGTGACCCTTCATAGTGCCGCATGGCTGCATTACAGCATGTATAAGCTAGGGTGGCACATTCAGCTATATATAAGATGTTATAGCAGCATCTCTGCATACACAGTCATGCACTACGATCCAGTGCTTGCATCATCCCTTGAAAGCTGCAGCTCTTGCTTTCCCATTTTATAGATGAGATAAAGCCTGGTAAGGTTGAATCCACAAACAAGCCTATTACATAATGGCCAACATGCTGATACTTTGTTGGATTACACAGATTTACAGAAACCTGTTGAATCCAGCTGTGTGAGTAGTTTTGATCAGTTTCGCTTGGCAGCTCAGTCTGCCTTCAGTCAGCTTTCAAGGCAAGCTCTGTGCTTTCCCTCTGCAACAACTGTGCTTTACTGCTGGGAGCAGCTGAGGCTGAGTCCTCACTGGCTGGGTTAGGAAGGGCATAGTCAAGGTCTGGGCCACTGATCTCACAGACAGGTGTCACAGAGGACAACTCATAGAGAAGAGGAAGCAGATGACACTTAAGATTGGCAAGACTCACAAAGCAAGTTCCAATATGCCCAAGGCTACACAGAGAAACCCTGCCCTGAAAAACCACAATTTTAAAAAGGGGGGCAAGACTCAAAGGGGAAGTATTTCTGTGAGTCACTTAGTAAGCTTACAGCAGACACCAGAACTAGGCCTTCAATTAAGATAGTGGTTCTCAACCTTCCCATTGCCCTTAATACAGCTCATCATGCTGTGACCCCAACCATAAATGGTTTCTGTTGCTATGCCATAACTAATTTTGCTATGGTTATTAATTGTAAATGTCTGTGTTTGCCAGTGATCTTAGATAACCTCTGTGAATGGGTTATTCTGCCCCCAAAGAGGTCACGATCCACAGGTTGAAAGCCACTGTTTTAAGGCCTTGTTCTGGGATTAAAGGCGTGTGCCACCACTGCCCGGCTGTTCTTCCCTTTAGTTTTAGTTAAAACTAGGAAAACTGAAGAGCCTTCTAGCCTCTAAGAAACATTGTTCCACAAGGAAGATTTTCCTTTAAATGACCAAGCTGACTGAGTCATCTTAAATATAAGAAGGTGGGCTGGGGCCTGAATAGAATGTTTGCCTATCACACAGAAGACCCTGAATTTGATCCCCACTACTGCAAAAAAGAAAAAAAAATAGCTTCATGGAGACACTGTTCAGAACTAGAACAGCAACGCTCAGGTTGCCTGTCACCATGAATGCCAGTGAGCAGGAATTGAGTCTTTGGGTTGTCCTCTATTCAGAGAGAGCCAGTGATCTGAGAAGGCAGATGGTTATCTTAGCAGCTCATCATGGGCCAAGGTTTTATGGCGGAAATGAAGGCAGTCATTTTAGTGCTTGGTGTCGACCCTCTGCTCAGTCAGCCAGCCATATCCTTGAATCTTGTGAGGGCCGTGTAGCTTAGTGGTAGCATCCTTGCCTAGCACGTGTGGAGGTCCTAGTACCAACACACACACACTACAAATCCATGGGGCTGGAGGTGGGGCATAAAGCAGTATAATAATTCTGGATTCCAAGACCTTAGTTCTATAGTATAATAGATTTTCCTTACAAATATTTGTTGGACAACTAGCAACACTGGGGAAAAATAAAAATAACATTCTCAAAAAAAAAAATCTGATAGGAAAGGCAAGTTAGACTGTTCCTAATTCTAGCCACCAGGAGGCGCTATTTACAAGGGTTACAGGTTTCTAGAACAAAGTTAAAATTGCCTGTTTGTGACAGTCACAGAAAATAGCAGTCTTCAAATTTCAAAGACTTTTCTGAAGTCTCATCTTCACTTTGATGTTCACCGTTTGGAACTCTGAAGGAATGAGCATTACGTCCGCAACATTCCACCTATACATTATGAGCTGCAGGGCTTAACTAATACGTCTTTAGCAATTTAAAAACCAGCCTCCTGGGCTGTGGCTCAGCTGGTAGAGGGACTGCGTAGCATGCATGAGGGCCTGGGTTCAATCACCAGCCCTTGTAAGCCATTCATGATGATATATACCTGTAATTCCAGAATTTGGGAGGTAGAGGCAGGAAGAGCAGAAGTTTAAAGTCATCCTTAATTACTTGGGGAATTGAATGCCAGCCTGGGCTATAAGAGACCCTGTCTCAAAAAGGAAGAAAAAAAAAAAAAAAAACCAAAAACCCCTTGTCTTTTCTGGTTAGGCTCAGTGGTAGAATCCTTGCCTGGCATGCACCAGAGCCTGACTATAAACCTAGCATGCAAAACCACCAATTTACAGGTTTATTTCTATTTTAGAAATGTTGAATTTCTTGGATAAAACTCAGGGGTTTTTGTTGTTGTAGGTTTTTGTTTGTTTTTGAGACAGAGTGTCTCTGTGTGGACCTAGCTGACCTACAATTAACTCTGTAGACCAGGCTGGTCTGAACTCAGAGATCTACCTACCTCTACCTCTCAAGGGCTGGGATTAAAGGCATGTGCCACCACCACATGGCTAAAAGTCACTTTTTAATTCCACTCTGGTCTATGAATGTTTATTTTATCTTATATAAACAAATGACACAAAAATAAATAATCTGCAAACACCAAGCAATGTTAGTAATGGGGTATTTTTAAGTTTCCTAGTTCCTGCTAAAAGCAAGATATGTTTCAATAATTTGAGTCCAATTCAATCAAAAGAGATACTTTCCATTATTTTTCTGAAGTTCTTGGACCAGTTCCTAAAGACTTCGATTTTCTCAGTGATACTGTCTAGTTCTTAAGAAACCCCCTTCTCAATCACACTTGAGTTTATGCTAATACAGCAACTTACTGGAGGACCAGTAATAGACTCAGGATTGACCTCTATACAAATTTGGACAATGGGCTGGAGAGATGGCTCATCTGTTAAGAACTCTGGCTGCCCTTCCAGAGGACCTAGGTTCAATTCCCAGCAACCACGTGGCAGCTCACAACGGTCTGTAACTCCAGTTCTCCAGTTCCAGGGAATCCAACACACAATCCTCTCACAGACATACATGCAGGCAAAAACACCAATGTGCAGAAGATAAATAAATCATTAAAAGTAGTTGGACAATGACATTAGATGCATGTAACACTTCCCTTGGAGTGAAGGAACATGTTGAGGTTCTGGGAGAGTTCTCCTAGAGAGGGCATTATTTAAGCTCTGCCCCCTGACCTGGCTGGATGCATCAATTCCACTTGGCTGTTATGGTGTAAAATAAATCAGCAAGAGCAAGAAAGTTACTTTTCTGTGACCCCCATCTAGCAAATTATTGATGCCAAAGAGAGTCTTGGGGAACCCTGCATGTGTAGCCAGTCCAGAAAAACATGGAACCGACATTTGGCATTGGACAGACTTGTGGGACTGAACCCTCATCCTGTGAGGTCTGTGTAACTTTAATTTTTTTCAATGTCTATTTTTAATGATGGTTCTTAAACGCTTTAATCTCTCTTCTAGCCTACCACCCACCAGAGGTAGTAGGAAAGAAAGGATATGGGGGGGTGGGGGTGGGAGACTGGACCTATTTAGAAAGGTTCTCTGGAGCAACTTCCATCTGTGTTGTCTGGAAATCAGCAGTTCAGTTCAGTTTAGCAGGCAGCGGCAGTTCAATCCACTCGAAACATTTTGTGGATGTATCAGCAGTGCAGTTCAGTAGTGTTGGGATAGCAGCAGAGATGTTATGACCTAGCAGAGACAGCCAGACCTCAGCCTCAGCACGAGTTAGCAGGAGGGACCCAGAGGAACATCAGAAGTTCTTGGCTCAGTGAAACAAAGATCAGTTCAGTGAAGATGCAAGACCAACAAATGTTGCAATCTAGGTCTATAAGCAGGCCCAGTGCAGGCTCCATCTCCGTCCTTTTCATACTCCCTCCAAACACCACGTGTCCTCCATGTGCTGTCTCTGCATGTGTATCTGTCTTATCTGACATCACTCTGCCAATCATCCCAAGTCCCTGAAACTGGCAAGAAGCTTCAACACAGCACCGGAAGTTTTTTGGTGCATTTCTCTCTATGGGGTTCTGAAGAATGGAGCTCAACTACACGATGTAAGGTGGACCTTGGGGAAGAATTCTTTATCACATGGTCTTTCGCATGCTTGTTTTAGCAGAACATCCTCTCTCCTGTGTCTGTTTCAGTGAAATGTTCCTTCCCAGTCGGCCTTAGTGAAGCATCCTTTCACCTGTGTCCGCCTCAGCAAAGTGTTCCTTAATGTGTCCAATTTAAGAAAGCATCCTTACACCTGTGTCTGCTTCAGGACCACACTCCTTCACCTGTTTGCCCCATCAGAACACCATCTGACACAACTGACTTTCCAAACAGCACTTAGGTTTTTACTTCATGTCCATACTTTGGGCAATGACAGAACTGAGTCATTGGACATCTGGTGTCCTAGGAGATGGAGACTCGGTCACCAGTTGGTTCAGGGAAACCTTCATGGTTGCTGTCAGGTGCCTTGAGTAAAGGAATCGTTTCTTCTACAGCAGGTAGCAGACATTAGCACATGGCCCTCAGATAATTTAGCTTGTGATCACCCATTATATTTATCTGCCAAACCAGTTTACTTCTTTTGAATTCCAAGTATCTTTTCTATGAAATCCTCTTAAGAAGATTTATAACAACTCTCAGACTTGATGGGGCACAGGACCTTCTCCTCTGGCCTTGGTCCTGCCAGCATAGCAAGGCTTCATGTTCTCTGGAGCCTCAGTTTCAGCAGACTGCAGTCTCTGGGGCCCATCCAGGACAGCTGAATGGTTAGGCACTCATTGTTGATCGAGGAAGGTCCACTGTCTTTGGCCAGACAAGATCCTTGATGACTGGTCGCTGTCCCCACCCTCCACCTCCTGACATGGTCTCCCCCACTTTCTATGAGTTTTCTGGAAGCCATTATTGCTCCTTCCCACGTGGATTAGGGAACAATGTCAGGCTTCCAAGGCTGAGCGTGTTGCTATGGGAACCTAAAGTTATTTGGAGTCGCAGAGCAATAGCAAGTGATCATTGACACAACCAGAAACGCACCATGATTGTTTCCCAAGAATAATGCGTGGAATGTTTTATTCTTAGGTTGAGGGAACTTTTGTGCTTTGGTCCTGGGGATGGCGAGGAGCTGCTGAGGGCTGAAGGTTGGGAGGTGCCTCCTGGCTTTCCTATGTCATCCCGCTGCTGGGGTCCCTTACACACTTCTCTCTCAGCTGCTTTTTCTCCCATGGAAAGTGGGGCATCCGTCTAGAGCTGAAAGGGACGTGAGAGAAGCTGGATGAGCCTCTGAAGTGGGTGCTGTCTGCTGCATTAACCCCTAGATAAGGAGCCAGCAGGGGAGGGGAGAGGAAGCGCGCTCTGGGACACACACAGACAGACAGACAAACAGACACACACACACACACACACATGCACACACACCACTCTGACTGCCCTCAGCAGTTTTAAAGGGTTATTTATTTTTACTGTATGTGTATGGGTGTCTTGCCTGCATTCATGTCTATGCACCACTTGTGTGCCTCGTGCCTGTGGAGGCTTAAGAGAGGGCATCAGATCCCCTGGAACTAGAGTTACAGACATTTGAGAGCCATATTGGGGGTACTGGAGATAGAACCCTGGTCATCAATAGAATCAGTCAATGCTCTTAACTACAGAGCCATCTCTCCAGCCACCCTTCCTTAACATTTTAATGTCACAGTCCTCCAGAGAGGCTGTGACTAAGCTGTATGTGTGCTGGGGGAGGTGGCAGGGTCTTATGTTTGAAATGCCTTTTAAATTACGTGTGTGTGTGTGTGTGTGTGTGTGTGTGTGTGTGTGTGTGTGTGTGTTTGTGCATGTGCATGTGCTCATGTGTGTATGTGTTGATGGGTTATAAACCTAGGGCCTCCTGTGTTCTACCCCTGGTACATTCTCCTTCACCTGGATGTCAAACCCAGGGTTCAAGCATCCCAGCCTAGCATGCTCCCTCCCCAGCCTGGCCGTTGTCTCCTTCACTCTGAGGCTATCCTCAGCCTTCCATGTGCTGTTTTCTAGATTCTGTAGATGTCCCAGTCTGGCCTGGTCCTGGTGATTTTGTGTGATGGGAGTAAGGTCATGTCTGCACCTTTACCAGGAACCTCACAGAAGTGATCCTGGGTCCTCGGTGCCTCATACCAGAAGGCTTACTGGTGATGATAGCTTTAATTACTTGGCTAAGATGTTTGTGAACCAGGCATGATAGCGCTTGTCTGTGATCCCAGAATTTGAGAAGCCAAAGCAGGAGGATAGCTGCAAGTTTGGGACTAACCCAGCCTAAGGCAGCAACATTTGCTTGTTACAGAGCTCTGGGGAGGGAGGCCAAGGCAAGAGGATCCCTGGGACCTGCTGGCCAGCCCATCCAGCTGAAACAATCAGTGTACTCCAGGTTTAGAGAGAGACTTTGTCTCACAAAATAAGGAGGACATATGTGGAAATGGCTCACTGGCTTAGACTGTATACTGCTCTTGCAGAGGACCTGAGCTCGATTCCCAGCACCCGTATCTGGAAGCTCGCAGCTGTCTGTGACTTCACTTCCAGGGACTGACATCTCTGGCCTCAGGGCTCCTGCACTGTCATGCACATATATACAAATACATACAGTAAAGAATAAAAAATAAATCTTAAAAAAAATAAGGTGGGGGAAGAAGGGAGGGAGGGAGGGACAGTGATCAGGATATATAGTCAATAAATAAATTAATTAATAAGAATAAATAAATTGGAGAAAGATGAAGTGTCAGTCTGTGTCCACTCACTTGCACACACACATACACACACACACACTAAATGACTTTTAAATGTAAACAGTCGTGTTTATTAGATTTATATCTATGTGTTGTGTATGAACACACAAATCACTGCGTATACATGGAGATCAGAGGTCAACTTTCCAGAGTCAGTTCTCACCTTCCACTCTGTGGGTTCCAGGGATTAAACTCAGGTCCTCAGGCCCTAAGTAAATTCTAAAAATTAAAAAATAATAATAATGCTTGTCACAGCTCTCCACTGTTAGGCTACTGTGCTTTTCCATGTGATTAGCAGGTGAGCTGTAAGGGCGTCTCTGTCCTTGGGAGCTGTGACAGTCTATAAGGACATGCTTCCCATGGCTGTCATTCATGTCGGTACAATGCAGGGATGCAAGCATTATCCTAAGGTTTACAAACCAGTACTGCTATAATTGTTCAGATGCTACGTTATCCCAGGTTTCTGATTAATAACAAGTCTGAAAAACAAATGTCTAGGAGCCAAAGTCCACGTTCTTCTCTCAAAGCAGTGATGAGTCTAAATATTAAAGTCGGAAGGATTTAGGACCCTTATTACTTATATAATGGGTGTGTATTGAAATATTAAGAAAAAAAATAGCACAATCACTCAACGGTGGCCGGAAGAGCTGGTGTGAGGGCCAGGACAGTGTTTGTTATCAAGGAGAAGACTGGAAAAGATTGCTGGAGCTTCAGGTTGTCCTAGACCTCAAAGGGGCTGGGGTGGGGTTCAAGGTAGTGGGAGTTGTCAGGGCCCATCTGGTGCTAGGGGCATAGCTTTCTCCGAGAATTTGATGGAAGCTGCAAGCCGTTTCTCTTTAGAATGCATGTAAGGTCAGGGAATTCAGGGAGCTCAGACGGAGCTCAGGGCATGGCTTTGGGGTAGAGCACGTGTTTGGTATGCACAGCCCTGAGCTTGGTCTCCTGTACCACAAGACAGAAAAGGGATGGGTCATGGGTCCCTAGGTCTACTTAATTAATTTTGTTTCTTTCGGTAAAGCAGCAACAGAGAGATTTTATTTTACCCTGAGGCTTTTCTGATGACTCAGCAATCAGCTACGGCCAAGAGTTTGTCTTCAACAAAGAATCACTCAGGGTTCCCCTTCCTCTTTCAAACACCAGGTGTTTGAAACTTCTGGTTCTTTCAACCATGTCCTGCAGACTTTAGCTGACATCATTCAGACAACCCAAGGCTGTACCAGCCAGGAGAGTTAGGACTCTTCTGTCTAGAATTAGGTGACGTCATTAGGTTTCTAACTCAAGAGCCAGAAACAAGAATTAATTACATGTGATCCAGGCACAGTGCCACACACCGTGTCTAATCCCAGCATGTGAGGGGTGGAGGCAGGATTCAAACTTATCCTCTATACATCGGGAGTTTAAGGCTAGCCTGGGCTACATGAGACTTTCCTAGACCAAAAAGAATCACACAGGACTGAATGAAAGGATTAGGGAAGGTAGTAGTTTGAAATATTATTGATGTCTTTAAAACTTTTTTCTGGGTACATAAGGGAGGGTTTTTTGCTATTGTGACTGTTGTTATTTTTGTTGTTAGACAATTTGGGCTGGGCAGTGGTGGCACACGCCTTTAGTCCCAGCACTTGGGAGGCAGAGGCAGGCAGATTTCTGAGTTCAAGGCCAGCCTGGTCTACAGAGTGAGTTCCAGGACAGCCAGGGCTACACAGAGAAACCCTGTCTCAAAAAAAAAAAAAAAAAAAAAAAAAAAAAAAAAAAAACCAAGAAAGCAAGCTGAGCAAGCTGGGGGAAGCAAGCCAGTAAGTAACACCCCTCCGTGGCCTCTGCATCAGCTCCTGCTTCCTGACCTGCTTGAGTTAAATCCTGACTTCCTTTGGTAATGAACAACAATGAGAAGTGTAAGCAGAATAAATCCTTTTCTCCCCAACTTTCTTCTTGGTCATGATGTTTGTGTAGGAATAGAAACCTGACTAAGATAGATGTATATACTCTGGGTTAGATTATGTGCTTAGTTAGCACGACAGAAGGCCCTCATAATGATTCCCAGGACATGAAGACATGCACATACACACACGGACACACACACGGACACTCATACAGAGCCCTAAGCTCTGGAAGTCAAAAGTCCAGAATGTACCTTACTGAATCGAGGTTTGCAGAGCTGGACTCTTGGAGGCTCCAGAGAGAAACTATTTCTTTACCTTTTCCGCCATCTAGAGATCACGACTCCCTTAGCTTGTGGTCTATTCTAGCCTCATGCCACCGATGGATGGAGTGATGGCTAATTTTTGGCTGACAACTTGATTGGATTAATAAGCACCCAGGACATCGATGAGACTTGCCTTTGGGTGTGTCTACGGGGCATTTCTAGAGAGGATTAACTAAGAGAGGACCCACACTGAATGTGAACAGCACCCTCTCAATCCCACAGGCTGGGGTGCCAGACTGATAGAAAGGGCATACAGGAGGAAGCCAGCTGGGCACCATGTTTTCATTTGCTGCTTCCTGATCATGTCCAGTATAAGCCAGTTTGTGTCCACACAGCTGGGATCTGCTCCTCCTAGTCACACCGCACTCTAACCCCGACACGGATAAAATAAGCCTTTTCCCCCTTAAGCTGTTTCTTGTCAGGTGTTTGGTCACGGTGACTGGTGTGTGTGGAGGCCAACGCTGCCGGTCTTACTCGTTTTCCACCTTTGAGACAGGGCCCTTCACTGAATGTGGAGCTTGACTGTTGAGCCAAGCTGGCTGACCAGCGAACTCCAGAAATCCCCCTGTCTCCTTTTCAGCACTTGGATTATACACACACGCCCAGGTATTTTGGAGTGTTAGGGGTCTAAACTGAAGTTCTCACTGTTGGGGCCCATGAGTCACCCAAAGACTACACAAACACCAATCTCAGTCAGACAGGGATGGTTTATTGAATGCATTCCCTAATACTGATGGATCAGGACCATATCTCAGAATTTGGCACTGAGCCTCGGCCGTGAACATCTTTGTCAGCCCATAAAGGAGAAAAAAACAAACAAACAAACAAAAAAACCCCAGAAAGCATACTGAGCTAGGACACAGGTGCAGGAAGTGCTGCCCAATGGTCAGCTCTGGTTCAAGCCATGTTAGAACAGTTAATATTGATCACTAATTTGATTGGTCCTACATAAAGCTTTGTGGAATTTCTTAAGATTAGCAAACTGACATATAGAACATCACAGGATATGTGATCAGCCTGACCTTGCTTTAAGTCTAATTATTTTTCTGTGTCAATGACCGGTGGGCATGTTACAGCAACAATATGAAACAGCTGGCGGGCATGGAACAAAATGGCTGCTGCCATGCTGGGGTGGGAGCCGACCTCAGCTCTCAAGCTTGTACCACAGGAACACTCTTGGCAGGTTGTCCTTAATTAAGCCAGGCTGGCCTCAAACTCATTATCCTCCTGCCTCAGTCTCCCAAGTGCTGTATAAAATATTTTTGGCTTTTGTTTTCCTTACGTAGTGCTGGGAATCAAAACAGGGCCTTGCACATGCAGCAATCCCACTGCTGAGCTATATCTAGTCCAAAATCTATAAGCGGGAGCAAACTGACCGAGTGAAACAGCTCCTGTCTGTGACCTGTGTACACATCTGGCAGAGATGCTATTGGCTTCCCTGACTGCAGAGGAATCCGGCTGGGCTTCCGTTGTGTCAATGTTCCTGATGGACAGTGTCATGTCCGTGATGTGGATTCTCCTTTGAGATGGTTTTAACATCTTCTGCTCTTCTCAGTAACGAGTTAAGGAAGATATTTAAGATGGGTGTTTTATATCTGAGAACAGTGATTTTATCCTTCTGTATGAATGATCCTTGAACATGGGCTATTGTGTCAGTTCACCTTCTCATAGAGCAGCAAATGCCTGAGAGAAACAGTTTAAAGTAGATGTTATGGTTTGAATGAGAGATGGCTCTTCCCTGCACCGCAGCACACACACACAAACATGCTCACACACACACACACACACACACACGTGCTCACACACACACATACTCACACACACACACACATGCTCACACACACATGCTCACACACACACACATGCTCACACATACACAAACATGCTCACACACACACATGCTCACACACACACATGCTCACACATACACATGCACACACATACACATGCTCACACATACACATGCTGACACACACATGCTTACACATGCTCACACACTTGCTTACACATATGCTCTCACACACACATGCTCACACACATGTTGACACACACATGCTTATACACACAAACATGCTCACACATGCTCACACACACAAACATGCTCACACACATGCTCACACGCACATGCTCACACACACAAACGTGTTCACACACATGCTCACACACACATGCTCACACACACATGCTCACACACACAAACATGCTCACACACATGCTCACACACACATGCTCACACACACACAAACATGCTCACACACATATGCTCACACACACATGCTCACACACACAAACATGCTCACACATGCTCACACACACATGCTCACACACACATGCTCACACTCATTGTCTACTTCAATCTCTCCACTTTATTTCTTGAGGCAAGGTCTCTCACTACAGCTGGAGTGCAATAGGCTTTTCGGTCAGTCAGTTAGCTCTCGTGATCCCCTTGTCTCTGCCTTCCCAGTGCTGAGACTGTTGAGGCCACAGGCATGTCCAGCCATTTCTAGCTTTTTATATGTGTTCTGTGGATCCAGGCTCAGGTCCTCCCTCACTAACTGATCTATCTTCCCAGCCTCAAGGGCACAAGACATGGACTATGTGTGGCTGGCAGCACAGCAGGCAGAAGTGGGTTGCGGAAAGGCAGGCATTTGAGAGTTGTAGCCTAGTCCTGCTGTGGACTCATTCTCTCTGTCTTCTGCTCCATCTGATGTGAACAGGCCATGATTCAAGCCCCTGCTGCCACAAACTAAACTCCCCATCCCTCATGCCTTCCTTGGCTATGATGCTCCAAATCCCTTCTAACCTATGACCTCAGGGAAGTAAGTCTTCTTTCCCATAAGTTGCCCTGGCAGGGATCTTGTCACGGTGATGGAAACAGTTAATGATATGAGAGGAAAGGCTCCTTTGATTCCAGTTTGGGAGGTTGCTCCTGCTGCTCTGTGCATCCGAGAGGGGTGGGTGACAGGAGCTGCTCACCCATGACAGTGGAGAAACAGAGAGAAAGCATACCTGTGCTAGAGAATTCTTCTCCAGTAGTCCATCCCACCCTTAGCCTCTCGCCCGGTGCCACCCATGTTCTCTCTTAGGGGATGCCCTCACACCCAGAGCTTGCTTTCCTCCCATCCCAGGCCTCGCTCCTTCCAGCCTGGTTAACAACCAAGATCAGACAACACAGCTGTCACTGAGCTATGCTAGGAGTCCTGCGACCCATGCTCAGTCCTTCCAGAGCCAGCTCCGCCTCTGCTTTGAAGCTTCTAAAGCTCCTAGAGACCCAACTGAAATCATTCTGCAGTTTGCCTATTTGAGTGGTGGCCTGCAGAGAGGTCTCACATGGGAGAGCAGTGACAAGCTGGAACTATCTAGAAATGAAGAATAGTATTCTGGGAGAACCGCAGTGCACAGACGTAACGCAAAGCAGACAGGCTCTGCGCTCCTGCCCTTGTTCTACCAAAATACCATCTTGGGCAAATGACATGTCTTCTCCATGGGCTGTTGCATAAAGGATGTTCCATGGCGTAGGAGGCCTCTCACATGGGGAGCCTTCAGGAAATGGTGGCTACTTTTATTACCAACAGGGGCAGCAAAGATTAACACAGCATATCCTTTTTCCAAATTTCACCTGTCATTACTGACATGCGCTAAGTCCTGGCTGGCAGGCTTGTGCTGGTTTAGACAGAAGCACTAATACTAGAACAGACCAGCATTTGCTGGTCAAGTGCGGCTGCGGGGGAAGGGCTGACTTATTCTGACTGCCCCCTAACTGAGCTTTAAACTGAGGTTAGTTTAAAGCTCAGTTGGTTGAAATTGCTGAGAAACACACATCTAGCTAACAAGAAGACTTTAAAGATTAAAAAAAAAAATTATATATATGAGTGACTTTATTGTGTATGTGCTATGTGTGTGTGTGGTGCCCATAGAGGCCAGAAGATGGCAGCAGATTCCCTCCCTGAAGCTGGAGTTCTGGGTAGTGGTAAGCCTCTGCCCCCAGTATGGATGCTAGGAACTGAACCTGGGCCTTCTGCAAGAGCAGTGTTCTTAACTAGGAGCCATCTCTCTAGCCCCTCCAGCCCCCCAAATCCCATCCCTGCAAAACTTTAAACCAGATATGCCACATGCCTGGAATCCTGGCACTTGGGAGGCTGAGGAGGGAGGGTACCAAGTTCTCGGCCACGCTGCCTCATCATTGCGTTCCCTCCAAGAAAGACAAGACAGAGTACCGTGACAGTGTGCAAACAGGCTGTGCAGATTTGGAGTAACACAAAGGATGGGGTTTATGTGTTGTAGAGGATGACAGCCATGTATGCAAGGAACATAGGTGAGCATCCTTTATGACTTTCTACAATGTCAGATCTTTTGAATTTATTGAATGACAACAGCCACACAAGCCATGTCAGTTTTGCTGGTCACCATTTACCGATGGTCCCTATTTCTTCTGGTAGCTGGCTGTAATCACAGGCTCCTTTATGTCATTCTAACTAATTATGTTAACTGGAAGCTTACGTGTTATGCTTCACACACTGGTGTTAATGTAGCCCATAGAATGGCTAAAATGGACTAAAGGGGCCAAGAGGCTGTAGCATAGCATTCAAAGAGGCCTTGCGGTGGGCAGAGGCAGAGGCAGAGAGCCACTGCAGTCTGGGCATGGGCCTACTGCCAAGAAAGCACACCCCACTTAAACACACAGCAGTTCAAGCCAAAAGTAAAAAATTCTTACTCTGGCTTCTGAAGCCTAGCCCAGCCTGACCCCTGCATGCCTGGGCACTTTTCTCTTCCTGAGTTTGGTATTTCAACCACTCTGGCCTTCTCCTGAGGCCACAGAGTGCTTGCATAGGCAGTTCTCTCTGCCCAAATGCTTTTCCTCACTCCCATTAAAGCCTCCTGGTTCTTTGCCCACTTAATTCCTTTCCCTTCTTCAAGTCTTGGTTTCCTCCACCACCACCACCACCACCACCACTCCCCTCCCCCCCCCTGTCTCTCTGAGCCCCAGCAGATCCCTGTAGCGCCCTCTCTGGGTAGCCAGATGTGTGTGTCTTACACAGCATTTATTGCCATCAGAACTTGGCCTGGATTGTTCAGGCTGTAGTTCCTGAGGACCCCAAGCTGGCTTCTGCACTTTGTCCATTTTGTTTGTTTTTTAAGATTTATTTTTTCATTATGTACACAATGTTCTGCCTGCACGTATGCCCACAAGCCAGAAGAGGGCATCGGATCCCATTACAGGTGGTTGTGAGCCACCATGTGCTTGCTGGGAATTGAACTCAGGACCTCTGGAAGAGCAGTGTTTTTGTGTTTTTGAGACAGGGTTTCTCTGTGTGGCCCCCTGGCTGTCCTGGAACTCCCCCTGTAGACCAAGCTGGCTGGAACTTAGAGATCCACCTGTCTCTGCTTTCCATGTTCTGGGAGTAAAGCATGCACCACCACCACTTGGCTACTTTGTCCAGTTTTAGTGCCTAAGTCAGTCCTTCACAATACCACTTCTTGTGTCTCTGAGCAAAGAATCGAGCAGAGACTGTTTAGGAAGAGATTGTGTACTTCCAAGAAAGGCAAATGACAGGGACCCAGGAGTATGAGGACTCAAAGAACCTTGCTGTACAAAAGGCTGGAGCTTTTAAAAGCACAGAGCTTCTGGGCTCATTGAAATAGCATGGACATGCATGCAGCTTCCTTTTCTTACAACTTTATGGGCCACGGATCTCATGAGCACCTTAAATCTCAACACGTGGGCCTTTGGGGAACATTGTTCAAGCCATGGAATTCACTTACTGGGAGAACAATGTCTCTGTACTAGTGACATTAGGAGACAAGCCAATGCCCCTGTCGATGGTGACTATGCACCATCCCAGCAGAGCCCCAAAGGATGAAGTTGAGGTACAGACAGTGAGGGAGGAGGGAGGTCTCCTCTCACTCCCTGAGGCTACTCAACTTAATGCATTTGACAGCTAGCCCTTCTCTAGGAAATGGGAGGAAGTCCACAAATGCTGCCCTAGCGGTCAGAGGACAACTTTGAGGAGTTGATTCATGAGAATGAGTTTCAGGCAAGCAGACTTGACATTTACTGTCTTGACATTTACTGTCTTTACTGAGCCATCTTGTCAGCCCTCTTACCCTTTTTTTCCCAGATAGCTTCTTATGTAGCCCAGGCTAGCCTTGAACTCTCTGTGTAGCCTAGGTTGACCTGTTCCTCCCATCTCTATCTCGAAAGTTCTGGGAGTAGCATTTTATGTCTGTCCCAATCTTTCCAAAGTGTAATCTGCTCTAACTTGGATCCTTTCTTTGAAATGTCTTCAATTCTAACTGCCCTATCCCACAACAGATAAAGAAACAGGTTCAGAGGAGGTGTCGGGTCAGATCAGCAGTGGGAGAGAACTTTCATCCAGTTAGATTCATGGTACCATGTTGGTGCCTACTGCATGATGGGTGGATGTGTAGATGGGATAAAATATGTATGAGTGGAAAAGCCTTCTTCTCCTTGCAGACGGGAGAGCTAAGTTCTAAAGAGAGAAATGGCATTACATGTAAATTTAAAAAAAAAATTTTTTTGGGGGGGGTTTTGAGACAGGGTCTCTCTGTGTAGCCCTGGCTGTCCTGGAACTCACTCTGTAGACCAGGCTGGCCTCGAACTCAGAAATCCTCCTGCCTCTGCCTCCCAAGTGCTGGGATTAAAGGCGTGCGCCACCACTGCCCGGCTCCTGCTGCCCCATCTTACCAGCTCCCAGATGGTATTATAACTTCTTTTTATATCTATTTGTATGTGTGTGTTGAGGCCAGGGGGCAGGTCACGCCATGGCATGTATGCAGAGGTCAGAGAGGATAATTTTCAGGACTTGGTAGATTCTCAGAACTGAACTCAGGTCATCGACCCCAGCGGCAAACATTTACCTGCTGAGTCATCTTGCTGGCCCCATAACTGCATTACCTTGAAACTAAATGTAGAACTTGGACTGAGACTTATGATTCTCAGCCTGAAGGCTGGAAGTCTAGACAGTCTTCAACGATCCCAGATTCCTTCTCTCTGCTAGGGCTGGGCCAAGGAAAGATATGTTAGAGAAAAATCGCTCTCTGAAGTCGAGAGCTATAAACACGGTGAGGAGATAATTCCTTATGCTGGCAACTCCAAATAGGCAGATCAAAGAGAGGCCACGGCTGGCCCCTCTGCCCCAGGAGGCTGGCTATATTGGGTCTGGCTTACAATGATCTTGATGGTGACTTGGGAATTAGGCTAATTGTGGAAGTCTGTGTGAGTGTGTGTGTGTGGGGGGGGTGTTAGCAAATCTGTAATTGCTCCCATGTTCTTCCTTCCTAATTAACTGTAAGTTGCCTGCAACTGGGACATGGCTTTCCGTGTCCTTAGCTTCCTCCGGTGCTGGAGCAGTGTAGACAGGCCCCCAGATCCGTCTTTGAAGCACCGTGTTTTCATGTTAGGACAGCAGAAGCGTCCTCACTAAATGCTGTGTAAAACCCCACTGTGCCTCTTGCCGGTCACACTCGGGAGACAGTGCCAGGGGAGGGACAAGGCAGCCTGAAACCACAGCGCTCCTAGACAAGCTGAAGGGCAGACAAGGTGAAGGGAAGACAGCTCTGAGCAGGGCACCTTTGAATGTCTCCTCATCTGAGGAAGCCTTGTAATGGGATTCAGGGTGAGCAGAGGGAAAGGCCACTCTGGCAAAACCAGATGGGGCTGCTATCTCCCAGCGAACAGGATTGGAAGCCGGAGGACAGAATGCCCATTTGTCCCTGTGGGAGAACTGATCTTTGAGAGGAGGAGCACAGTTGCGGAGGAGGAGCGCTGGCTTTGAGACTAGCATTCAGCTTCCGGTGGAGTTCCTGCCCCTCTCTTCCCTGT
Source organism: Rhabdomys pumilio (assembly GCA_030674055.1). Taxonomy (NCBI): domain Eukaryota; kingdom Metazoa; phylum Chordata; class Mammalia; order Rodentia; family Muridae; genus Rhabdomys; species Rhabdomys pumilio. The sequence goes on along the minus strand of JANHMN010000004.1, from coordinate 16,417,956 downwards.
CAGCTAACCAGAGCTCACCCCTTCAACTGCTCCGGGGCGGGTACACACAACCCCATCTAGCTGTTTAGACAGGTGCTGGGCTGGGGATTTGAACTCAGGTCCTCACGGTTGTATAGCAAGCATTTTACTGACTAAGCCTTCTTCCAGCCCCCAAATCTACATTTCTATCACTTTTTAAAAAAATATTTTATGGTGCTGAAGTTTGAATGCAGAGCATTATATATGCTAAGGGAGTGCTTTGTGCTCTCTCTCTCTCTCTCTCTCTCTCTCTCTCTCTCTCTCTTCTCTCTTCTCTTTTTCTTTCTCCCCAACCCCCACCCCTTTTGCTTTGAAACATAGTTTTGCCGGGCAGTGGTGGCGCACGCCTTTAATCCCAGCACTTGGGAGGCAGAGGCAGGCAGATCTCTGAGTTGAGGCCAGCCTGGTCTATAGAGGGAATTTCAGGACAGCCAGGGCTACACAGAGAAACCTTGTCTTGAAAATTGACAACAACAACAACAAAAAGAAATCTCTTTTCATCGTGAACAGCCTGCATTGTTGCTTCCTGTATTTTATTATAGTGGCAAAAAGCAGGTTAACGTAGGTAGTGTCCAAACAGCCTCAGGCTCCACGATGCCCAGCTCTGACTCTGGAGTAAGGCCAGACTGAGTTCAAATCTTGGCTCTACCTGTCTCCTAATTTATTTAAGATTTTAAAATTTCTTTAGGTCTCACTTTCCTAATTTGAAAAAAACGATCTGGATCTCCACACATGCTCCTAATCCCTGCATTCAGGAAGCTGAGGCAGGAGGATTGCTATTAGTTCTTTGCTTTCAGACAGAAACTACTTAGGGAACACCCAGAGGGGCCGGCTGAGACTGGACAGAGGGCAAAAGAGACAGATTTTATTCTGGGAAGAAGCATGGTCACAGAAGCGCAGGCCGGGGGCTGGGGTTGGCAGAGGCTGGCAAGCTTGTGTTGCTACCCACTGCACTGAAGCTGTTCCCTGGTCCTACCCCAAATGGGACAACAGGGAGACCTGGAAGTCACCTGTTCCCATCAGCATTTCCTGTGTCAAGCCTGGGGGATACAAGATCCAGTAAGAACAACAGCCAGCTCTCACTGCGTCGTTCCAGCTGGGATCCCAACACTCCCCCTCCCCCCTCCCCCACCCTCGCCCCTGTCCAAACCTGGAACACTCAAAAGTGGCTCCTCGGAGAGCCCCTACCGCTCTAAGCACTTTGCAGGCTACTGTACGTGAACTCGGACTACACGCTGCAGAACAGATGAGAACAGGTGTCATTTCATTCCCATTTCACAGATGAGGAAACTGTGAGCACGGGAAGAGAAAGGAAGTTGCTTACATGAACAAGAAGCTGAAATGGGATCTGAACCCAGGCGATTGAGCTCCAGGCTCTTCTGCCAGTCCAGTCCAATGAGTTTGTACTGGCGAACCGACTAGGAAACAGCCACCTGGGGAAGTCTACATACAGTTCCTTAACTCCAGGCAGGATGTGGCTACCAGCATCCAGTTTGTGCTTCCGGCCCCAGTCTTCGAGTTCTGCTTCCAGTATAACCGTGAAAGAAGAAACGTCTACTGCCTTCTGTCATCACGGCACACCTGTAGTCAGTATACCACAGACACTAACGGAACCGCTTTCCCGGCATGCCCAACCTGGTCTTTATCCTCTGGCAAGAGGTGAGGGAGAGTTGAGTCAAGTTCGGTAGTGAACACCTACAACCCCAGCTTTGAGACGTGGAGCCAGGAGGATCAGGAGTTCAAGGCCAGCCTGAGCTACCTGAGATCCTGTCTCAGAAATGGGGGTAGGAGGGATTGAAAGGACCAGAAAAAGAAGCGGATGTTTCTAGGGACTCTGGTTTGGTTTGGTTTTACAGCACTGGAAACTATATACCTAGGGTGCTGTGCACTCACCCTGTCACTCCAGCCCCAAGCAGGGCTTCCAACCTGGGCTTCCAGGCAGCTCCTCCCTGGAGGCCTCTGTCCTAAGAGCCAAAAGCAATTCAAGCCCTCCTGTCCTTGTCCTGGGTCACTGAGTATGACCTGGCCATGCCCCCCCAGGGGTCTCGCCTTAAGTCTTGCTTACAAGGGCCACTTGGGAGCATTTGCTTGAGGTAACATCAATTCAGTGACAGCTCCAGAACAAAGATAGATGTGTCCTGCCTGAGAGAACGTTTATAATTTTTGTCTCTGTGGCTCCTCAGAGAGCTGGGCACAAACTCTCCAAAAGAGGACTGACAGTGAGAAGCAGGGACTTTGAATATGCATAAGTTTGGGTGCTGAAGACATGGCTCTAACAGCCCTGGCTACTCTTCCAGATGTCCTGAGTTCATTTCCCAGCACCCACATGGTGGCTCACAACCATCTGTAATGGGATCTGATGCCCTCTTCTGGTGTGTCTGAAGTCAGTGACAGTGTACTCACATACATAAAATAAGTAGATCTTTAAAAAAAATAAAGAATATACATAAGCCTTCCATTAGGTTCCGACACTGCCACATATATGCTATGTATGCAACCTTAAAGCCATCACTCGATCTACCTGAGTCTTGCTCACCATCCTTAGATGAAATGACAGCAACCAGGCTTTTGGAGTGATCTTGTGAGATAGCACATAGGAGTACAGGAAGGTAGAGCACTGGCCCTGGGCCAGACTGCTTGGTTGGCTGCCATGTCCACCACACATCAGCGTGTGTGTGTGTGTGTGTGTGTGTGTGTGTGTGTGTGTGTATGTGTGTGTGTGCAAGCCATGTGTGTAAATATACCTGAATAGACCAGAAGAGGGCTTCCGATCCCCTGAAGCTTGAGTTACAGGCAGTTTTGTCAGTCACCCAATCTGGGTGCTGGAAACTGAACCTTGGACCTCTGGGCATACAGTCTCGAGAACTAATGCACTGTTTTACCTCACATGCTCAGGAGACAGACAGGCACACAGTAAGTCCTCAATAAGATAAGTAATGGCCGTCACTGAGACTCACCACAGCGCCATTGGCGTTATTTCGAGACTGAAAGCAGTCACCGAAGTGCCCCAGAGGAAGTGGCCTGTGAGTGGCACCTGTTGTCTCTGCTGCCACTTCTTGCTGAGGGGAATGGGGGTAGAGCAAGTTTGTCATCCCTGCCCCGTCCCAGGGTTCCCTTATCAAGCTGATGGCCTGTGCCCCAATCTGTAGGCTCCCCCTAATCTCCTAGGAGCCTGGCATCTGGAGGAGCTCCTGGAGCCAGTTATAGATTTAGCTCCCGGATTGCATCCACCGGTTGTCAGCTACTCATCAGCAATTAAGCTTCCATTGAAGATGTCAAGACAGAAATACATTTTTGCTGTTGAGTGGGGAGGTATTCCCACGGGTTGTCAGACTGGGGCTCTTATTCTCTTTGCTGCAGCAAAGTCTTCTTAGTACAGCCGGAAGGGACCTGGAGAGGCCCATTCTGCATAGATGGTAACAGATCTGAGAGGACACCAGGAGCCAGGGACAGGGACAGGGACAGAGGAGCCCCATGCCGTGTTCATGTGCTGAATCTTTAGAAAGAACCCTGGGCCTGTGTTCTCTTATTAAGCTACCCCACAGACATTTGTCCATTTTCTTTCTTTTCATTTTGTTTGGGTTTTTTTGTTTTGTTTTGTTTTTTTGGTTTTTCAAGACAGGGTTTCTCTGTATAGCCTTGTCTGTCCTGGAACTCACTCTGTAGACCAGGCTGGCCTCGAACTCTGAAATCCACCTGCCTCTGCCTCCCAAGTGCTGGGATTAAAGGCGTGCGCCACCACCACCCGGCCATTTTCTTTCTTTTCAGAATAGTTTATTTTTGTTAGTTTTAGTATGTGTACTTGTATGTGCCCGTCTATTGGTCCGCGCACTTGACTGCAGTTGCCTGGAGAGGCCTAAGATGTGGGATATCCCTGGAGCTGGGACTGGAACTCAGCAAGTGCAATCACTGAGCCATCTCCCAGCCTTCCTCCTGACCCCCGCCATTTTCTTTTAAGACAAGGTCTTACTATGTGTACGTGGCTGGCCTGGACTAGATCTAGCAAAACTCATAGAAATCCACCTGCCTCTGCTTTCCAAATGCTGGGGTTAATGGTGTTTGCCACCACACTCAGCTATTTGATTTTTTTTATCCCCAACTTGAAATAATTGTAAAATACACTGTTACATACAAGAAGTGCCTATACCTCCTATTCCTTCGTATAAAAGCCCTGAGCTGCCCCACGCTTGGCGCCAAACTGTAGTGGCCGCTCTGTTCCGCAGGTCTGGGTTTAGCAAGAGAGAGAGTGGGGGGAAGAAGGGGAAGAGCCGAGAAGAATAGAAACAAGCCAGAGGATCTGTAGTAAAGTCTTCTTTACTGTCTCCACCGTACACACACCACCACACCCACTACTACTACACCACACACTACACACACTACACACACTACAAGGAAATCCTGGGTATTTATAAGCACACACAGGAGAACACAGGTGAAAACATTTTACCACCTGCACTATGCAGCTGGGGTCACTAACAGCAAAACAAGCTATGTGGGATAAACAAGATATTTGTTAGAGTGTGCTCAGCTGTTGTAGGCTGCTGAAAAACCAAGTCTCTATCAGGGTAAATGGTTCCAGATGGCTGCAAAGATGATAGCTGCTTTCTAGCCGCTTTCTGCTTAAAGTCGGCTCCCTACACCTTCATGTTCAGAGCGCATTGATAGAACTCTGAGCCTACCTCCAGAGGAAGATACAGGGTGAGTACTGCCACCATGAATCTGAAAATGCCACTTTTATTTAGTATTTATTCATAGGCAGGCTCTAATTTCATATTTCAGGGTGACCTGAAACTCTCTAGGCTGCCCTCAGATTCAAAGCAATCCTCCTGCCTCAGCCTCCTGAGTGCTGATATCACAGGTGTATCTACATCTGTTTAAACTGTAGTCTTCAGTGGGGTCCACAGCTCACTAGACACAGAGTGAACTCTGAGGGTTTCATGATAGGAAGGAATCTGTGGAGCTAGCTTCCTGTCCTTGTTAGGGGTTCTGATGCCACAGTGGAACAGGACGATCAAAAGCAAACTAGGGAGGAAAGGGTTAATCTGGCTCCCACTTCTACATCCTGGTCCATCACTGAAGGAAGCCAGGACAGGAACTCAGACAGGGTTGGAACCTGGAGGCAGGAGCTGCTGCAGAGCCCTGGGGAGGTGCTGCTTACTGATTTGTTCCTATTCCTTGCTGGGTTTGCTGTCTTATAAAACCCAGAACCACCAGTCCAGGGATGGCCCACTCACAATGGGCTGTGCCCTTTGCCATCATTCACTAAGTAAGAAAATGCCTTACAGGCATGCCTATAGCCCAAATTTATTTATTCATTCATTTGTTTGTTTATTTCAGCCCAATCTTATGGAGACATTTTCCTTTTTAATTTTCTTTTTATGTTCATTGATGTTTTGCCTGCATGTGTGTCTACGTGAGGGCATCAGATCCTGTTGTACTGGAGTTACAGAGAGGTATGAGCTGCCATGTGGGTGCTGGGAATTGAATCCTGGTTCTCTGGAAGAGCAGACAGTGTTCTTAACTACTGAGCCATCTCTCCAGGCCCCACTAAATGTAATTAAAAAAAAAAGAGCAATATGCATTGGGATGAAAGATGGATTAGTTGGTAAGGTTCTTACCATAAAAACAAAACAAAAAAACAACAACAAAAACAAGCAAGCAAACAAACAAACAAAACAGAAAACCCGAGTTTGATCCCCAGTGCCCATCTAAGAGCCCAGCAAGGCAGCATAACCCCAATAAACCCAAGGCGCCTGTGACCCCAGAGCTGGTGGGCAGAGACAGGAGGATCTCTGGGAGAGGAATTGAGAAAGACAAAGGACGTTGGCCTCTGTATCCCACATGCATGCCCATGTACACATACACAGGAACATATTACATACCTGTGCACACAAAGAAAACATGCAGAATCTTGGAAATAGGTAAAATGCTCTCTTTCCCTCTGTCTCCCTTCATGACCCTCTCCTCTTCTCCCCTTCTTCCTCCTCCTCCTCCTCCTCCTCTTTTTCCTCCTGCTCTCCCCCTCCCTCTCCCACAGGGTTTCAGTTCCCATTTATCTCAGGCTCTTGATCTTCCTGCCTCAGTCTCTTGAGTGATGGGATTGCAGGCATGTGTCACCACCCGCGTTCTACAAATTGATGTGATTCCCATTGGTTTGGAAGCACTGTGAGATCGCTCCAAAGGACTTAGCCTTGGCTGGCTCTGGACACTGTTGTGTTTCTATCTTCCTGTCTCTAGGATATGCACCTCCTTTCTCAAGCTCATGTCACCTTTCTCCACTGTCATCAGGACACCTAAGGATTAACTAGTCAGGGGTGGAGGGATGGCTCAGTGATTAAGAGCACTGACTGCTCTCTCAGAGGTCCTGAGTTCAATTCCCAGCAACCACATGGTGGCTCACAATCATCTGTAATGGGACCTGATGCCCTCTTCTGGTGTGTCTGAAGAGAGCGACAGTGTACTCACATACATAAAAATAAAAGATCTTTAAAAAAACAAAACAAAATAAAACCTTGTTTTTTTTAAAGCCTTGTTAAAAAAAAAAAAAAAAGAATTGACTAGCCAATAAGCTTTTCACATTTGAAAGTTCTGAGGAACCCCAGTTCCCTGGAGGCCAAGGGTAGATGGTCCCAGATGACCTTGTGAACATCTAATCAACAAAGATACATTGTTTCCAGGACCAGGGATATAGGTGAGAAAATAAAGGTCCTGCCCTCAACTGTTAGAAAGATGTATAAATTACAGGTACAGCAATGGAATGGTGTCCAAGTGTGCACCAAGTGTGCAGGGGTTGCCCTGCCTGCCACTGAGCCTGCCGGGACTCTCCATTCAGACAGATTCCACTGAGGAAAGCGACGTTTGTCCTTGCTTTTCTGGGTAGTGTTTCTCAGGGCTGCGACCATCAGAGTATTTGTGTGCCCCCTAAATTCTTAGGTCAAAATCTTCATTCTCAGGCTGGTGAGATAGCTGAGCAGATAAAAGAACTTCTCACACAAACTCAACGATCTGAGTTCAATCCCTGGCTCCCACTGTAGGAGAGAACAGGTTGTGTTGCCATCTGACCTCCATGCCTGGGCTGGCCTATACAGGCTGGGGTTTGTCTATGGTGCTGCACATGAACCTAGAGCCTCAGGCATGGGAAGTGGTTACTTTGTAGACATGGGGCCCTCAGGAGTGGAATTAGTGCCTTCTATAAAAGAGGTTTGACAGAAATCCCCTTGTCCTCATTTGAGGAACAATGAGAAAGGCCATCTGTGGACTAGAAAGCCAGGCAGCACCAGATACCCAATCTGAAAGCACCCAATCTTGGGCTTTCTAGATTCTAGAACTTCAGGGAATAAACCCTTGCTGTTTATTTATTCATTTGTTTGTTTATTTTTTTTATTTATTTACTTTTGAGACAGGATTTTTCTGTGTGGCCCTGACTGTCCAGGACAGTCTCAAACTCACTGAGAACCACCTGCCTCCGTCTCCCAAGTGTTGGGATTAAAGGTGCCCACCACCACTGTCCAGCAATCTCTGCTATTTATATCAAACTTATGACATTTTGTTACAGATGTTTAAATGCACTGGAGTGGGTTCGAATCCTAGCTTTGTAGTTTCCTAATCGTGTGCAGTAACTCCCTCCTGGGTCTCCAGTTATATGTAAGAGAGGGATGGGACAGCCTCCTAAGCTTGACTGGCCTGACAGACCCTTTGCAGCACAAACAGACAGCTGTTACAGCTGTTGGGAGGTGCAGGCTTGAACACTGTGCTCTGAGGTCTGACTTGGGGACTGAATCAGTTTTCTCAGAAGCGCATGCCCTCAGCAGCCATGATGATATCTGTGGGCAAAAATCTCTGCAGGATGCAACTGTGGTTAGATCAGGCAATTCGTGGACACTAAGTGCTGAGGGCAGAGTCGAAGTAGATGTGGGGGGGGGCAATGCTCTGAAAATGAGGGCTCTCCGTCATATTTACAATTCAATAGGTTTCTTCTGCAGACTTAAAATAGCTTCGGCAAGATGCGAGTAGCTGTGATTGGCTTACATCAGACTTTGTTTTTTTTCTCTTCAGAAATCATCTTCTGCTCTACCCAGGGACTCCTAGCTGGTACAGTCATTTTGTCCCCTTTCCAAACCCTTATCCTCTGTTCCTGTACTTTAAATAAAAGTTACTTTCTGGCAAGCTTAAATTTGTAATGGGGAAAAAAAAAGAGAGAAATAAAAAGGTATGATTGCTTTGAAGGCAGAGAGTCTGGGTGTGCGGTTGCCATAGAAACGATTAATTGTGTAAACTTTATGTTATAGGATGCCCGGATAAGTGATTGGCCAGGAGGGAAAGGAAGATGCTCAGAGCTATTTTTTTGTTTTGGTCTGGAATGGGGGTGAAGGGAGAGAAGAAGAAAGATAGGAAGGAAGGAAGGAAGGAAGGAAGGAAGGAAGGGAGGGAGGGAGGGAGGGAGGGAGGGAGGGAGGAAGGAAGGAAGGAAGGAAGGAGAGAGGAAGAGAGAAAACATTAGCCAGGGAGAGGATGACAGATGATGGATAGAAAGCTTTTTTTTTCTCTCAGGGAAAAAGAGTTACAAGGTAGCTTGTGGTCTGCTCGAGGCAGGAGCCACAGGACTCAGGTGCATCTGTTTTCTCTTTTGCCTACAGATTAAAACGCCAAGGAAAAGTCAGGAAGAGAGAGACAGGTGGTGCCTCATGTCTGGAAGAGTGTCACAGGAGGATAGCTATGAGTTTGAGGACAGCTTGGACTACATAAGCTCCAGCCCATAGTGAGACCCCAGTCTTTAAAACGAAACATAAGGAGAAGCAGAGGAAGAAAAGTCACAAGCAAGACCTTTAACATTCCCAGCTGGAAGTGCAGAGTCCTGGGACTCAGAGGTGAGCAGGCACTTTGCATGTGGGAGGTCCTGGGTTCCAGCCCCAATCCCAGCCCCAACACACACACACACACACACACACACACACACACACACACACACATGTTCACACACACACATGTTCACACACACACATGCATTTGCATATGCACGTACACATGCTCACACAGAGGTGCCTAGGAGGTACCAGCGGATACTAAGCAAAGCTACCTGTAACTGTTTTTGTTTCTAAGGGACTTCCACATCCTTGGAGATGTTTAGCTGTGTCCCAAGAATTATGTCACTGGGTATCAAACCCAGAGTCTTACGCATGCTACTAACTGAACTACAGCCACAGCCCTATGTTTTTATTTATAGCTTTATTTCAGTGTCTATCTTGTGCAAAACATAAACTGGACACCATGCTTGCCTCCAGCAAGTTTGCATTGTAGGTAAGGGAACATGAAAATAACCCGTGGTTCTTGATAATCAGCTGGTGTAGTCATAGAGACTGAGTGCTAGCTGACTGCTGACATACACAATCTCACTTAAACTAGCCACCCGTCAGTGGGCACTGTTATCATCTCAACATTCATAGAGGAAAAGGAATTACCAGTTAGTGAAACAACTTGTTCCAAGACACACAGCAGAATTGAAATTTGACTCCAGACAGTGAGGATGGAAGGCCTAGCTACCAAACCTCCCTTTGTTCCCAGTCAGGCTCATGAACCGCGGCTGGAGACTGCTTTGGACTGAAACTGTTGCGCAGGAATTAGGAATCGTGCAGTTATGGAGATCTGGAAATGACCAGATTTTGGAATGGAGATCCAGAAGTTCAGAGTAGTTCCTGTGCATACCAGTTTCATCCTTTTGCTCTGATAAAATACCCTGACACAAAGCAACTTCAGGGAGAAAGGGCTTATTCGCCTTCTTGTTCCTGGTTACAATCTGGTGCAGCAGAGAAGTCACGACGGCGGGAGTGTGAATCAGGAATGTGAAGTGGTTAATTTTGCCACACAAGGTTGAGAGCAGGAAGAAATGCAAGCACACAAGCCTGCATGCTTCTCTCCTTTCCTGTCCAGCCCAGGACACACACACCAACACACCCCTCTTTCCAGCCTAGGGAATGATGCCACCCACAGTGGCCTGTGTGTTCCCACATCAGCTAATCATCAAGACAGTCCCACACAGACATGCCCATGGGTCAATCTGATCTAGATAATTCTTCAGTTAAGGAATGACTTTGTTGTATCAAATCAACAGTTTAATCAAAACACTTGGCAGAAAGAAAATCCCTTCTGCTCCTTGACGCTGGACTTCATGTCTCATTCTTCCTTTTTCTGTTGAGCTAACATTCAGACTTTCCTCGTGAAATTCAAATAGTGATGCTGACTAACAGACCTCACACACTGGAGTGGACAGGCTGGAGGCTGAGGGAAGCATGGGTTAGCTGGGAACCACTCAGGCCTGTTTCCAGGGCCACAGGACAGGTAGCTATAGCACCTGAGAGGAAAGCACGGAAGTGACAGCCCTCTGCTGGTAGCCTTCAGGGGTTCATTTGGCAAGGACTTGTTCTATGGCTTCCAGAAGTCACCGTGGCTCCCTGAGCCTCAGTTTCTCCTTCTGGTTATTCCCTCTGAGATTGCAAGGTAATGTTTCCAACTCACAACTAGTGGCCAGGATGAAGAAATAGAGGCAAGTTGTCCGACCATGTTGGATGTCATGGACCAAGAAGCGTGGAGCCTAGATGCAAACCCAGGCCCTTTGCCCCCTGTCAGCTCTTCCCGGAGTTGGCAAATAAATAAAAACCAAGGAGCAGCTTGCTCTAGGTGATCCTTCTTCCTCCAGGATGCCTCTGGGAGCGACCTGAGGGCCAGGATGAGGTACCATCCTCTCTCCTGCAGCCAGACTCACCAGTAGACGACCTGAAGAACAGTCTGATTGACAGGTGCAACTGTTTCCATGAAAAAAAAACATTAAAACCAACCAACAGGGCATTTGTAACCTCAGCTGTTAGGGTGACCAGTGCAGCCACAGTTATTTCTGAATTACTGACTGTGGCTGCCGAATCCCACCCGAGGTGTGAAGAACAGACTGGGGGTGCTGCCTCCACCCCATGGGGGACTTGGAGGGTTATTTTTATAAACTGGGCCTGGAGCAGGGGCTACAGCGGTCCATTGTCGACTTTTCAGCTTCAAGATGGCAGATGGCCTGCCTGTGATTCTGCTGAGCCGGCCAGTTGAGCCATCCCCCTGGAGGAAAGATTCAGAGTGTAAGCTCAGACCCACACAGCGCCACAGCAAAGCCACGCCCCTCTGCCGCAGTCTGTCCCACAGCCAGGGCCACAGTAAGTTAAGAGCCATTGCTGTGACCACACACAGCCATCGCCACTTCCCGCAGCTCCACTGTACCCGGAGCCAGTGGGGTTTGAGGTCTGCCGTGTACCAGGCTCCCAGGCAGGACCATCGCCATTCCAATGTTCTCTGGAGACAAGCTTTATACTCGGATGGGAAAATTGGGGCTGAGAGAGGTGACATCAGCTACCCAGAACCACTCAGCATGTGGCTAAAGAGGAACGGAAGACCGAGTCTCTGAGGTCCTAACACTCCTTTCAAGGTGCTAGGATGGAACCCATGGTCTCACACATACCAGGCAAATAAATGCTCTGCCATGAGTAGTCCCAGCCTGACTGTCTCGAATTCCTTAGAACTGAAAGTACCCATTTTATGCAGCGATGGGGCGGGGGGGTGGGGGGGGATCAAAACCAGGGCCAGGTGCATGCTGGGTAAGCACCCTACTAACTGAGCTAACTCTCCCTCCTTTCATCGATGAGCAAGTCAGTCTAAGAAAGCCCGCAGGTCAGTGGACACCCAACTGTTGGACCTTCCCCTGGGGCTAACCTTTCGTGACTCAGCCCATCACATAATGACTAGGGAATAGTAAGCTTACCCCATAGCTCCATAATAGCGGAACCCAGTCAGATCTCCAGGGACGTGATGCTGTGCAGGGTCAACCATGCCCCGCCTTCCCCTGAGTCCTGGACCCTGCTTCTTTGTTTCCTGTTTTTCTACCTGGAGTATGCCTCAGATCCCTTCCCTGTCTGTACCTGTTTTTCCCTTTGTGAGGAGGACCAAGCCTGGTAGCCGAAGCCCCAGCGCCTGTGCTTTAGGATCTACCACACCAGGTCTTGGAAGATCGTTCATGGCTGAGAGTCAACATGGAATCTCCAGACCAGAGTTCTCAGCTCAAAATCAATACAGCACTGTAACAAAACAAAATCAACCCCAAAACCAATAGTTACTTTCAAGACAAGGTCTCTTGCCGCCGGGACTAGCCTTGAACTTGATTTGTAGACAAAAATGACCTTTTGACCCTTTTGCCTCTCTTCTTTCAGAGGCATTACAAGGATTACAGGCATGAAGCACCGCACCTTGTACTTACAAAGAAGCCACTGTGGCCGAGGAGACAGTTAGTGACCAAGAGACCTTGAAGAGCTCTTGCAGAAGACATTCTGTTCCCAGCACCTCCGTGGTGACTAGCAACTGCTGTAGCTCTTGTTCCAGGGGGTCTGTTACTCAATTCTGTCCTCTGTGAGCACCTGGGAACTCATGGGTGGGCACCCACACACCTATATGTAAATAAAAAGAAAACGAATCGTGGCTGGGAAAGATGGCTCATCTGTTAAGAGCACTGACTGCTCTTCCAAAGGACTCAGGTTCCATTCCCAGCACCCACATGGCAGCTCACAGCTGTCTATAATTCTCGTTTCAGGTGATCTGACACCATCACACACAGACATACACGCAAGCAAAACACCAATGTCCATAAAAAAAATAGATAAGTTGCTTAAAAAAGAAATCTTTAAAAACAATACACTGAGCCAGGTGGTGGTGGCATACTTTAATCCCAGCACTTGGGAGGCAGAGGCAGGTAGATCTCCGAGTTCAAGGCCAGCCTGGTCTACAGAGTGAGTTTCAGGACAGTCAGGGCTACACAGAGAAACCCTGTCTCAAAAAAACAAAACAAAACAAAAAACAAACAACATAAAAAAATCAAACAATCAAGAGAGGTAATGTCTTGGGTGGGGTGATTTCAGTTGGTGCAGTGCTCGCCTAGCCTGCACAGGGCCTCTAGCTCTGCACATGGATCTGTTGGCATGAGCCCATAATCGAGCAGTTGGGAGATGGAGGCAGGAGGATCAGAAGTTCAAGGTCACCCTGAGCATATGTCTTCACTCCATTTTTCTAGTGGATTGTATTCTTCATGATTACTTTTTATGGCAATTATCTGATCAATATTTTGAGGCTTTATTGCCTTATTTTTGCAGTACTGGGAACGGGACCAAGGTTCTTGTGCACGTTAGGAAAGTGTGATACCTTTGAGCTATGTCCCTAGCCCAGCCCTATGCCATTAGCTCCACCCTTCCTTTTCCCTAAGTACCAGGGCTCAAATTTATGACTTCATACAAGCTGGGTAAGTGCTCCACCACCGAGCTGTGCCTCCAGCTTCAAATACCTTGTTTTCATTTATGTACTATTATTATGTCCTATTATTTATTTATTTATTTACTTTGGTTTTCCGAAGCCGGTTTTTTTTCTGTGTTGTCCTGACTGTCCTAGAACTCACTCTGTAGACCAGGCTGACCTTGAACTCACAGAGGTCTGCTGCCTCTGCCTCCTGACTGCCAGGATTAGAGGTGTGCCCCGCCTGGCTCTAAACCCCTTGTTTTATGTAGAAATATTTTCCCCTCATCTCGTCGTTTTGACTTTGTTTATGGTGTCGTTTGCCGTAGAGACGCATTTATTTCTGTGTAGTCAAATCTGTCAGCCATGATAATATTTTAAGAAAATAAAAGTTATTTTTAAACTACGTGTTTTTATTTAGATGGCGCAGTTTCGACACGAAGCGCCACTTGGCTTCCTTGCCAGATGTCTTCTATTTTAAGTAATGTGGAAAAATAAAACAACAGGTCAATTAATACATTAAGTCCCCCCCCAATACCAGATATGGAATCCAGGGCAAGGGCTGTGTCATTGAACCAGCGGTCATCTTCACAGCTGTCTTTCAGATTTGTCCCCTGTCCCAGTCAACACTGAAGACAAAGATGAGGAGGTTAGAGATAACAATGCCAGCAATGGTGGTAGGGTGATGGTGAAGAAGAAAATTGAGACGTTGTCATGGTGACAGAATAGTGATGCTTGTGAGCATGGTAGGATAACCAGGATGATGCTGATGAGGAGGAAGAATGAAGAAAGCCTCTACCCTGTGTCGAGGGCCACGAAACTCTCATCCTTTGTTCCTTACAATTGCCCTTTCTTTCTTTCTTTCTTTCTTTTCTTTTCTTTTCTTTCTTTCTTTCTTTCTTTCTTTTTTTTTTTTTTTTGAGACAGTCTTGCTTTATGGTCTTTGCAGGCCTGGGACTTGACATGTAGTCCAGTTTAGCCCTGAATTTGAAACAATTCTCCTGCCTGAGTCTCCTTATGCTGGGATGACAGACATGTGCCACCGCTCCTAGCTCTTAAAATATTTTTTAATTTATTTATATTATTTTACATGTATGAATGATTTGCCTGCCTGTATGTCTGTGCACCATGTGTATGCCTGATGCCCAAGGAGGTCGGAAGAGAGTGTCGGATCCCCCAGAACTGGAGCTGTGAACCACCTGGTAGGTGCTGGGGACCAAACCTGGGTGTTCTATAAAAGCAGTACGTGCTCTGAATCTCTGAGTCATTTCTCTGGCCCCAGTTTTTTTTTTTTAATTGAAGTACATCTTGGGCGTGGTGACCCACACCCACACCTGGCACCCAGAAAGTAGAGGGAGAGGACCGGGGGTCAGAGACCAGGCTGGAAACGTGAGAATCTGCCTCGAGGAACCTAAAAGACACTACACAGAGAAACCTTGTCTTGAAAAACCAAAAAGCCAAACGAAGGAAAAAAGCTAAAAGAAAGAAGAAAAGAAGGTAATAGATTATAAGATTCACACATATGCTCAGTCTTTCTCACTTTTCAAAAAATGAAATTTATGCCTTTATTACTGGGGGTGGGGGACTTGTGTTATGGCATGCGTGTGGAAATCAGAAGCAGCTTCGGGAGTCAGGTCTTTGCTTCCTCATGTGAGTCTGGGACCATCAGGCTTAGCGACAGACACCTTTCACCTGCTGAGATGTCTCGTTAGCTGTCTTTTTGTTTGTTTTTAAGCTGTGCTGAAGATCAAACCCAGGGTCTCATGTATTCTAGATCAGCTCTCTGCCACTGGGTTACATCCCCAGCCCAAAGCCCCACATTTATCCTCTTACGGCATATGGCTCAGTGATTTTTAAAGTGTTCTTTGTGGCTGGGCAGTGGTGATACTTGCCTTTAATCCCAGCACTCAGGAGGCAGAGGCAGGTAGATCTCTGTGTTAGGCCAGCCTGGTTCACAGAGTGAGCTCTAGGACACATAGGGCTACTTAGAGAAATCCTGTCTGGAAAAAACAAACAAACAAACAAACAAACAATGCATATTTCTGAAATCATATAACTCTTACCACTCTTGAAATGGAGAACAGTTTCATTCTCTCTAAAAGAAGACATATGGTACATCCTGTCCTCATGTCCATTCTACAGATAAGGAAACTGAGCCTCAGGAAGGCTGAGTCACCTGACTAAGACCACACAGCCTAATCTAGATTTGAACTTTAACTGAATTCTTGAGGTGGCAACCTCCCAATGAGAGTCAGTCACTCTTTTAGACCCAAAACCAGAAGGCTGTGTTTGTCGAGGGCCAGGTTAGGAATGTTCTAGATGTTGTCAGTGACCCAGCAGGTAAGTGAGGATAGAGGAAAACCCAAAACAGACAAACAGACACCTCAGGGTGTACATCTGGTCAGAAAACTGTCATTTGATTTCATCTGCCCATGTGTTTGAGGACATGTCATCTGGTGGAAACACAGCAGGAAGTCTATGGTAATTAAACGTAACAGTATTGTAGGTTATGTACGTTACACGCCCAAGCTACTCTGTGAAGCTGCCGAGAAGCAGAGAGTGCAGTATGGCAGCGACCCCTTCCTGTCCCTCAGCAGCTCTTGGTGGTCCTTGGAATACAAGGCTTCTTTTCCCAGGGTGCATACTGGAGAGTGTCTCACATTTGGCTGAACATCTGGTCCTATCCAATGCAACGAGCCATTGGGAATTCTCAGAGTGCTTGGAGGTTTTTGGCTTCTCATACAGCCCAATCTAGCGACACTCTGGAGTCTAGGAGCGTCACCTGTGTTTGCCGCCTGCAATAGGGCGCGGACACGTGGAGAGTCTGTCTCTGCCTCTCAGGTTATAAAGTCAGCTACCTGTGAAGGCCATAACCCACACACAGTTACAGTTCCTGTGGCTGTTATGTCCCTTAAAATCAGATGTCAAATAGTTTTGCTTCAGAACATGCTTATTGCAGATATCTAGTCTGTTCTGTAAAACTTATTTACTGTGCCAGCTGCATTAACTGTCAACGTGATACAACCTAGTCATCTGAGGGAAAGCCTCAATCGAGGGGTTGACTAGATTAGAGGAATTGGCCTGTTGGTATGTCTGTGGGGAGTTATCTTCATCATTAATTGATGCAGGCAGTTTCCAGCCCACTGTGGGCGGCACCATTCCCTGGGGTAGGTGAGCCTTCAATTTACAGCTAGGTAAGCATGGACCAGAGAGCAAGACACCAAGCAGTCTTCCTCCAGGGTTTCTGTTTCAAGTACCTGCTGATTTACTAAATTGAATTCCTTCAGTGATAGGACTGTGACCTGAAACTATAAGCCAAATAAATACTCTCCTCCCCTGAGCTGCTTTTGGTTAGAGTATCTTCATCATCGGTATAGAATGAAGCTAGAACAATCACCACCACCACCACCATCATCATCCTCACTGCTACCACCAATGTGTGTCACGATGCCACATGGTACCTGTGGAGATCAGAGAACAGCTCTGTGGTGTCTGTCTTTCTGTCTTTCTCTTCTTCTACTTTACTTGTATTCTGGGAATCAGACTCAGGTCATCCAGCTTTTCAGGCAAATCCCTTATATGCTGAGTCATCTTACCAGCCTGTTTCTTTCCCTCTGTCTCAAGCATTTCACAAATGGAACTGGTGCTGCCGAAGACCAGCCCTGCTCTCTCAAGCCATTCCAGGGCCACCGTGAAGTCTGTTCTGTGCTCCCAGAGACCCTGGGTGTTTATTTTCAATATATTGAAAAAACTATGTATATGTGTATATGTGTGTATGTGTGTATGTGTGTATGTGTGTATGTGTGTACGTGTGTATGTGTGTATGTGTGTATGTATATATGTGTGTATGTGTGTATATGTATATATGTATGTATATAATATATGTATATATATGTATATGTATGTGTATATATGTGTGTATATGTGTATGTGTGTATGTGTGTATATATGTATATATGTGTATATGTATGTATATATGTATGTATATATGTATATGTGTATATGTGTATATGTATATATGTGTATATGTGTATATATACATATATATATACAAATAAATACTTTTCAATTATATTTCAAACATTTTATATGCGTGTGTAGATTTGATTACGCATGCACAAATGTGTGTGTGTGTGTGTGTGTGTGTGTGTGTGTGTGTGTGTAGATTAGCAGACATTTCTGGGAGTCTGTTTTCTCCCTCTACCCTCGGGCTCCAGGGATCAAAGTCAGGTGGCTGGCCTTGGCACCAAGCACCTTTTTAACTGCTGAGCCATCCCACTGGGATAGTTTGTAAATAATTTTCAAACTAGGGGTCTAGAGATGGATTTAAGTGCTTAGCCTGTTTATTTGAATTAAACCCTATGGTGTTACTAAAATAAATAAAACCCTTGGAAAGAAAAAGAAAAAGAAAAAGAAAAAATCTCTAGGCAGCAGTGTCATACACCTTTCATTCCAACACTCCAGAGTCAGAGGCAGGCAGGTCGCTCTGAGTTTGAAGTCAGCCAAGTCTACAGGGTGGGTTACAGGGCAGCCAAGACCACACACACACACACACACACACACACACACACACACACACACGGGTAAATTTCAGTTACAAATACTGTCTTACTGGATGTAGTGGTGTATGCTTTAATCCCAGTACCTGGGAGGTAGACACAGAGGAGCTCTGAGTTCAAGGCCAGGCTGATATGCATAGCAAGTTTCAGGACAGCCAGGGCTACAGAAAACTGAGATGGGGTCTCATATCACTCAGCCGGCCTCCCAGCTCTTTAAGGAGCCTAGGATGACCTTGCATTTTTGATCCTCCTGCCTCTACTTCATGGGCTCTGGGATGGCAGGCATGCACCACCACACCTGGTTTATGCAGTGCTGGGAACTGAACCCAGGGCTCTGTGGATGCTAGGCAAGTGCTCTACCAACTGAGCTCTATCTCCAGCCTAAGGAGAAGAGAAACATGATGAACGTATAGTTAAGTGTGCCTGTGAATGGGCTCCTGTGTGACATTTCGGTGCTCTGCAGCAAATGACATGGATCAATTCCAGACGTTGAGCCACACTTCCCCAAGCACAAGGATTTGAGGCCAGACCTACCTGGCTACAAATTCCATTCTCACTATCTGACTAGATGTCAAGAGACTTAATGTCTCCAAACAGGTTTCTTCTTCTTGAAAATGAGGTCATTTATTTCTAGCGGTATGGCAGGGATGGGAGATTTTACACGTGTTAAATCCCCCACACAGCGCCTGGTGCAGAATAGGTTCCAAAAAAATAGAAGCCACCATCATTGTGGAGAGTCTTATCACTGCAAGGGAAAGAAAGTAGGCATTGTCCAGAGGATGGTTCTCTCCCGGAGCCCATCTCTTCCCAGTCCCAGTTCCTGTGTTCTAAGACATAAGCAGACACTGGGTCTTCCTCCCTACCGAGTGTTTGAGAGCTTAAGGTAGCACCAGAATCTTTTAGACTTTGTGTTACAAATGGAGAAACTGAGTCTGAAGGAGATGAAGGCACGTATTCAAGACCATGCGTATTTCACGACTTCAGCTGCTGTTCTTGTTCCAAATTGCCACATCTCTTCTTCCCTAAGGAGACAGAAAGTCGACGGGTGGTGGTGCCGCACGCCTTTAATCCCAGCACTTGGGAGGCAGAGGCAGGCAGATTTCTGAGTTTGAGGCCAGCCTGGTCTACAGAGTGAGTTCCAGGACAGCCAGGGCTACACAGAGAAACCCTGTCTTGGGAAAAAAAAAAAAAAA
>JANHMN010000004.1:16366334-16398868 GCA_030674055.1 Rhabdomys pumilio | reverse complement strand
TGGCTCTCCTGAGATTCTTGCTCCTGCTCTTCCGGCTCTGCTTCGATCCTGTGGTGTGGTAGGAAGGAGTTATTAAGTAGCAAGGCCAGCCCCGGTCCCTTTGCCTGCTGTATAAAAAGAGGAAAGTGCTGTGAAGAACATGTCTCCCAGTGATGAGCCTGGACCACAAAGAGATCCCATCTCAAACCAAAACCAGTGGGCTAGAAGGAATGGCTCCGTGGATAAGAGCACTTACTGCTCTCACAGGGAACCAGAATCCAGTTCCCTGGCATCCATTTCAGACAGCTCACACCCGCCTGCAACTCCAGCCACAAAAGATCCAACACCCTCTTCTGGCCTTTAAGGGCACCTGCGCTCTTTCTAGTCCACATACCCACACACAGACACACAAAGCACACACGATTTAAAATAATAAAAAACTAAGCTTAAAAAATGTAAAGATTGCCTTTGAAATGAATGTTTATTTCCACATGAAGTTTAGAGGCCTTTTCTGTTTAGAAGGGAATATCTAAGAGTGAAAAGGATGCTCGGGTATCACATGTGGCTGCCAATCATCTATTCCAGAGAGTTCCCTCCGATTACAGAGGCTGTCAAAAACGTCTTCTCTTCAGAGAGATGTAAGCTCCTTTCTCCTCTGTATCTGAAGGTTAAATTTGGAAGTGGGACTCACATATTATTATTATTTTTCTCTGCACCACTCTTGAGAGTCAAATCCTGCCTTTCAGCTCAACTACAGCCCTGTGGTGCGCTAAGATGGCGTTATTAAGGAGGCTGGATGCTGGAAGGTGTGTGGGTTCCGGAGCCAGCCCCGCCCCTCTGCCCTGAAGAACACGCCTCTCAGCGATGACACTGCACATATGTGCACACAGCGGAAGGTCCACAAGGCCTAAGGGGTCCCAGCCTTAGGGGGCTCTAGGGGAAAAGGTACAAACTCCTTGTACCTCCATCTGGTCCTAGGATCCCAATCCATCATCCTCCATGTTCTTTCATAGTGCTTTCCTGTAGAATTTGGCCTTGTTTGTTTTCACAGTTGTACAAGGCGAGCATTAGCCATCTATTTTCTACTTAGAGATAGCCACCCGGAGCAAGTAGCAGGGCCCACGGAGCCAGCTGCTTCTGTGGAGATGTCAGCCCTGTCATTTCTTAGCTTTGAGACCTTGGGCTGTTTCCTCACCTTTAAAATGGGAATAATACAGTACGTAGCTCCTGGATTCCTTGGAGGAGATTCGGTGTGGAAAACTCTCCCCATAGCCGTGCCAGGGTTCCAGCGGACCCTTTGAGTAGGTGGGGCTGACATGGACAAAGGTCCTTTATATTTGTTCACTTGCTTGTTTATTATTTATCCATTGGTCATCTCCTTTTTTTTTAAATCTGGGTCTGGGTCTGGCGTAGCCCATGCTAGCCTCAAACCTCTACCTAGCAGAGGATGATCCTGAGCTGAGCGCTGGGGCCTGGCTTAACTAAGGAATAAGGAATTCTGTCTCTCACTTGGAAAAGTGTAAGGAAAAAGCCTTGTCACCTCCCTGGCTTCGTCTGTTGCGCTGAATGAATTCAGCAACTTTGAAGGCCCCAGCATTTCAGGAGATCTGTGGAGGTCCAGGACAGCTGGGGATGGCCTCTGCGCCTCCGTGGAAGGTTCCCTTGGTCCTGAGAAGACATAGAGGCATCTCAGAAGTGGTCCTCGCTTTTGTCAGACCATGTCCTTCCTGCCTGGTCCCCTCTCCCCTCACAGCAAATCATCATCTTTATCCACCCCATAATCCCTCACAGCACACAGAAGCCCATTCAACCACCGTCTTCTAAATACCAGATCACCTTTGTTGTTGTTGTTTAGTTTTTGTGTAAAAATGCCTGTTTGTTTGTTTGCTTTTGTTTTTGAGACAGCTCTCATGTAGTTGTCCTAGAACTCACACTGTAGACCAGGCTGGCCTAAAAACTCACAGAAGTCTGCCTGGCTCTGCCTCTTGAGTGCTGGGATCAAAGGTATGTACCACCATACCTGGTCCTAAATACCAAATTTTTAAAACACATATTTTAAATGTTTTATTTAGGATCTCTCTTATTTCTGCCACAAAACTGTATGCAGCTCTTTACATGGGTCTGGGGCTTGAATATAGGTCATCATGCTGGGGTTGTCTCCATGTCCCCCACCTCCTGTATCTGTTTGCTTTATTTCCTTGGACTGACTTTGCATTGACTAAGGTCCTTGCATGTGTCCTACTACCAGGCTACACCTCATGCCTGTAGCCCCTCAAATACCTATTTTTCTTTACACACGTCATTACATTTATTTTCATACACCCACATCATTGCATGTGCGGGAGGAGGTCAGAGGACAACCTTCGGGAGTTGATTTTCTCCTTTTTTGCATGTGGGGTCTAGGGATTGAACGTAGGTCTCCAGGGTCAGCAGCAGGTGTCCTTGCCTGCTGAGCCATCCTGTTGGTCTGTGGCTTATTGTTTCTTGGATAGGGTATTAACATGCAGCTCAGGTTGTCTTTGAACATGTGGTCATCCTGCTTCCACCTCCCAAGGAGACTGGGATCACAGGCATGCCCTGCCATGCCTGGTTCGACTTTCACAGTTTTTGAGGGACTGGAGAGAGAACTCAGCTGGTAAAGTGCTTGCTTAGCATGCAGGCTATGGGTTCAATCCCCAACACTGCATAAATCAGGCATGGTGTGTGCATGTCTGTAATACCAGCACTTAGGAGGTAAATTTGAGAGGATCAGAGGTTCAAGATCATCCTTGGTCATATAGCAAGCTGAAGACCAGTCTGAGCTACATAAGATTCTGTCCGCCCCCCTCTAAAAAATTAACAGGTGCCTATGGAGAGCCAGGTGGAGGCGTTTCTATTTCCTAGTCTGTTGGCCTCTCACAGCGCATAAGTATAACAACAGGTGCTAACATCACAGAGACTCAGAGAGGTACCATCCCTGCCCAAATTCACACAGCTGGTTGAGTGAAGCACGGGAGGGGGATGGGAGTGGGGGTCTCTCTTGGTCAGTTCTATCTCCTAAGCCTGGTTTCCTCTCTGATGTGAAGTCGCCTTTCTGGGTCCTGACTGACACATTCACCTCATGATTCTGTAGGAAGGTATTTCTGTTTTATAGATGGACCATTTGGGGTGTCAGAGCTCCCTCTGTTTTGCAGATTAGGACATTGAAGCTAAGAGAAAGTTGTTAGAAGCAAACCCAGATCCTCTGACTTCCTCTGTTCTCCAGCAGCCCCCTGGGAAGACAGTCTAGGTTGCCCTTAAACACTTTTTCCATCGTCCTGCCTCAGCCTGAATGCTGAGATTACAGTTGTCAGCTACCAGGTCTGGCACATTATTGTTTAAAAGAAAAAAAAGTTACTCAATACTACTTGTTAAAAATGACAGAGTCAGCTGGGCAGTGGTGGCGCACGCCTTTAATCCCAGCACTTGGGAGGCAGAGGCAGGCGGATTTCTGAGTTCGAGGCCAGCCTGGTCTACAGAGTGAGTTCCAGGACAGCCAGGGCTACACAGAGAAACCCTGTCTCAAAAAAACCAAAAAAAAAAAAAAAAAAAAAAAAAAAAAAAAAAAAAAAAAAAAAAAAGACAGAGTCTCAGCTTGACCAAAACATACTTAGGTTTTTGAACCCTGTGCCAGGCTGATCTAGCTCTTTCTTGTAACAGCCACTGTAACGTCCACCGTCAGCAAACAGTCTGTCAGTGTCTGTTTAGCTGCATCCCCTGCCCTATCTGACTGTGGCCATCCTTACTATCTGCTTCCTATTTCTTCCCTCATCCCCGCCCCACCCTGGGATGTCACTCAGCTGTCTCCAACAAGAACCCTGCTGGGTAGGTTTGGTCAGCATCTCCCTCTCACCCTTCGAGCTTCCAGCTCTGCCCCTTGGCTATAAACTCCACTTGTCCGAAATGTATTTGGAGTGAAGGTCTCTCTTCCTACTGCACAATTCCTTTGCTAGGGGCACTCGGTCTATCACAATGGCACTAACAAGGTCTGCTTTGCTATGCCTTGATGAAGATGGCCCAGAATTTTTCTCCTGAAAAAGGTGAGTAGAGACACTTGGGACAAACAAATTCTGCCTGCTTCCGTGGCTGGTTTAAACTTTTCAAAATATGTACCATAAACCCCAACACTCCTGGGGATATGGCTCAGTTGGCTGAGTGTGATTGCCTGGTATGCATGAGGCCTTGGGTTTAATCCCCTGTGCCACACAAAACCAAGCATTCTGGCCCGATAATCACAGAATGAAGGGTGCTCAAGGTCATCCTTGCAACGTAGGGAGTTTGAAGTCAGCCTGGACTACATGAGACCCTGTCTCCAATCAATCGGTTAGTTAGTCAATCAATCAAGCAGTCAGCCAATCAATCAATCAATCAATCAATCAATCTGTCAGTCAGTCAGTCAGCCAATCAGTCAGTAATCAACCTAACACTTCTCCAGTTACTGTAAGGAAGGACTTTTCGGTCACACTCACTGTCCTCAGTGTGCGCCACCTCTCTGTGGAGGCTTGAGCCCACATAGGTCCATCTGAGTCAAGAGTCTGTCCTTGCCTTCCCCACTGCCAGTCTCCTCGATGCTGGCCCCTGGGATCCCAATTCCCCAGACAGACTATTAAGCTCTTAATTAAATTCTCTTGTTAAAAGTGGAAGCAGAGGAAAACAAACAGCAACCAGCTCTGCTAATGCCTCTTGCTGGCTCAGGCCAAGCCTCATGACTGGCCTTGAAGTGATAGCCATCTTTGTCACTGGCTGTCCATGCCCACCCCTCTCTGTCCCTGGGAATTTCCTGTTGACTCTGGCCGGCTCAGCCTGTTCTGTCTGGTCCAGAGGAAATTGCCATGGGGGGCTCTGGCTTGTGGTTAGGAGTCTCTGTGCTGTTCTGGTCTGGGGTGAGTTCTTGAACTCCCAGCTGAAGAGGTAAGAAATGGAGACATGAGGGAGACATGTCCCCAAGGACAGCGAGTCACAGGCACAGCTGCTCCCAAGTGACCTCCAATCTCCCTTGAGCACACTCTGGTAAACAGAGGAGCCATGGAAAGCTGAGAAGGGCATCGAGAAGAGACTTGGGAAGCCCTAAGTGCATGGGAGATGTGCAACCAGGTCAGCCGTTAATAACCATCAGGACTAAAACCAAGTGAATGGTGAGCTAAGTGTCTTGGTGAATCTCATGCATGGGTGATTCCACTTAATTCCCTCAGCGTTTCCCTTCTTTCAGACAACCCGAGGTCCAGAGAGAGTAAGTGACCAACTCACAGTCACACAGCTAGGAAATGGGAAAGTTGAGAATCAAACCAAGAAATCTGGTTCCAGGATTCAAGCTCTTAACCGTACTTACTCCTCAGTTGCTTCCTCCTGGGTCTCCTAAGCTATCGGGGCTGAAACACTTGCACTGCTAAGACTCGAACCTCCCAGCTTTGACAACCTCTGATTTATTCACCATGTTGCCAGGCAGAGCTGGGAATATAACGATTAGCACGCTTTCGCTTTTGGCCTTAGGTTGTGAACTCCCTGAGAGTACAACGGCAGACCTTAATTCTCCTTGCTGACCCAATACCAATTACCACAGCAGTGTATATGGAAAAGAAAAGGCTATTTGGACTTCTGATTCCTGAGGGAACAGGTCTAACTGAAGTCCTGTCTCAGGCCTTGCAAGAGAGGTCATTCGTATCTTGTGCTTTCTCTCCTCATGATGGGCTGCAAACACTCAGTCCTTTCCTAACAAGGGTCTAGAGAGTTAGTAGAGGGGTTGGCATTGTGGGCTCTGCTGAATCATTCTGCTGTCCCCAGGGAAAAACCATATAAAGTCACTTCACCTGCTGGGGGGCAGACAGCAAGGCTGCCTGGGCAGGTCCTAAGCCCCAGGGAGGAAGGGAGGAATGAGAAACCAGTTCCCTGGAGAGCCTTTCCCTGGGCTCTGATTCCCATGCAGTCCCCATTGCTCCCTGGCGGCTTGTCCCCTGTGTCTAGACAGATCTCTTCTGAAGACTCTGCAGAGCACAGCCTGTCTGGTGACAAAGCCTGCCCCAGACACACGCTCCTAGACACGGGATTCATTTAGCACTCCTCAGAAAAGGCTAAGTCAGACTGCTACCTCTGAAGCAGAAGGGCTCTAGCAAATAGAAATGGCAAAATGGTGTCTCTCCCCTCCTCCTCTCTACTTCCCCCTTTCCCTCCTCTCCTCTTCCCCTCTCCTCTTTCTTCTCCTCCTCCTTTTCTTATTTCTTCTTGAGGCAGCTCAAGCTGGCCTTGAACTCCTGATCCTCCGGCTTCCACCTCCTGAGTGCTGGGATCTCGGGCATGTACCACCATGAATGGCTTGTCTGGAGCTTGAGAATCAAACTCAGGGGTTGGTGTTTGCTAGCTGATCTGTGTTCCCAGCCCTCTTCCTCCATTATGTACCCACCTATCTAGCCTTGAATGAATGCTTATGGCATGCCAGCCAGAGTTGACCTAGACCTTGGGTGTAGCAAAATGACTTAGGTCAACTTGCCCAGCCGGGAACTCATCACACTGTGGAAGATGGACTCAGAGTAATTGTGTGGGATCCCATTGCAATCACAGTGATAAGAGACTCTTCTGGAGCTCCCTGCTAGCCTGGCGGGTATTACATGACTTAAGTGTGGTCTTCCTCAGTTGTAACCTTGTGAGGTAAGACACCTTTACCATGGTCATGATGTGACACACTCGTCAGGGTCCCCAGACCTGGAACGTGTACCCAAGGTTATGCAAGCCATGGACCGCTGAAGTCAAGAGTCAAAGCAGACGGGATCTGCACGTGCACACTTAAGCCCACTTTGGTATGAACCTCCCAGGAGGAAGCCACTCTTCTGCACATCAGGGATATGAGGACCACCCAGAGAAGGGGTAACTAAGCTAGGCCTGGAGGAAGAGACTGGTAAACCCAGAAGGTAGGAAAGGGTCTGTCAGTGAGAGGAAGTGAGAGCTTTCCAGACGCCAGAAAAAATGAGAGCCAGGTCTTACTGTGAAAGAGCAGGGGTGTAGAGATAGAAGAGTTTGAGAAGACCTGGGGTGCCAGAACAAGACAAGGTGGGCCTCTCAGGAGGCTGTGGGAGGAGCTAGAGATGCCAAAGTCTTAGCTAGAGACTCAGAGGGCTCAGGAAGTTGGCTTCCGGGAAGCCAGAGGGTGACTTGGAGAAGACAGGAAGCTGAGAATCGCACCCCGCCCCCACAGTGTTCTCTCTCACTCTTTTCTCCTTATTGTGGTGACAGTGATTCGGACTACAAAGGTCCTGGGGGTAATGAGCCCCTGGGTATCAGGGCACCAGGACAGCCGGCTTGCCATGTGAGGTCATGCCTTGCCTTTGCTTACACCTTTCTCCAGTTCTCAATGCCCAAGAGTGAAAAGAAATCCCTGTCACCTGGCCTTCAAGCCTCTTTAAGCCCTTCTTGGTCCTCCAGCACATGGTTCCTGCTGCACATCTCACTTACTTGATACAACTACGCCCATCCAGAGCCCCTGCAGCAAGTACCCATCCTGCATTTGTTCGTTTAGTGCCTCTGCACAGCGTCTGCCCCCAGGGAACCTTCTCCGCATCCTTTGCCTAGATGCCTCCTGCTCAGGCCTCAAAGGCTCAAGGGCAGGGTGACCCCTCCCATGTGCCCACACTCAAGGGCTTGCATACCTCTTCCTCTCCCTCTTCTTCTCCTCCTCACATTGTGCTGTGCTCAGCTGTGTGGAGGTTTCCTCCCAGGGGGACATAGATGGCACTTTGTACAAATGCTAGTCCCAGGAAGGACTGAGAATCTGACGTGAGCCCGCTTCATTGGCCTAGCTACCTCCATCAACATTGTCCGGGACTGTTTTATAAGCAGGTGCTACTAGAAGGCATCGCTTCAGGTTTGTCCTTTTCTTCTGTCCTTTCTTCATCACCACCATCATCATCATCATCACTACACTATTCTGAGACAATTTCATGGAGTCTAGACTGGCCTCAGACTCCCTGTGAATGCAGCCAGTGACCTTGAACTTCTAATCTTCTCTAGTGCTGGGATTACAGGTATGTGCTGCTACTATTTGTTTATTAGACGCTGGGTGTTGAAGTCAGGGGTTTGTGTATGCTAAGCAAGCATGCTGCCAACTGAGCTATGCTGCTCATATCTTCTCTCAGGGTTGCTTTAGGGACTTTTGATAACACACACACACACACACACACATACACACACACACACAGGCTCGTGACATGCTGCTGTCTACTCTGAAGTGTGTAATTTTTAGCTGCAAGACCTCAGGGTAGGGACCTTGGCAGCTGCTATGCTGGGCTGTGTATCAAGACCCTCTCTCTGGTCCTCCACAGGATTTTACCCAGGACACTGGTAACACAGCCTATATTAAAACCACCTATGTTTGGCATTGCTCAATCTCTCCCATCTCCTATGTGGGAAAAGAGCCAAGGGCCTAAAGAGAGAGGAGGCTGATTGAGGTGTGGTTACCCATAACTCCTGTCTATTCATGCCGGTGATTTATTTGCCTGGGATCTGCGCTAAGACAAAAAGAACCTCTGCATTATTAATGACCATTGATCACAGCCTTCCAAAAAAGAGAGACTGAGAGAGATGGAGGCTCCAAGCCAATCACAAATGACAGACCAGGAGAGCAAGGGGTGGGGGCGGGAGGGGATGGCCAGGTGGGCAGAGAGTTTGGTGCAAATAGAAGGACAACGAAGGACGCGGCGAGCAAGGCGTGGAATAGCTGCTGAGTTCTTAGTGTGCTGGTGTGCCAGATGTCAAACAGATGTGGGTGCTGGTGGGCACTTCCGGATCTCCCTATGCACCGCCCTCCCGAGGAGATGAGAAGACACAACTTTTACCAGGGATGAAAAGTCGTGGTCACTTCATCATGCTAATTGGGGTCAATTCATCAAGAACACATAACCAGTCTACTGGTGGATGCTGGTGACAACAGGCTTGAGAACATACAAACAGTAAGGTGACACAGTGGACAAGGACACGGAAGGCCAAGTCCACCCGAGCTGTGCGGAACCTGGTCAAGCAGGAATCTTTGCCCTCCCTGTCTTTGAACTCAGCCTCCCACCCCTTTTTTTTTTTCCCCTTTCTGGTTCTCTGCATCTGCAGCCCATACTAAACGCTGAATAAGGGAGCTGGCGGTCAGATCTGCTGCCCCAACTCTGGGATCACTCTGCTTGCCCAGCAGGAAACTGACTGTACCCATTCCACCTCTGGTGTGTGGCCCCGGGATGCTTCCTACCTCCGGTCTGTCCTGAAAGGCTGCTTTCCGGGTGAGACTTCCTACCCTCCCTGCCCCACCTCCGCCTCCGACCACCCTGTCCACTCCCCACCTCCTCTCTTGTTTTATTTTCCTCCTGAAACATCTGTCATCTCATTAAGTGCATCGCATCCGCCCCAGTAGAACGTGAGCCCCAAGGGGCGGGGGTTGCACAATGGTTTTAAAACCCAGTGCATAGCCGGTGCAGATATAAAGCAGATCAATAAATACTTGCTAAATTAAAGGTAGGGGGCGGGAGATTCAGCTTGTGAGAAACCGCGGATGGAGTCTAGGGACGGTCCACTTTCCCCGGACAGTCTGTTCCTTCCTACAGGTGGGCCTCCTCCATCCGCGTCCGAGGCGTCCTTCCACAGTGGGGTTGGGGCAGGGGCTCCGGGCGGGCCTCCCCAGCTGTGGGCGGGAGGCCGAGTAGGGAGCGAGCCCAGCGGGGGAGGAGCCGGGGAGCAGAGTGCGGAGCAGCGGCGGGCGCGGGCAGGAGCGCGGAGCCCGAGCTGCAGGCGCGGAGGGCGGTGGCGCCCGGAGCTCAGCGGGGTCGTGGAGGAGGCCCGGCTGCAGCCCGCAGGGGTGCGGGGCACCCATAGGGTTGGCCCGTACCTCCCGGCGGGGAGCCGGTAAGCGCGGGAGCTCGGGGCGTCGCAGCCTCGCGGGGCTGAGCCTGGCCGGGCGGGTCCCGATGGGTCACCTGGCGTCCCGCCTCTGTGCATCTCTCGGAAGGGAGAGGAGCGCACCGAAAGATGGTCCCAAAGGACCATCGGGGTCCGAAGGGAGCATCCCGGATTGTTGTCCAGAGCCCTGGGTCGTGGGGTGGGCCGAGGGATCCCCCAGGGGAGGCTGCGGGACCCTGGGAGAGTGTCCTCTGTGTCCTGCGCTCTGGGAAGATCCCACTGGGCAGGAGTCCCCCACCCCACCCCCCAGGCCCGAGGTGAGATATCCCCCCAGGTGGCCCCGGTGATGGCCTAGGGGAGCGGGGAGCCCTCTACCGGCCAGGTCTCGGGGTGACGCCAGTTCGGGAGGGGACTTGAAGAAGCGTCCAGTTTGGAGCTTGGGTTTGGAAAGGGCCCTGACTTGCTCGTGACCTTGGGCAGGTCACTGCTTCTCTCTGAGCCTCAGTGTGCACATCTTTCAAATGGAGAGGACGCTTCCCTTTCACTGAGGATTGGTGGGAATGGGTGAGAGGCTGTGGATGACTTTTTATACGCGATAAAGTTCTCTGCAAATCCAGGCTTCTTGAGCAGCATTAGAACTGCAAAGCTCGGGGAGACTGGCTTTATTGCAGTTGGGAGGAAGGGGGACAAAATCTTGCCCAAAGTCACAGTACTTGTAGAATATACGATTCAACCCCCCTGACGGTTTGAAGACCGTCAGAGATGAAGCCCCTGATGCGCTCAGCTGGCTGCATTAACAAAGTAGCCCTGGCCACTTAGCTGCGGTGTAGTAGCAACCTCAAAGCTCAACTGCAGGAGTTATCAACTTGTGGGCCGCGACCCCATTGAGCCTCCACCAACCCTTTACAAGTGTCGCCTAAGATTTTTACATTATGATTTATAAAAGCAGCAAAATTATAATTAAGAAGTAGCAACAAAAATTATTTTATGGTTGAAGGTCACCACGATATGAAGAATTGTGTTAAAGGGTGTTTAAGGGCCGAGCAGTGGTGGTGCACGCCTTTAATCCCAGCACTTGGGAGGCAGAGGCAGGTGGATTTCTGAGTTCAAGGCCAGCCTGGTCTACAGAGTGAGTTCCAGGACAGCCAGGGCTACACAGAGAGACCCTGTCTCGAAAAACAAACAAACAAACAAACAAACAAGGGTGTTAAAGGAAGTTTGTATTGCAGGTCTGTGCTTTCCTCTGGACGCCAGTGACACTGGCTAGACTTTCCTGTAAGGGGCCTTTTATGACAACCTCAAGCTGGCCACTTGGGTAGCTGGGCTTTGATCATTGATACTTCCCAGTTGGTTTGCAGAAAGTAGGCTTTATTCAAGAGATCAGGACTCCATTGGAGGCTGGAGTCCAGGCCAGTGGGTATACGTGGTGGGGTCCAGTGTCTCCCCTCTTCTCCATCCGATGACAGGGCCAGGACTATAGAGATGCCTCCTTGTGTTTGCCAGCTCCCTGATAGAGTGGATCTGCTGTGATCCCTTCTCTCTTTGGATGGATAACATTTCTTTGGATGGATAACATTTCTTTTTGGCAAGGTTGATGTGAACACAGACAGAAATATGGATCCTCTGAGGCTGGAGTTCCCAGATCTGAGAGGGAGTCCTCCTTGTTGAGATGGTTCCCACCAGGCCTACAGAGCCCAAGGTCAGCAGCAGCACACAGGAAACCAGATCCAATCTAAGGTGCTCCCCCAAGCTCCCCTCCACAGTTAACACTGTGGCCACACGTTCCCTCTGAAACAGGGTTCTCGGGCTCCTTTGACTAAACACTGTCTTTCCTCTTTGTTGGTTTTTTCAGGCTCATCTTCGTATGCCCAGGCACTGGGTGCCCTGCTGTCCTGGGCCCTCCTCCCTGCTTATGGTAGACCCTCTCCCTGGGTGATCTCACCTTCCCGTGGGCTCTCCATACCACCTTTGTGCGCATGACTCACAGGTGGATGTTACTGTCAGCCAGCCACTAGTCAGGCCCTGGGGACACAACGATGAGCTAGACGGAACTGTGTTATGTGGGTACAGTAGGGGTGTGGAGTGGAGAGACAGTCAGTAAACAGACAAGTGGAAAGCATCATGTTAAGTGCCAGAGTGATCTCAGGAGTGGCCCTGGACACGAGGAGAGCTGCTGTGTGTTGGTGGGTGAAGTGGGGTGCTGACTGGGGAGGCAGGAAGGAGCTGATGTGGAAACGGTGTTGGTGTCAAGGCAGACAGGGAGGGACTCATAGATCATGGCAAGGCTTTGGATTTTATCCTGGATGATCAGGGGCCAATGGAGGAAATACGATAAATGGAGTACAGAAGCCAGGAGTGCTACCCCAGACCTATAATCCCAGCACTCAGGACGCAGAGGTGGTTGGGTTTCAAGTTTGAGGCTAGCCTGGGCTACGAAATAAGACTCTGTGTCAAAAACAAAGAGAGAGAGCAAGCGAGCATGGGAAAAGGAAAACTGATATTTTTGTTATTATTACTACCATTATTATTTATTATGTAGGGAGTGAGGTCTGGGGGGCCAAACTCAGAACCTGTGCATGCTAGGTCAACACTCTAGCCAGGCTTGGACCCAATGCTGCTGATTTCTCCTGAGTGCTTTTGGGCCTTACAAACAGACTTATTCTAGATTAGTCACAAGTGGTGTAGTCTGGAGTCGGGAGGGGGTGAGATTATCTATAACGAGCTTCTAGCCATAGCAGGAGGAGACATAAATAGACTTGGAGTCAGGAGATTAAAGGAGAGAGATTTGAGGTCTAGGGTACAGTTCAGTTGGTACAGTGCTTGCCTAACTAGCCCGACAGGGCCCTGGTTTGATCCCTAGTGCTGCATACAACTGGGCATGATGGTACACATCTGTAATCCAGATGTGTCAGGACGTAGAGGCAGGAGTTCAAGGTCACTCCTACTTGAAAGCCAGCCTATGCTACCTGTGACTCTGCAGAGAGTAGGTAGTATTTCATGCTGGTGGACCAGGAAAGAGCTTCCTGGAGGAGGTGGCTTCTATAGCAGAGACATGGTGTGTCCAGGCAGACAGAACAGTCCAAAGTAAGTCCCAAATATGTGGAAAGAGGAAACAGAACCTGGAAGGGTGTAAGTTACCTGGGCTGTTAAGACTGAGGCTCTCAACAGTGCCATTGACCATGGGGGCCTCAGCATCCTCCTTTTTATGAGATAGCTGGTTAAATGCCAGGGGGAGGGCTGGAGAGATGGCTCAGTGGTTAAGAGCACTGACTGTTCTTCCAGAGGTCCTGAGTTCAATTCCCAGCAACCACATGGTGGCTCACAATCATCTGTAATGGGATCTGATGCCCTCTTCTGGTGTGTCTGAAGAGAGCAATGGTGTACTCATATACATAAAATAAATAAATCTTTAAAAAAAAAATGCCATGGGGAAGCAGCAGAAAAAACTCTTAGTTTGGGTACTGGGTTAGGGGCTCAGCTGCAGAGTGCTTGCCTCATGTGCATGAAACCCTGGGTTCCACCCCAATCTAAAAAGCATCAAGAGGGGCTGACAGGATGGCTCAGTGGGCATTGCTGCCAAGCCTGTTGACCTGACCTGAGTTTGATCCCTAGGATCACCACGGTGGAAGGAGAGAAGGGATACCACAAGCTGTCCTCTGACCCAAACAAAGCAAGAACAATACATTAAAGTAAGAAGTTGGTCCTAGTGGTACATACCTGTAAACTTGTCACTCAGGAGGCAGAGCATGAGGGTGTCCAGTCTGAGGCCAATCTAGGCTATATCTTATCTGGGACATGCTCATCTGGCATGCACAAGGCCCTGGGTTTGGTTAGCAATATGGCGGCCAGCCAAGTCATAGTCTGGGTGAGAGAACTTGACTGAATTAATTAATTAATTAATTGGCTAGTTGGTTGGTTGGTTAGCTTTTTGGAGACATGATTTCCTGTGTAGCCATGGATGTTCTGGAATTCTCTCTGTAGACTAGGCTGGCCTCAGACTCACAGAGCTCCACCTGCCTTTGCTTCTGCCGGGATTAAAGGTGGGCCCCACCACCACACTTTGGCTGAGTTTTGAGCTACTTACTGTAGGGACGTCAGATAGACTCACCACAAGGCATTTGGATTACTAGAGATGAGGGAACAGGTCTAAGAAGGGTAAAATCATCTGTATTCTTTCATGCATTCTTTGAGTAAATTTTTATTGATCGTCTGTATCAACTCTAAAATGTTTAGCTATGAACAAAGTCAAGTCCCTGTTCTCTTTCTTGTGGGGAGAAGACAGATGCAGAAGCTCTGCATTGCAGAGTGAGGCGGGCCCTGCGTTAGGGACAGATTGACACACACAGGGGAGAAAGGGCATTTCAGTGATGGGGAGGTTAAACAGGGAGTCCTGGAGTTGGCTGGGGAAGGACACTGGGCTCCACCACCCATGTGTCATTCCCTTCTAGAATTTCAGTCTAGCAGGGACACAGTAAGTCAGCAACTGAGGACAGTCGAAGAGGCCAAATGTAATCCTCCATCAGAAACTTAGTACGGAGAGCAGGAGTGATCAGTTCTACTCTGGGCTCCAGGGAAACTTCCAGAAAGCATTCTTTGGAGTGGGTAAGAGAGACTGCTGTACAAGCAAGGAGACCTGAGTTCAAGTTCCCAGCACCCATGTGACAAAAGCCATACATGGCTGTGTAACCTGTAACCCCAGCTCTGGGGAGCAGAGACAGGCAGATCCCGGGAGCTCAAAGGTCAGCGTCAGCCATAACTTAAGTGGTGACCTTGGAAGACCTTATCTCAAGGGACTGAGGCTGAGACTGTTTGGGGAGGACACCCCGTGTCCTCATTTGCCTGGTACACACACATGCGCATACATGGACCACACACTCATTATATACATACAGTGAAGATTTTAAACAATTAAAAAAAAAAAGAAAGGCATTCTGGGTAGTGGGAGTGACCTACGGAGACAGAGAAGCAAAAGAACTACTGTTTTTCCAAGTACAGTCCTCAGCCAAGAGGTGGGGCTTCGATGAGTCCACATACGGGAGGGGAAGAAGCCAGTTCAAATGGTCTTTGCAACGCGGTAAATGGCAGGAAGTGAAAGGGATTTAGGGTGACTGCTGGCAGGTGTTCTGCAAGCTTCAGTCCTGTGCCTCAAAGCCACTCTCAGTAGAGTCTTGGGGTGACAGCAGGTTGTCTCTCGATGTTGCTTTTCATGGCTCCTGATGCATACTCTATCATCCTCTCTGGACATCCCAGGCACAGAAACTGTTTCTAGACATCATTTTAAGTCTCCCAAGATCAATGTCAGATGTGGGTCCCTCATACCTTCCAGAGTTATTGAGTGGGGGTAGGGACATCGAGGCTAAGTGACTTACCCAAGATCACAGAGTTAGTAAACAGGGCTGGGAAGCAAGCCGTCTATCTGATTCCACAGGTTACCTCATGTGTACCTGCCAGCAGGGAAACCAGATGGTAGCTAGTGGGTTTGGATCCTTTAAAAACACCAAGATTCCCTGTTTGGTTTCCAGGAAATATATCTCTGTTGTTATTGCCTTGTTTACCCATGGTGGAGAAATCAACTTCTCTTCAGCCCCAAAGAGAAGAGTGGGCTCAATCCATGAGTGCTCTCTAGAGATCCAGATGTGTAGCATCTGGGGGTGAGGAGAGGAGGCAGGTTATTATGCTCCAGGCCAAGAAGTGCAGTTCAAAAGGCCTGTATGGCTGGCCTGACTGTGCTATCAGATTTGCTGTTGATGGAAGAGGTCTTGGGGGTGGGGTGGGAGGCGTGAAAACAACAGAAGCATATGTCACCAGCAGGGCAGGACTTCCCCTGAGTATGTGTGCCCTTCATTTCAGGTTCACACTGCAAGTGAGAGTCTTGGGGTCTGGAGACTTGGTCTCCACCTGTAATTCACTGGGTGGCTTGATGAAGCGTCTCACACTTTCTGAGTCTGTCTCCTTATCAGCATTGCTGGTGGAGCTGGATTCATTGGTCCCTAAAATCCCTTCCCACTCTGACATCTAGGTCTGTTGTGTGCAGCCCGCTCTACCCCCTCTCCTTCCCCTTCACACACTGTTCGGTATGAGCCATACAGCCTGGTCCCAGCAGCCTCACCTGCAGCAAGCCAGGGTGGCTGTCAGGCCCTCTCCATGCACAGCCAAGTGTGAGCCGTGCTGCATGCCATGTCCCCCTTTCCTCTGGGATCTGCCAAGTACTGAACAAAGATGTCAACCATCTACCTACGGGCCTGGTGGGAGAAGGGACTGCCAGGAGAGCATACTGGAACTCAGCAGGAATAAAGCTCCTTCCCTCTATTTTCCTCTCCCCACTCCTTCCCTTTTCTCCTTTTTCTTAGATAAAGGTATGTAGCCCAGGTTGGCTTCAAACTGCCTCAGCCTCCCAAATGCCAGAATGAGCCACCAGGCTTAACTAAGGTGTCCTGTATATTTGCAGGCCTGCACCCAACAAATCTCTGTGGGGAGAGAAAGGAAACCTGGACAAGCTTTCGCATCTTCGGAGCCAGGCAAAACCAAATCCCGGTGCTAAAATTTCGTCCTAGTTCTGAATGTGCTTCTAAGCTACAGCTTCCTCCCCTGGGATACAGTAGAAAGGACTGTGATTGGACGTAATGAGTGTCTATAGGAGACGGTTAACACAATGTCTGGCAAGCTCTTTTTTAGGCTGGCCACCCACGTGGCCTCCCTAGCCGCCCTATTCCCCTGGCCAGAAATGCAGTTCTCAGAAGACAAAATTCCAAAAGTGACCCCTAGGGGGCAATAGCACCTTGTTTGCAATTTCTTGTTCTGGGGCTGCACTGTCCAGCCTTTGGTGTCTCGGGTGGGGAGTAGGGGAAAGGGGTGTGTCTGTGTGTGTGTGTGTGTGTGTGTCAGTATGTCTGTGTGTCTCTGTATCTGTATGTATGTGTCTGTGTGTGTCTGTCTGTCTGTGTATGTACCTGTGTGTTTCTCTGTGTGTGTCTCTGTGTGTGTCTGTGTATCTCTGTGTGTGTCTGTGTTTGTGTGTATTTGTATATGTCTCTGTGTGTATGTGTCTCTGTGCATGTGTGTCTGGGTGTGTCTGGGTGTGTTTGTGTGTGTCTGTATGTCTGTGTGTGGCTGGGTGTGTTTCTGTGTGTGTTTCTGTGTGTGTGTGTGTGTGTGTGTGTGTGTGTGCGTGTGTGTCTGTCTGTGTCTGTGTCTCTCCCTCCCTCTCTCTCTCTCTCTCTCTTTCTCTCTCTCTCTCTCTCTCTCTTTCTCTCTCTCTCACTCTCTCTCTCTCTCTCTGTGTGTGTGTAGGAGTCTGTGTGTATCTGCCTGTCTGTGTATAGGATCTCACTGTGTTGCCTAGGTTAGCCTGAAACTCTGTTTTCATCCTCACAAGTGCTGGGATTCCAGGTGTGTGTCTGTCAGCTTAAGTCATGTCTCCATGTCTACATCTCAAGTGCTCAGTGACCTCAATAATAACTTCTAGAGTCCCCAACTCCGGCTCTCAATCTAGCTGTGCCAGGCATGGCCTTAAGAGACTCATTTCTCATTCTGTCTCTCCTGTAAACAGTGCACTGATCCAGTCTCAGGGACAGTGCTAGGGGCAGGTAGAGGGGCTTTAAGATCTCACTGCCCACTTTCCCACATGTACAGTGGCAAAGGCTCTTGCTTCTAGGCCTCTGGTTGGCTTGTTTGCAGTGGCCTTTGGCCTGTTGAGGGCTCCTAACAACCCAGAGAAGAGCAAACCTGAACTCCTAAACTGGTTCAAAGGCCCTGAAAACAGGTCTCTCCTGTATGTGACATTTTATCGATCTTCAGCCATCAGTGATGGCCCTATCTCTGTGTCACCCCAGGCAGGCCACGTGAGAGAAGCACTTGAGGAATTTTTAGAAATTACAGTGTCTCTCCCAGAGGGTGAGGCGCAGACAACTGTGGGTGTTGGTTTGTTTTAGGTCTTGGCTTGGCATCTCCCTTTACCCACTGCACGCTGCTGAATTCAGAACTTAGACCTTTGAAAAACAAGAGCCGTTGAGCTACATCTCCAGAACCCTGTTTTCTTTTCTTTCTTTTTCCTCTTGAATCAGTGTCTCCCTCAGTTGCCCGGACTGGCCTGAAACTCACTCTGCCATTCAGGCAAACCTTGAAATTTTTCAATCTCCCTGCCTCAGCCTCCTGAGTCGCTGGGGCTACATGCCTGTGTTTCCAGGTCTAGCCACTTATGTTTTACAGAAGTTCCCTAGGTTTTACTTCTCAGGGCGAGTCTCTAATTTGATCCAAGATTATCTTTTTGAAGTTTGAGACCTGAGCATCAAATAAGGAACTGACTTAAGAGTTACATAGAGTTAGTAGCAGAGCCAAGCAAAAGCCCTAGGACCTCTGCCTCTGCTAGACCCTGGTCTTCAAGTCATCTGCCTTCTGCTTGGTGTCTGACATGGACATTTAAAGGTTAATTTTTCTTGTGTATCTGTGTGAGAGTCCATGCACATGAATACAGGTGCCCCAGGTACAGAAGCATCAAAGCCCTGGAGCTCCTGTTATGAGCAGTTGTGAGTTGCCTAACATGGATGCTGGGAACTCAACTTGAGTCCTCAACAAGAGCAGCAAAGGCTCTTAACCACTGAGCCATCTCTATAGCCCCCAATATAAACTCTTGTCAGTCATAGGGGGAATAAAACCTAGCCCTTGTCCTCCAGGAACTCATGTGGAGTTAGAGATGAGCCCTCGGGGGAGGACACCTGGGCTGCCTAGGGCAGGCAGACTAGGAAAGACATCTCAAGTATGCAGTAGTCCAGTCCACAAGGGTGCCCAGGACTGAGACAACCACAGGGCAGAAGAGATGACACTTTGCAAGCACAGGAGAACAAGGAAGAGGCAGAGGTCTAGCGGGGGAGATAGCCCTGCCACAAAAGCAGGCAGATGTCTGTTGCTGAAGTATGAAGATGCCAGCAGACTGAGTCAGACCTTGTTAGAGGCAGAAAGACTGTTCATAGTGGGGCCCTTAAACCAAGCAGCAGCGAAAGTGCTGTGGAAGCCCCAGGGGGATTTTAAGGGAATGACGTAGCAGATAATTAGCTGAAAATAAGATTCTGGAGAGGTAGATGATCTCAGCGTTCAAGGGCAGACTGGTATAGATAGGTAGTTTCAGGCCAGCCTGAGCTACATAGTGAGACCTGGTCTCAAAAAAAAAAAATTGTTTCTAAGTTATGTGACTATAACCTCTCCCTTCCACTCCCCTTTTTGTGATGATGTAAGATGATACAATGGCTGAGTGATGAGGAACCAGGTGAATGTCACAGGCACCAGTGTAGTGTTAAGTGACAGCCATATATGGGGCATCAGAACAGAGTGCCGTGAGAGCAAACAGTGGTCCCAGTGGAGACAGCCCCTGGGTGACTAATGGGCAAGAAGTGAGCATACACACATGTGCTGTGTGGCTATGCCAAGCAAGAGATGAGTCACCTCTGGGCCAGTCTAAACAGGACTGCAAGATTTTATCATGCTGCTCAGAGCGGGGCACAACTTATAACTTAGAAATTGTTTTTTTTTTTTTTTTTTTCTAGAACTTTCCATGTCATACTTTGAACCAGAGTTGACTCTGGGTAAGAAAAGGGCGAAAAGATAACTAGGGGGCCACAGTGGCTACAACTGATGGAGCATTTGTTAGACAGCCCAAATAGGCCATTCATACTTAGCCACAAGCTATATGATGCTGGGCTGCGATTATTTTCTTTTATTATTTATTAATTAATTTATTTATTCATTTACATCCCAAACACTGCCTCCTGCCTCCTGGTCTCCTCCTCCCCCCAGACTTCTTCACCCCCCTCTCCTCTGAGAGGGTGGGGAGCCCTGGGTATCCCCCAACTCTAGTACATCAAGTCTCGGCAGGATTAAGTGTAAAGTCTCTCACTGAGGTCAGACAAGGCAGCCCTGTTGGAAAACTGATTTCATAGTCAGACTACAGCTTTAGGGACAGTCCCATTACAGTTGTTGGGGAGCCACATGGAGATGTTGCCCATGTCAGCACTTGACTGGCTGAGGCAGGAAGATCAACATGGGTTAATCTGAGGCTAGCCTAGCAAGGCAAAGTCTCAAAACAAAGCAAAAGTCATATTGGATCCTGTCCTTAACGAGGGGATTATTTGCAGGTTGGCTATGCAGTGACTATGAGACCCTCTTAGGATACAAGACACTGGATCTTTTGTTGTTTTTTTTCAAGACAGGGTTTCTCTGTGTAGCCTTGGCTGTCCTGGAACTCACTATGTAGACCAGGCTGGCCTTGAACTCACAAAGATCCACCTGCCTCTACGTCCTGAGTGCTGGATTCAAAGGCATGTACCAGTATACCCAGCTAAGACACTGTGTCTTAAAGAAAGGAAAGAAGAAGGAAGGAAGGAAGGAAGGAAGGAAGGAAGGAAGG
The DNA here is from genome assembly GCA_030674055.1 of Rhabdomys pumilio. Lineage (NCBI taxonomy): Eukaryota > Metazoa > Chordata > Mammalia > Rodentia > Muridae > Rhabdomys > Rhabdomys pumilio. Next base: position 16,378,608 of record JANHMN010000004.1, on the reverse strand, counting down.
AAGGAAGGAAGGAAGAAGAAAAAAGGTGTTTACCTTCTACATTTTCCAGATTGTTTTTTTGAGACAGGGTCTCTCTACAGAGCCATAGCTGTCTTGTAACTCACTGTGTAGACCAGGCTGACCTCAAAAATCACAGAGATCTGCCTGCCTCTACTTCCTGAGAGCTAAGACTAAAGGTCTGTGCTACCATGTGTCTTAGTTAGGGTTTTACTGCTGTGAACAGACACCATGACCAAGGCAACTCTTACAAGAACAACATTTAATTGGGGCCAGCTTACAGGCTCAGAGGTTCAGTCCATTATCATCAAGGTGGGAACATGGCAGCCTCCAGGCAGGCATGGTGCAGGAGGAGCTGAGAGTTCTACATCTTCATCTGAAGGCTGCTAGCAGAAGACTCACTTCCATGCAGCTAAGATGAGGGTTTTAAAGCCCACACCCACAGTGACACACCTACTCCAATAAGGCCACACCTCCTAATAGTGCCATTCCCTGGGCTGAGCACATACATATACACCATGCCTGACTTTTTTTTCCAGATTTTTATTCTTTAATATGTCTGTGTGTGTGTCTCTCTCTGTGTGTATATGAGTGCATGTGTGTCTGTGCGTGTGCCTACATGAGTGCAGGTGCCTGAGGAAGCCAGAACTGTCAGATCCTCTGGAGCTGGCGTCACAGTCGTGAGCTGCCTGACGTGAGCTGTGGTCCACAGTAGAGTCCTCTGCAGAGCAGGAAGTTCTCCTAACTATTGAGCCATCCCTCCAGCCCCACTTTCCAGCTTTTATAATTTCAGTGGTTGAACCTTGAAGCTGATTTATTTGTACCTCAAGATACTTATTAAAGCTTAGAATTAGCACTAATGTACACACACACACACACACACACACACACACACACACACACACACTCTGCCATAGCCATGGGAGGATTTTTCTGTCTGTGTCACATACATGACATTTAACTCTTGCTTCATCGCCAGGAAGCGTGCCCGATACCTTGATTTTCCGGTAGAGAAGGGCTCCGACTGTGGGCCGTCCCTCACAGGACAGAGAGTGGGATCAGATAACAGCTGTGGAGGCCTTTTGTAAAATGGAAAGTGCTCTGATTTGTGGAGAGCTATTCCCCTACCCAGGGCTCACTCATCCGTACAACACAGCTCCTACAGAGAATGCAGACATGAATTCCTCTGTGGGGGATTTATTCTACTGCAACAAATCTTTGATCAGAAAGCCCTGGAATTTTTTTTTCCCCTCTAAAAGGCTGAAACTGGCTTCTGTGGAGCCATTAGTCCGCTTTGTCTCTGGTAAGTTTTATGACTCAGTTAAAGACTCTTCAGAAAGAAGAAGGGACCGATCTTTTCCCCAAGCCCAGAGCAGGAAGCTTAGGTTGAGGGGTTGGGAGAGGACCCCTGCTATGTGCCAGTTTCTCTGCCAAGGGTGTCCTGACTTTGTTGAAACCACAGGAGGATTCTGGGAGGGAAGTAGTGGTGCTCTAATTGACAAATGAGGACGGGCCGGGAGGAAAAGAGCCTTGCTTCCAGCTCCACAAGGGAGTTGTTTGGTGGGAAGAACTGAAAAGCTGTCTTGTGTGACTTTTCAGGGCCAGCTGGGTCCTTTTGACTCAGCTGAGAGAAGATTGAGCTGGCAAGTAAAGCTTCCTGGTAAGAGGTCACTCAGACATCCAAGGATGGGGCCCCTTGCTTACAGGCAGTCCCTTGCTTACAGGCAGTGCAGTGCGCTCTCTCTCTCTCTCTCTCTCTCTCTCTCTCTTTCTCTCTCTCTCTTTCTCTCTTTCTCTCTCTCTCAGCTTTTTTCTCTGTTGACTCTTCTCTCCTTCAGACCCTTTTCTTTTGTTTAAGAATGTATTATTCCCTACAAAGTAGTGTGTGTGTATACATACGTGTGTCGTGTGTGTATGTGTATATACATATGTGTGTGTGCAGACTGAAGAATAAAAGGGCTTTAGGTACAGCGCAGGTGGTGAAATGCCCAGCTGCTACACACAGAGCCCTGGGTTTGATCTCTCTCCAGCACTGTGTATGCAGGGGTTGCGTCACTCACTTATAATCCTAGCATTTTGGAGGTGAGGGCAGGAAGGATCAGAGGTTCAAGGTCATCCTTAGCTACATATCAAGTTCAAGATCAGATGAAACTATGTGAGATTAATAGAGAGAAAGAACAGAGCCCATACATCCACCACCGTATTTTCAAATGAAACATCAGGGCTCACTGACGAACTGTTTCAAGGGCCAGAAGCCTCACACACAAAGAAGCCTGACTTGGCCGTTCGTGCTTCTAATCTCAGCGCTGGGAAATCAGAGACTGGGAGACCCCCCCCCCCACCCCCGCCTGAGGTTCTCTGGCTAGCCAATCTACATGACTTGGTAAATTCCAGACCAGGAGACAATGTCTAAGAGAGAGGGGTGGGGTAGATGGAGTGGATAGTACCCGAGAAATGACCCTGTAGGTTCACCTCTGGCTCCCATGCCTATACATACAGGAAATAGATCTGGAGATGAGGTGAGCCTAGTGGTAGGCGGCTTGTGTAGCATGCATAGCATGCATGACCGCATTGGTTTAATTCCCAGCACACTGCACATGCGCACACCTCCCCTCCTCTCTCTCTCTCTCTCTCTCTCTCTCTCTCTCTCTCTCACACACACACACACACACACACACACACAAATAAAATGAACTGAAAAATAGACCACTATTGGGCTCTGTGGTGGGGTGTGCAGGTCCTGCCATTGAGGGACAGTTCGTTAGTTAGTTTCTGGTGGTTTGCTCTTGCCTCTGGGCCACCCACAGCCATCATGTTCCATCAGCTCACGAACACAGACGTTTCTCTGTCTATCAGTGGAGTACATACAGGAACGGGAGTGTAACCCTCGTGTGGCCCTCACATGGTTCATTCCTGAGACAATGCAAATGCTGTACTACAGGCCCTTGTACCATCTCGCCTGCTCACAGGCTAATTTGATCGGATTAAAAATTGTAGCTGGGCAGTGGTGGCACCCACCATTAATCTCAGCACAATGGAAGCAGAGGCAGGTAAGTCTCTGTGAGTTGGAGGCCAGCCTGGTCTACAAAATAAGTTTTAGGACAGCCAGGGCTACATAGAGAAACCCTGTCTCAAAAAAAAATTGTTTTCTCACCTCCTGGGTGAGAACAGAATGGAATGGTCATCTTTATTTATGGTTCTATCTTGTTATCTGAGGTGTTACTGAGAAAGGCAGCTATTTGTGGATCTGTAGTCCACGCCTCTAAAGGTAAGGATTAGGGACAAGTCTCTTAACTCCGTTCAGGAAGCCTCTAAAATGATGTCACTTCCTTGACAGTACAAGCCCCTGACCAAGGCCATCTCCTTTGTCCCTGTCCCTTTTCCCAAGATGTTACCGGGGACTTGTCCCTCTATCAGCCTCTCAGCCTTCCCAGCCCAGGACTCCTCCTGCAGGGAGGTGGCTGGGATGTCTGAAGCCACTTGAGTGTGTGGGGCAGGCACACCAGCCTGCCGTGGGACAGAACAAGCCCACCTTAGGCTGTCTGCAGGCAAGAAACTTCCTAAGGATCCAGTCTGACTTCATGTCTTCTGTGTGAGCCATAGGAAAGGGAAGGCAGCTGCAGACTTGTAATGGAGCCCCGGGGCAGGAGCAGGTAGGAGGGGGCAGGAGGGGCAGAAGAGTTGTTCTGTTATTTATTACCCCTGGGGCCATACCTGTGCCTTGAGGCTTTTCTTCCTGAGTTGCAAAATTTGAACAAAGGTAGAGATTTGGAGAGTTCTGGACTCAGTTCTTCTACCTCTGGCTGGGTGACATCACCTCTCTGAATACCCACTGGCCAATTCCTTAAGTTGGAGGATATGTCACTGACTGGACAGGTTTGGTGACTGGGCTGGCTCAGTGCCTGTAACATAGCAAGAACGCCATTAAACAATAAATGGCTGGGTGTGCCTTTAATCCAGCACGCTGAGCTCTGGGCACCTCCAACTTTCCCTGTATTCTCAGCTGGTGACACTTGACACTTGCATGTCTCGCCTGCTCTCAGGCTAGTTTGATGGGATTAAAAATTGTAGATTTCATGACTTAGTTAGAGGCTCTTCAGAAAGAAGGGACTGAAGCTGGGTGATCTCTGTTAAGTTTAGGTCGGCTTGGTCTATTTTATGAGTTCTAGGCCAGCCAGGGCTACACAGTGAGACCTTCTCTCAAAATAATAGTAATAATAATTATTAATAATAATAATAATATTTTGGGGCTATGTTTTAGAGTCTTTCTTTTTTTTCTTCCTTCCTTCCTTCCTTCCTTGATGATAGGTTCTCATATAACCTAGGCTGATTTCTTCTTCCCTTGTTTCTTCTCTCTCTCTCTCTCTCTCTCTCTCTCTCTCTCTTTCCCCATGCCCTCCTTCCCTTCCTTCCTTCTTCTCTCCCTCTATCCCTTTTTCCTTCCTTTCTTCCTTCCTTTCTTGGAAGTAGGGCCTCATATAACCTAGGTTGACCTCAGACTTGAAATATGACTGAGGCTGTCTTTGAACACCTAATCTTCCTACCTCCACCTGCAAAAGAGCTGGGAATATAAGTATGTGCCACCACTGCCCGGATGTTGTTTTGGTTTTTGAGACAGGATCTCACCATGTAGTCCTGGCTATCCTGGGACTCACTGTGTAGACTACTCACACATGTCAGAACACATAAAAACATGCAGTAGCTCTTACAGTGAGATGGGAGGTGAAAATAGGCTGGGGACTGGAGAGGTGGCTCAGCGGTTAAGAGCACTGGCTGCTCTTCCAGAGGTCCTGAGTTCAGTTCCCAGCAACCACATGGTGGCTCCCAACCATCTGTAATGGGATCTGATGCCCTCTTCTGGTGTGTCTGAAGATAGCTACAGTGTGTGTGTGTGTGTAAAACAAAAACAAATAAAAAGTAAACTTTCAAAACAAACCAACTAATACATATGGGAGGCTAAAATCTAGTTTCCATTTATGAAGTTCGAGTCTTTTTTTTTTTTTCTGGAGGTGAATTTCTATCATGAAAACATGTTCAAGAATTTAAAATTTAGCAGTTAACTTCTCTGCTTAGTAAGAAATGTTTTGTTGTAAGGCTTTTTGCTGTTGCTATTTTTTTTTTTCTTTTTGAGATAGGTTCTTACTATGTAACCTGGAACGTTATGTTACCAAGTTGGCCTCTAACTTATAGAAAGCCACCTCGTCTCTGCCTGCTGAGGCTGGGATTACAGGCATGTGCCTATTCGTGGCTTGCTGTAGGTTTTGTCTTGTTTTAAGAATCATTCAGAACCAAGCATAAAAATCTTCACTCCCAGAATTCAGAAAGTGGATTCAGGAAGATCAGGAGTCCAAAATCATCCTAGACAGGAGAGTGAATTTAAGGCCAACTTGGGCTACATGAGACTGTCTTAATAAAAAAAAAAAGTACCACCGTCTGCTTCCTCCTTCACCCACAAGTCACTTGTGCTGACTCTGGGAAATTTGGAAAGTTCCAATGAATGGAAGTCCTTCACCCTGAACTGTCAGACAACGTGTGACAATATGGGGTTCTTTCTGGAAGCTTTTGTTTCCCCAGGCCCGGTTTGGTGTGGCTTAGCTGCTATTGCTGCATGGAGAGCAGTCTCTGACTCAGTTTGCAGTGTTGACTTCATGTGCTTGGAACACAACGGTGATACTTCCAAAAGCTAGGACACTCTGTCCCCTCTGGGAATTGTGTGGGTGGGGCACACTACCATCGGCATGTTCTTGATCTCAGAAACTCAAGCACCAGGATTCACAGGACCAGGGGCAGCTAAAGGAGTACGGTTTGCATCTTACCAGAATCCTCTTTCTAGATTCTAACTACTTTTTTTTCCCCTTTTTCTTTCTCAAGCTTCTGAACTTCTCACTCAGAAGCCTCAGAGCTTCTGAACACATCTCCATCTCGGTGAACCAGTGATGACCCATTTGTTTTGCTTTCTCCTAGATCATGCATTCTTTGAGTCTTGGTAACGGGGATGTTTTGTCTGGTCAGACGCAAAGCCGTCCGTGGGACAGAACCAACGTTCAGCACTCATGACGTGTTGGCAGGATCCTGGGAAAAGGGAGCTGCTGGCGGCGCACCTCTGAATCAGCTGGTTCTTTTTCTCTTTGGTTTTAAAAGCTCTATGGAAGTGACCTGATATCCAGAATCTTCTCCAAGTATGAACAGGAAAATGTTGAATTTTTGGTTAAATACGCTGACGTCTTATGTTTTGAAAAGCACTAGAATGTCAAAGGCAAGAACCCCAGAACCCTGCCCATCCTCCTGTGAGACCTTAGGAATTATCTAACAAATCGATCATGTGTCCACTGGGCTGGACCTGGGAGAAGTTCCAGAACCCCAAGTTGCCTTGAGGTTCATCTGCTTCCAGAAGCAGCTAGCAGTGGTCTTGGTGTCCTGTCCTCGTCTTGAGGTCTTTTTGCTGTGCCCCGGCGTCCTGACGTGTGGCCTTCACAGTTGTGAAGCTGAAGGATGACTTTGCTCTTTCGATGGGACTACGGTGAAGGAGCGAGCCGTGTGTGCAGAAGTCTGTGGGAAGAGAGAAACACTAAGCATGTCTCTGCCAAACCAGTCCCTAGAAGGTCTTCCTCTGGAAGCCTCCAACAGATCCCTGAATGCTACAGCGGCTTGGGACCCAGAGGTCCTGCAGGCGCTCAGAATCTCCCTCGTGGTAGTCCTTTCCATCATCACGCTGGCCACTGTTCTCTCCAATGCCTTCGTACTTACCACCATCCTGCTCACCAAAAAGCTCCACACCCCGGCCAACTATCTCATTGGCTCCTTGGCCACCACCGACCTCCTGGTTTCTATCTTGGTCATGCCCATCAGCATAGCCTACACTACCAGCCGCACCTGGAACTTTGGCCAAATCCTGTGTGACATCTGGGTGTCTTCTGACATCACGTGCTGCACGGCCTCTATCCTGCATCTCTGTGTCATTGCTCTGGACAGATACTGGGCCATCACGGATGCCCTGGAGTACAGCAAGCGCCGGACCGCAGGCCACGCAGCAGCCATGATTGCGGCCGTCTGGGCCATCTCTATCTGTATCTCCATCCCTCCACTCTTCTGGCGGCAGGCCACCGCTCATGAGATGTCTGACTGCCTGGTGAACACATCTCAGATTTCTTACACCATCTACTCGACCTGTGGGGCCTTCTACATCCCATCCATCTTACTCATTATCCTGTATGGCCGTATATATGTTGCCGCACGGAGTCGAATCCAGAACCCACCCTCCCTGTACGGTAAGCGCTTTACCACAGCACAACTCATCACCGGTTCTGCCGGCTCTTCACTTTGCTCGCTCAACCCCAGCTTCCACGAGAGCCACACACACACAGTCGGCTCCCCTCTCTTTTTTAACCAGGTGAAAATCAAGCTTGCTGATAGCATCCTAGAACGCAAAAGGATCTCTGCAGCCCGAGAAAGGAAAGCCACTAAGACCTTGGGCATCATTTTGGGGGCCTTTATCATCTGCTGGCTGCCTTTCTTTGTGGTATCATTGGTCCTCCCCATCTGCAGAGACTCCTGCTGGATCCACCCGGCCCTCTTTGACTTCTTCACGTGGCTAGGTTATTTAAACTCTCTCATTAACCCTGTCATTTACACTGTGTTCAATGAAGACTTTCGACAAGCATTTCAGAAAGTAGTCCATTTCCGGAAAGCCTCTTAGTCGGATTTCGAGGTGACTCTTGTTTATCCATTATGTCCTGTAACTCCACTGGTGTTGCCTTTTTTATTACTGTCATTTCTCTGAGACCTGAGTTGATTTGTGCTATCTTGGGGTCTTGGATTAAATCAATAGATTTGTTCTGTGCCAGCATCTTCTAGACTTCTGAACCACCTAAAACTAGGCCATTGTGTTGTATAAAGGGGGGACAGGACTGAAGACATCCTTTAACATAATATCCTTGTGATTCTCTGGATTGGAAGAAATATAAACTGTAGGACCAAGCTGAGGAACTGTCTTATTTTCTAGCAGGCTCAGAGGGCGGGCCTTCTGGTCTACCTGGGATTTTACAGAGGACTTTGGAGAATGGGTGTGATTATTGACTTGAATTAAAAGAGAATTTGGAGTTAGAATGGAGGGAGCTGTCATCTCTTGTAGTGCATTGATTAGAAAATAACACCCAGGAATTGTTTTCACTGGGTCCTGGTTGTCCATAAGGAAAGTGGCACTGGTGACCCAGAGTTGATGGAGAGAAATTCAGAAGGTGGCAGCAAAAGAGAGGTATACTTGGGACCAGATTAGCTACTCTGCAACCTCCATTCTCCCCTCTGTGTCTATTATGTAATGTTCTGAAGTTAAAACCCACCATCCTGCTGCCCAAGAAGACTGACCAGTATCAGACGCAGCAAGCTTTGAAAGGGACACCTCATTCTGCCTGTTCTGATTTTTTTATTTTTCTGGATTATTCTTTTTACAACCCTGTGCACAGTAAAGCATAAAATGTCACTGGCTATCACTTGAGAGCTTTGAGCAAATTATAAAAGAAGTTCAAACGCCAAAAGCCTTCCAGGCCTGTCCCGACTAGAACAAAAGCCAGCAATCATTATCCAAACAGCTTTTTGAGATATAGTTTACATGTGTCATGCAGTTAAAGGGGCTGGGGGCGTACCTCAGCACTGCATAGCTTAGGAAAGGTTTGATCAGAGCATGGAAAACATCCTTAACATTGCCTGGGTGTAATGGCGCGTGCCTGTGATCACAGCACTCAAGCAGAGGTAGGAGGATCGCCTTGAGGTTGAAGCCAGCCTGGACCACATAGAAAGATCTCATTTTTAAAAAGCAGGGAGTGCTGGACAGTGGAGGGGCATGCCTTTAATCTCAGTACTTGGAAGCAGAGAGAGGCAAATCTTTGAGTTCAAGGCTAGCCTTGCCTACACAGTGAGTTTCAGGGTGTGGTGTTCCTGGTCTACAGAAGACAGCTAGGGCAGAGTGGCATATACCTTTAATTTTTTCAATTCTAGCATTCAGGAGACAGAGGTAGGCAGATCTCCATGAATTCTGGAATAGTCTAGTCTACTCAGTGAGTTTCAGGACAGCCAGAGCTACATAGGAAGACTTTGTCTCAGAGCAAAAGAAATAAAGGACACACAAGAACACACACTTTCGAGTAATGTTGGGGCTAGAGAGATGGTTCAGTGGCTAAGAGCACTGACTGCTCTTCTAGAGGTCCTGAGTTCAATTCCTAGCAACCACATGGTGGCTCACAACCATCTGTAATGGCATCCGATGCCCTCTTCTGTTGTGTATCTGAAGATACCTGCAGTGTACTCATATAAATAAAAATAAATAAATCTTTTGCCAGGCAGTGGTGGTGCACACCTTTAATCCCAGCACTTGGGAGGCAAAGGCAGGTGGATTTCTGAGTTCGAGGCCAGCCTGGTCTACAGAGTGAGTTCCAGGACAGCCAGAGATACACAGAGAAACCCTGTCTTGAAAAATCGGGAAAACAAAACAAGAACACCCACTTTCAATCCACACCCATCCCACATAAAGAAACCCTGTTCTCCTCAACTATCCCCTGCCTTGTTGAATACACACATCTACTCTCTGTCCTGTAAAAAAAAAATTCTTTTTTTGAGACAGGGTTTCTCTGTGTATTCCTGGCTGGCCTGGAACTCACTCTGTAGACCAGGCTGGCCTAGAACTCATAGTGATCTGCCTGCCTCTACCTCTCAAGGTCTAAAAGTGTGTGCCACCATCACCCGGTTTTTTAAAAAATATTGATTGATTGATTGATTGATTGATTTTTGTGTGTGTGCGTGTGTGTGTGTGTGTGTGTGTGTGTGTGTGTGTGTGTGTGTGCATGTGCACACAAGCTACAGGGCATGTGTGGAGATCAGAGAACAAGTTGTGGGAGCCAATTCTCTCCTTCCACCACATGGGCCCAGGGAACGGTATTTAGGTGGTTTCAGGCTTTGTAGAAAGCCCCTTGACCCACGGAGCCATCTCAACTGCCCTGTCTGGGAGACTTTTTACACTGGGCTTTTCATGTAAAGTAGAATTTTGCTGCTTGTTGGCGCATGCATGTGACCCCAACTCCCAGAAAGCTTAGAGAGGGAGATCCTTGTACCTTTGAGGCTTAGTTGGGCTACATTGCATTATAAGGCCAGTCAAGGCTACACAGCAAGACCATGTCTCAAACAAAACAAAATATCCAGGCATGGTGCATGCCTTCAATCCTTGTATGCTAGAAACAGAGGCCGGTGGACTCTGTGAGTTTGAGGCCAACTTGGTCTGTACAGTGAGTGTGTTCTAGGCCAGCCAAGGCTACAAGGTCAGACCCTGTCACAAAACAGACAAATCAACCAAAAATCAAGACCAGACTCTTACCATGGGTGATCTTGGAGGCTGGCTTCTTTTATTTGTTTAATGTTTTCATAGTTCATCCAATCCTCGACAAATGTTCATCCACTGAAGGACATTTGAACTGCTTCTATTTAGCACACATGAGGTTATGAAAACCCAAGCCCAAGTTTTGGTGCATGTATGTATGTACCCTATGTGTGTGCAGTGCTCGTGGAGGTCAGAAGAGGCATCAGACCCCCTGGAACTGGGATTACAGACAACTCTGAGCCGCCTTGTAGGTGCTGGGAACTGAACCCAAGTCTTTTGGAAGAATAGCAAGTATTCTTAACCTGGGAGTCAACTCTTCAGACGCCATTACTAGACTTTTGAAGCAGGCCTCCTCCCTACATGGCTTAGGCTGGACTTGAACTTGAGATCCTCATGCCTCGGTCTTCCTAGTGCTGGGATTGCAAACCAACATGCCACGCCTGGCTCCTGTCTTTATGTTTTCATTAAACTTGCTTCTAGTGATTACAGTTACACATAAGTCCTTGTTTATTGCCTGTCCCTCCTCTTCGGTGTCGGCTTGAAGGTGATGCTCTTATTTGCTGTATCCTGCCTTTGATCAGTAGTATTGCACAGAGCCTGGTGTATAGTAGGTGTTCAATAAACACATGTTTGAATGAGTGAATGACTGATGGAGAAATGGAATCATGTTTCCAAATGCCTTCTGCTCAAAGTCTTGTCTTCAAATTTTTGAGAGATGGCGACCGTACCTGCTTAGGGACCTCACCTCGTATGAGAATTGGTATCAAGGAGAACTAGGTCAAATGGGAGGGTCATAGCTCAGATGGAATGGTTGGCAAGGAAGGTAAGCAACCAATCAACCCAAGTGTCTCCAAGGGGTCAAATTGGATCTGGTGACTTAGCTTGTCCTACCCAGCCTCCAGACAGCCCTCTCTTCCTCCAGCAGTCACCCACACTGTGAAAGTTAAAAGGTCAGCCACAGTAGAGGAGAGGTGTGCTGGTCTTTGTGTTTTTCAAAGCAGGGTGTCATCTATCCCAGGCTAGCTGCCTTTTGGTATTGTCTGGAGAAGCTAACGATGTCTGGCCAGCTAACCCACACTCCATATTGATTCTAGGCCTAGCCAGGGATATATCTTGAGACCTTGTCTCAAAAAATAAAATAAAATAAAATGAAATAAAATGAAATGAAATGAAATAAAATAAAATAATTTGGATGTGGTGGTGCATGCCTTTAGTCTCAGCTCTTGGGAGGCAGAGCCAGGTGGATCTCTGTGAGTTCAAGGCCAGACTGGTCTACAGAGCAAGTACCAGGACAGTCAGGGCTATACAAAGAAAACAGGTCTCAATAATAATAATAATAATAATAATAATAATAATAACAACAACAATAATAATAAAAAATAGCTGGGCAGTGGTGTCGCACGCCTTTAATCCCAGCACTTGGGAGGCAGAGGCAGGCAGATTTCTGAGTTTGAGACCAGCCTAGTCTATAGAGCCAGTTCCAGGACAGACAGGGCCATACAGAGAAACCCTGTCTCGAAAAAAGACAAAAATTAATAATAATAATAATATACATTTAGGCTTGGAAATGTAGTTTGGGAGGCCGAGGCAGGATGGTTTCAAGTCAAAGCCAGCCTGAACTACATAATGAGATTCTGCTTCAAAAGATTAAGTTAAAAATCAACTTGAGGTGGTGCCGGAGAGACAGCCCAGTTAATACAGTGACTATGAAAAACTCTGGCTTTGCCCCCTAGACTGCACAAACTGAGCACAGTGACACACATGTGATCCTAACAACAGGGAAGTAGAAGCAGGAAGACAGGAGTTTAAAGTCACCCTGGGCTACATAGCAAGTTTGAGGCCATCCTGGGGTACAAGAGATCACTAGATAGATAGATAGATAGATAGATAGATAGATAGATAGATAGATAG
>JANHMN010000004.1:16332349-16360754 GCA_030674055.1 Rhabdomys pumilio | reverse complement strand
ATTGAATGAGAAGTAGGTAGGACCTTGGAGACTTAATCAATCTATCTGCTTTAAAATTTATCCCTGGGAGCTACCAAAGATTATTCAGGATTGTATCCTAAGATGGGTGCTGAGATCAATCACCGAGCTGTGTGTAGGCAGAGGAAAGAAGGTGGGGAAGTCTGGAGAGACAGAGTGCTAACCAAGAGAAGAGCACAGAAGAGCGGCAGGCTGGATGGGGTAAATTTTCCATCCACCAAGACCTTCCCATGGCCCCTGGGTACCCTAGTGAAACTGTCTTGGTTAGGTGACAGGTCTCACAGGCTAGGGGACTTCCCTGTGTCAAGGAGATCTGTTCTCCAGCTGGTATATCCTAGAAGATCCTTGATATCAATAGACAGACAGACCGAGAGAAAGAGAAAGAGAGAGAGAGAGAGAGAGAGAGAGAGAGAGAGAGAGAGAATGGCTAAGACTAAGAGAGAAACCAGATTGGGGATTAGGAGGGCAGAGAAAGGGCATTCCATTAGGACACATACGGGTGGTAAACATCTCTTTCAGGTGCCAACTCTGCTAATTATTGGCTGTGTTAGTGAGGCCAAGTCAATTTGGTAATCCAAGCCTCAGCTTCTAAATCTGTAAAATGTAGTGTTATGGAGATGGCTCAGCAGGTATCTGATGACCTGGATCGGATCCTCAAAACTCATATAAAAGTGGAGTTAACTGACCCCACAAGTTCTCTAACCTCACACACGTCCTGTGGCATACACACCCTTCCCCCCAACATACACACACAGCAATCATAAATCAAATATAAAAAGTAAAATGTGATTATGGCTAAGACCAACCTTTGTGGCCTTGGGGGCTGGACAAGGTGGTATGGGTAGGGCTGCCTTAGTTAGAATTTTACTGCTGTGAACAGATACTATGACCGAGGCAAGTCTTATAAGGACATTTAATTGGGGCTGGCTTATGGGTTCAGAGGTTCAGTCCATTATCATCAAGGTGGGAACATGGCAGCGTCCAGGCAGGCATGGTGCAGGAGGAGCTGAGAGTTCTGCATCTTCATCTGAAGGTCACCAGTGGAAGACTGTCATCCAGGCAGCTAGGATGAGGGTCTTAAAGCCCACGCCCACAGAGACACACCTATTCCAACAGGGCCACACCTCCAAATAGTGCTACTCCCTGGGCCAAACATATTCAAACCATGACAAGGACTCAGCATGTTTTTTGTGGGGTGGGGGAGGGTCAGAGAACACCCAAGAAAAGGGGAGTTTCAGGTCCTCCGTCTCTCAGAGAGTCTGTGGCTATGTAGGTGGGCACCTTGGCTCTCTGGCCTGGAAGTACCTCTTCAAGCCAGGGTGGGTTTCAAAACAGGTCAGCCCCAGGCTGAGAACACATGGAATTAGGCCAAGGGAATTCTAGCCAAAGGCAAAGAAAGCAATCTGGTTAGTCCAGGGCCACCTTCTGCAGGAAGGTGTTGTGGCTGTTCCCTTGTTGAAACATTCAAAATGATTTTTCTGGGCCAGGTTTCAAGGAGAGAGTCTCCGTTCTATTTTGTCCTTTGCTCTCTCGTTTTGTGCTAGTGCACTGAAGATTATCTCTGATCCCAGTTACTGTGATGAAAGTCTTGTGTATAACCTTGCTTTCTTTCTTTTTAAAAAAAAACTCCTTTGGTTTTATATGTCTGTAGGTTGTGTGCCTGTGTGTGTGTACTCGCACAAGTGTGCATGTGTCGTGCATGCGTGCGCACACACGCAGGCACGCACGCACGCGCACACGCACGCACGCACGCACGCACGCACGCACGCACGCACGCGCATGCGCACACGGGTCAGTACTTGTAGAGAGGCCCCTGTTCTATCACTCTCCTCTGCCTTGTTTCTTTGAGACAGGATCTCTCAATGAGCCGGGCTGGCTACCAAAAAATCCCAGCCATTTTTTTTTTTTAAATGTGAGTGCTGGGTTCTGAACTCAGGTCCTGGTGCTTACCCACCAAGTGTTCTTAACAACTGAGCTATCTCTCCAGCCCCTATATTATTTTTTTTTCAATTTTTTTTTCAATTTTTTTTCAATTTTTTTTTTTTTTTTTTTTTTTTGGTACACTGGAAAATTGAGCCAGAGGCCTTACACATGTTGAGCAAACATTTTACCACGGAGTTACACCCAGTCCTTTGTATACACTGTCTCAGGTACTCATTATGGCCCCTGAGTGAGGAAGGTCCTACTTATTATTCACCCCATTGTATGGGTAGGGAAACCAAGGCTGGGAACATGTATATGGATCTACATTTACTTGGCCTGTGGATAGGTTAGTGCACTTAGACCCCAAGGTACGCCCAGCACCTAGAATTATTCAGTAAGTAAAACTAGGCCAGAAGCCACTAAGAGAAAAATGCTTAACACAGGGTACAGCAGTTGTTAGTTTGGCAGCACCGACTGTTGTATTTGTATGACACCTGCCAGAGAGAATTTAGCTCAGGGAAACATGAATCTTTCCCAAATCACTGGCCTGATTCTTCCAGTCAGAACAAAACAGAACTTCTCTGGGGAGAGGAGGTGCTGGAAAAGGAATCCAGAACCTCACACGCACATGCTAAACACAGGCTACCAAACCGACAGTGAATTCTCATAAACAATTTCCCTCATGCCAGGCCTCTCTGAGAGCCTCATACCCTTGCTTGACTCAGTTAATCTTCCCAAATGACCCCTAGGAAAGGGGCTTGAACAGAGAGGTTCAAGAATTTCTGACGGTCATGTGACTAGTGATCGGGAAGAATTGGGTTTCAAAGTCACATAGCTCAAGGACAGGAGCTTGTCTGGCTCTGCATTCGCTCTCCAGCACCAGAAAAAAATACAGCTGCTTAATCAACGTAACACCGTCTCCAGGGGCTGGGCACTTAATCACGGTGACTACTTCCTATACAATTTGCAGCACATCCTGTTTCCTTCTTTGCTTTGACTGCCAGGAAGTTCAGAGCCAGGCTTTGGGTTATATCACAGTCCCTGTCCTTAGAAAACTTTCCATCAGCTTGGTGCTGTATTCAGAATTTCATGTTTCTTCCTTCCTTCTCCCCTGGCCTTCTGCCCAGGCATTCATTACTCCTTGATTCCTGCTCTTTAATTATTGATCAAATGGTCTTTAGACTGCAGCGGAAACCACCTCCAAATCCTTTTTGGAATCGGCAGGACATAAGACATTTATGAGATGAATAGGGACCTTCTGACTGGCTGAGTCTGCCCACCGGTCACAGTCATGCAGGGTGAGCGTCTTTGAGCAACTTCCAGGGCTAGAGAGGTGAAAGTTTTCTGCGTTACACAATTCTGCATAAGTTAGCACTGCATTCATAAAATTCACGAAATGATGCTAGACCAAATTTGACATCTCAGTGCTTAACTAAAAGGAAACTCTCCCGGTGGCTTAGTGGATAAAGTGCTTATTTACATGCATGAGGAGTGGAGTTGGAGCAGAGTTTGGACCTCTCAAACCCAGCCCACACAGGAGACGGGTGGACACAGAGGTCCAGCTAGAATCCCAGGGCATGGAAGTGGAGGTGGGATCTTCAGTAAGCTAGAGGAGGAAAACCAGGGAGCCTTGGGTTTAGTGGGGGATCCTGTCTCAATATCTAAGATAGAGAGTGATGCAGAAAGATACCCAGAGCTCTATATGAATGCCAGCAACTGCACACACACACACACACACACACACACACACACACTACACATAAATCTGAAAAAGTAAGGAAAAAACCCAAATCTCTTCTAGTGTATGCCCTGGGATTGTGTAAAACCCAGACTGATTCGGGCTCTGCCACGTTCAATGTGTGGCTTCCAAGGTCACCCTGATGTTGGCATTCACTTGGCAGATGGGAGAGCACATGCATACTTCTTAACCACGTTGGCCTGGCTGTGGTGCCACGTCATCTTTGCCACTGTCCCATTGGTAGGAAAGAGTCACAGATCTGCACATAATTGCAAGACAGGCTGGAAAAATGTAGTCTGGGCTGCTTTTCTCTGAAACAGCCCTAAACCTGGAGGGGAGGCATCTTTGGTGAATAGCTGACACAGGTCCAGCTCATGTATATAGGGATGCAGAGTGGCCACAAGAGGGCTGGCCTTGCTTTCCAGGAACCATGGGTAAAAGCATTTAGGCCCGGGGAGATGGCTCAGCAGGTAAATGTTTGTCTCACTATAATCTCAGCCTCTCAGCACTGAGGAAATGGATCTTTAGAGCTCATTGGTCAGCTGGCTTATCTGGATTAGAGAGCTTTATGTTCAGTGAAAGACCTTGTCTAAAAAATAAAATAAAATAAAATAAAATAAAATAAAATAGAATAAAATAAAATAAAGAGGAGAGAGCTTGAAGAGTTTATTCATTGGTTAGAGCACTGGCTGCTTTTGAAGAGAACCCGGGTTCAGTTTCCAGCTCTACATGGCAGCTCACAAAAATCTGTAACTAAAGCTCCAGAGATTTGACACCCTCTTCTGGCCTCAAAGGCAACTTCTCTCTCTCTCTCTCTCTCTCTCTCACACACACACACACACACACACACACACACAGACACACACACACACACATACACACACTCACATTTTAAAAAAACAAATGAATCTTAAAAAAAAAAAAAAAGGAAGGGGGGGCTGGAGAGATGGCTCATCGGTTAGAGCACTTCCAGAGGTCCTGAGTTCAATTCCCAGCAACCACATGGTGGCTCACAACCATTTGTAATGGGATCTGATGCCTTCTTCTGGCCTGCAGGTGTACATGCAGACAGAGTATTCATATACATTAAATAAGTAAATGAATAAATAAACCTTTAAAACAATTGAAGTGGAAAGCAATTGAAGATTGTTGACCTCTGGCCTCCATAGCACGTGTGTGTAGCAGCCTCTTGTGCATAACTGCCTCTCAAAAGTCAACATGCGTCCTCATTCTCACCACCACTAGCTTGAGAGATAGGGTCCCTCATTGAAACGGAAGCTCATTGGCTTAGCAAAGCTGATTAGCCAATGACAGTCAGGTATTTGTCTCTACCTTCCAGTTATAGGCTTGCAGTCTTGGGCACGTCCCAGTCAGCTGGGTTGTTTGTTCCTTTGCTTGTTTGAGGCGGGGTCTCTCTGTGTAGCCCAGGCTGTCCTGGAACTCGCTGTCGACCTGGCTACCCTTGAACTCAGTGCTGGGATTAAGGCCTTCACCACCACACCAGGCCACATCCAGCATTTTTTGTGGGTGCTGGGGTTTAGAAGTCAGGTCCTCACGATTGTGCGGCAGACATTTTAAGGAAGAGACATCAACATCAATTTTCCTTTTCAGTTTAAACCAAACTTTTGTCCCCAAAGGAAGGAAATGTGGAGAACACCATGATAGGAAATAGACAAAAAGAAATTGAATCTTCACTAGTTTTTAATGTCATAAAAGAGTCAAGCAGGATGCCCCAAGTTTTAGAGCTTGGTTGCCTAGTTCCGAGGTTTGTTTGTTTTTTTTTTTGTTTTTTTGTTTTTTGTTTTTTCTGCTCTGTGCTGAGTTCTGAGTGGGCATTTGGGGGACTCATAACAAGTGAGTTAAGATCTTACCGAGGAGGCAGTGCAATGAACGGACCGGCCTGAGGTCTGGAAGCAGAAGGCTGGAGTCTTAGCTGTTAAATAGCTGTGTAAAGAAGAAACCACATGACCTCTCAAGTTGTCAGATTCCCTGCCCAGTGGGTAAAGTCTATTGTGATAATCAGGAGGACTTGAGTTAGACTGGATCCTATAAATTGTTCTCGGATCCTCGCCCGCAACCCGGTGCTCACCCCTCGTCTGTCTGCCTCACTGTTCTCATCCGAAGGATGGAGTTAACAGGCTGACATCAGGCGGTTGGAATCTGGCCGCATTGTGGACTCTGCCTCCCTGGGATAAGTGTGTGTGGCCTCTTGCCCCGTTCCAAGGACTGTCACCCTCCCCCCAACACACACACACACACGCGCGCGCACACACACACACACACACACACACACACCCGCGCGTTCCCGGCAGAGGAGGACCCCGAGTTCACAAGATGCGGCTTCCTGGCCGCGTTCCGGAGAAGGAGTTTTGCGCCGCAGGTCCCATCCCCCGGTCGTCCGGCTCAGGAAACGCAGAGAAAGCCAGGAACCCGGCCTGCCAGGCCCCAGGGCCCTCCGCCCCGTCCTTCGGCTGCAGGAAGCGCGCTGGCGGGAACGCCCTGCCCGTGGGTGGGAAAAGCCCGAGCTGCAGCATCGCGGCGTCCCTGGGTGCAGCGAGCTGTCGCCGCCACCGCCGCACGCCCCTGCCGCAGCCCCATCCCTGCGCCAGTGCGGCAGCCGCGTGCCCGGGATCCCGCAGACGCCACCGCGCCGGGGTGCAGGGAGGGAGGGCGCGGACCCAGAGCTCGCTTTGAGGGGGCGACCTGCTTAGGGTGTGTGGGTGAGTGCTCCACCGGGTCGCTAGCACATTGCTGGACCTGTTGGTGTTAGAATCCGGGTGTCTCTTTGAGTCCCAACTTGTGCTTGGCGCCCGGAGATTTAGTTTCTTAATGGTGGAGATCTCGAAAACTGTTCTGGACCTAGAGACTGCTGTGATGGGCAGACCGTGATCCCTTTTCACCAATGAGAGCCAAGGAAGAAAAAGATGGAGGACATAAAAGGGCGGTGCTTCCTAGTATAGCTTGGACGTTGGAATCAGTCATTCCCAGGCTTAAGTTCTACCTCTCCCCCTTACTGTGTGATCTTGAGTAGGTTCCTTAACTTCTCTGAGCTTCCGGGCCACGTCCTCTTAACGGAGTCTTTCAACTCCTAAACTCAAGTAGGTCCCCCCTCTGCATCCCCCTAGCCCTCATAACACATGGCCTGATTCCTTGCGACACTTAGTGCTAGGCTAGTATTATTAAACACTTGTTATTCGGTGCCCTGTCTTTTCCACTTCAGAAGCCCCAGAGTTCATGAAGACAGGGACCTTTGCTAAAGTAAGACTGTGTAGCGCTGTCACATGCTAAACATCCAGCCATTTGTTGTGAAGTGAATAAGGAGCGAAGGGATGGAGAGATGCGTGCCAGAAGCCGCATTAAGGGTGGAAAACCCAGAAATGAATAAGCACCATTCCTATCTTCAAGGAGGTCCCAGACTGGGTAGGGAGGGGAATGAAACCGGCTTGTGCAAAGAAGCCGGTCCTAAGTGTGTGCTAACAGGGGTTAAACAGCCCCGGAGGTAAACCCGAATGGGGCGAGCAGCCGGAAAGACAGTTGAGTGACACCGGGTCCCTAGAGTGCTGGGATAATGGATCTCATTTCCACCACAATGTACAAAGTACTTAGTTTGCATAAAGTGTGGATGTGTGTTTTTATCCTAAGGAGGTGGTGGAATTGATGAAGGCTTTACTGACTTCAAGTCCTTTTTGGAGGCGGGGAGCTGCGCTGAAGATGGATCCCAAAGCCTTGTGCAGACTGAAGACCAGTGAGTTACATCTTCAGCTTCAAGGGACTCAGCTGTTGATGTGCGTGCACCGCTTTTGGTTTAGGTCCAAATAAACTGGTGATTTTAGGTAAGGAACGTTGCCTCTCTGACTTGCTTTACCTCCAAGCCTGTTTTCCTAATCTAGAAAGAGTAATAAAGGCTTCCTGTAGCATAACGAGAGAGTTGGTGTAAAGTACTTATCACTTTGTTGTGATTCTTAAGTTTATGCTAAAGGTCCATAGGTGCTTGTGGAATGAATGTGAAAAACGGGTGCAGTGTGGGAGTCGTGGATCGTGAATGGGCTAAAAACCGTGCCATTTGGAGGCTGGCAGGCATGTGGAGGGTGGCTTCATCCCTTCCCACTCTCACTTTCTATGATCCCTAGGAGACTTTGCTCCTGGTCTCATTCATGACTGCATTATAATTTATTGTTTGCAGACCAACAAAGGTGAGCCAACTCTAGCTTGGTTAGCATTCTTTTTATATAGGCTTTTACAGCCTTATTTTCTGATGACACAGTAATACGTGCTGCTTGTAAAAAAAAAATTAAATTGCAGGAAGATATCACAGAGGGAAATTGAAAGTGCAAGTTTAGGCACACAAGGGCCGACAGCTTGCTGCTCTTTGGCATGGGGTGGGGGAAGGGACACCCCACAGTGTGATCGACTTTTCTGTGTCAGTATGTCTGGGGAATCAGATGCCCAGGTCTTTTCTAGATGTGTC
Source organism: Rhabdomys pumilio (assembly GCA_030674055.1). Classification (NCBI taxonomy): domain Eukaryota; kingdom Metazoa; phylum Chordata; class Mammalia; order Rodentia; family Muridae; genus Rhabdomys; species Rhabdomys pumilio. The sequence continues at coordinate 16,352,607 of JANHMN010000004.1, read as the reverse complement.
TGTGAGTTTGCTTCCAGAAGAGATTTGTATTTGAGTCAGTGGACTGGGTAAAAATTGAAGTTGGTAAGTGGTATAGCTGGGGCTTTGTGCCCTCCCCCAACCATGCACACGCAAAGTCCCTCCCACCGCCGCCACAGTTGTATGTCTGTTATGCATAAAATCCCAGGTCTTGCTTTTAAAAGCTCAGCATGTGCTCTGCCATAGACTTATAGCCTCAGCTCCTAAAATTCTAACCTTAGTTTTTTTCTCTGGGCAGAAGCCTTTACTGTGAATGAATGAATATATGGTTGCTGGGATCCTGAGTCTTAGGCAATGAATTTTCTATTTAGGAGCATTTGTTGGGACTCTACCAAAAATGGGGTGGGATTTGTGGAACTTTTTGCTTTTTTTTTTTTTTGGAAAAGGTGTCTTATGTAGTCCAGGCTGGCTTTGAGTGCTGGGATTATAGGCATGTGCTACCACACCCAGCTACCTTTGGGACTTCCACACCACTACACACAGCTGGCACAGGTACATTCTACGGATGTGTACTGCAGCTGGATTTTCACACACTTTTCTCCCTCTTAGCCTCCAGTCAGGGATCTTTTGGAAACTTCCTATATATACACAGACAAAACAAAAAGAATGGGGAAAAAAAAAAGGTGAAAGTCCTCTTCTTTTCCTGTTTTCTTTTGGGTCTATGAACTCTCCTTATATGTAGACTAAACACACATAACCCATAGGCTTCAAGTATGCCTGTGATTCTGTGACTTACTCTTGCAGCTAACAACACTCAGCAGATACCTGCTTCTGGCTGGTTATACAAACCTGTTCATTTTACTTCAGGCTCCTTGAGGACAGGGCTGTTGTTAGCTCTTAGGGGCCAATGCATGGGACACTTACTGGGAAGATGAAATAGTAACAGCAGCCTGGGGATGTAGCTCAGTAGTAGAGCACTTGTCTAGCATGCACAATCTCTCTCTCTCTCTCTCTCTCTCTCTCTCTCTCTCTCACACACACACACACACACACACACACACACACACACAACTACCATTTCCTAGCATGAACAGAGTGCTTAATTGTTGCTGTTGTTGTTTTCCATGACAGAGTTTCTCTGTGTAGCCCAGGCTGTCCTGGAACTCAATCTGTAGACCAGGCTGGCCTTTTAACAGTTCCTCCATACACTCCTTCATTCAATCCACAACAGTCATTGTAGGAAGTACACACTGTTATATTCTCATTTTGCCGATGAGAAACTGAGGTGCGGAGATTTGGAAGTCTGAGGTTTGGTAACTGATAAATGGCGGAGTTATGTGACTCCTGATCTGTCCTGTTCTAAAGCTTTTTGTTGTTGTTTGTTTGTTTGTTTGTTTCAAAGCTTTGGTTTTGAATGAGTTAGGGATTGATGGGGCCATGAATACTTCAAAGAAAGTTCCAGCTTTCTTTGTAAATGCTTGGGTTCTCCCTTCTGAACCTTTTCAGTGTGGTAAGTCAGAGTCAACAGAGAGAGGGCTCAGGAAGGGCCCTCTCTGTGTCTGAAGCAAGCCTGTGATCAAGCTCAGTTTTCATGGGAAGAAGCATTTTTGAATCTCCTAGTCTAAAAATAAACCACAATTTTTAGGGGCCCTTGGGGACTAGCCCAAGCATTTCAGGACAGCTATTTGCCTATCTGTAATACAGGAAATTAATCAGAGGCCCAAAGCCCTTCCCCTCTTCCCACAGACTGACTGATGTCTGGAAGTGCCCAGTGCCTCGCTGTGGTTCTTTTGAAAGACCACGGAGAAACTAAGGACAGCCTAACATAGATTCATCTCTCTGTGAGGAGGCAGAGAGCAGAAACAGGTCAACTCTGCCGCAGAAACCTGTAGAGAGAACTTGCAGCTGTCAACTGGGAGGTGTGCCAAGACACATGCCCTGGGGCCTGCAGAATCCACCTGGGGTCTGGAGACTGGGGAACTGGTTCTGCTCTGATGGCCTCATTCAGTAAACCTTTTCCTCATGTCAAACCCTAGAGTCTTCCCCTATGAAATGACTGTCTGAATTTTTTCTCTTTCCATTCCTTTTTCTTTTCTCTCTCCCTTCCTTCGTTTCAATCTTCTTTCTTTCCTTCCTTCCTTTCTTTTTTTCCTTCTTTCCTTCCTTCCTTCCTTCCTTCCTTCCTTCCCACCTTCCTTCCTTCCTTTCTTCCTTCTTGAAACAGGTTCTTAACAATGTCATGTGGCCCAGTCTGGTCTTGAACTACTATGGTTACAGGCCTGTACCACCCAGCCTGGTGACTGGGTGGCTCATCACAAGGATACTGTGTGATGTTAGAAGCTAGAAATATTGATAGTTGTAATTTTGAAAATAAGAATGATAGTCACGAGTTCGAGGCCAGCCTGGTCTACAGAGTGAGTTCCAGGACAGCCAAGGCTACACAGAGAAACCCTGTCTCGACTTGAAAAAACAAAACAAAACAAAACAAAATGATAATCACACTGTTTGTGCCTCGTGGTTTCTATATAGTAGCACATTGATTTTCCTTATTTTCGGAAACAGCATCTCACTGTGTGGCTCCGGCTTTACACAAACTCTTAGTCCTTCCCAAGAGTTGAAGTTACAGACATGTATCACTATGCTTGACTTATCACATCTAATTAATTAACTAATTAATTAATTAATCATTTGGGGCTGGGAATTGAACCCAGGATTTGTGCTTGCTAGGCAAATGCTCTACCGCTGAGCTAGTTTGCAAATCTAAACAAATGCCATACTGATCATCTAATTATTCTTATTTCACAGACGGAGGGACCAAGGCTCAGTGAACTCCTGTGACCTGGGAAATAGGTTTGTCACATCACAACTCGAGTTTCACAAAAATGTGTGGGTTCTCATGCCCAGAAATTACTAAGAAACAAATGAAAAGTTTGTTTATTTAATTAGAGACAATTATGTAACCCAGAATGGCCTCAAGCACACTATATTGCTGAAGATGACCTTAATTTTCTTTTAAAAAACTTTATTTGTGGGGCTGGAGAGATGATGCCAAAAAAATAAATCTAAAGATTTATTTATTTATTTTAACGTATATGAGTACACTGTAGATAGCTGTCTCCAGACACACCAGAAGGGGACATCGGATCCCATTGCAGATGGTTGTGAGCCATCATGGTAACTGAACTCAGGACCTCTGGAAGAGCAAGCATTCAGTGCTCTTAACCTCTGAGCCATCTCTGCAGCCCCAATAAAATAAATCTTAAAAAAACAAACCAAAACTCTTATTTGTTTTAAATCCCTGTGCTCAGGAGGCAGAGGCAGACAGATCTCCTAGTTCGAGGCCAGCCTCCCTTATAGATCGAGTTCCAGGATAGCCAGAGCCACGCAGTGAAACCCTGCCTTGAAAACACCGACAAAAAACAAGAACAAACTTTATTTTTACTTATTGTTTTTTTGTGTGTGGATGAGTGAGTTTTGCTTACATGTATGTATGTGTACCATGTATGTACCTGGTGCCTGTAAAGACCAGAAAAGAGCATTAGATCCTTTGGAGCTGGGTCTGCAGATTGTTGTGAGCTTCTGTGTGGGTGCGGGGACAGAAGGGGACAGAACCTGAGTCCTCTGCAAAATACTCTAACCATTAGGCCATCTCCCCAGTCCTGAACTTTATTTATTTGAGACAGGATTTCACTATGTAGCTCTGGCTGTCCTGGAACTTACTATGTAGACCAGGTTGGCCTTGAACTCATAGAGCTCTGCCTGCCTCTGCCTCACAAGTGTTGGGATTAAAGACATGTGCCACTATGCCAGTCTCTGTAGTTGAATTCCTGAATTTTCTGGCTTTACTTCTTGAGTGCTGAAATTACAGGTGTGTGCACATCAGTCTAAGCAGTGTTTGTGGTTGAAGCCAGGGCATTGTGCATAAGAGACAAATGTTCTACCAACTGAAGAGTATCCTCTGTCTCATCCTCTTCAGCATTTGCCTACCAGCGCTCATGCCCACGGATGGCATTACTTTTTAAGACATGTTCTCTTATTCGTAGTCCAGCTTGTCTCAAACTAGTAATGCACCTGCCTCTTGAATGCTGGGATTTTAGATAGGAATGTGCCACTACCACACCCAGCTGGAGGTCAACTGGATACGTTATAATGTGTCCATGGCCTTGTGAGAGCTCCAGTCAGTGCCATCAGTTACTGAGAGCCTAGCGAGCTGGCTTTTGCCCTGGGGGAACTAGGAGGACAAGCACACAGGAGATGAGGTGACAAGCAGAAGGCCGGATGTGGGAAAGCGGTGGGTGTGCGGAGGGAAGTTTGGGTAAACTTTCGAGTGTGTGTATGAAGGTAGGAAGTGAGCATACCAGGCCACGGATTTGGCCTTTGTTCCATAGGCAATAAAGAGCTTACACAAGAGGCGTCTCCAGAGACCAGCCATACTCCTGCAGTCAGAGAGGAAGCAGCTCCTAGCCATCTGTGTCCCGGCTTGTGCAGGCTGCCTCGTGCCAGCGTGTGGGAGGGCGTCCACAGAATGTCTCTGAATGTGGCCTGTGCTCTGCAGGGTGTGGGTCCTGGGCTACCTTCAAAGTCCTTTTCCTCCTGGGGATTCTCTGGGGCCTAGCACCTTACACATAGAAGGCACTGATGAGACTTTAAGAAACCATCTGGCCACTGCTGGTTCCCATTTTAAAGAAGGAAAAAGTAAGGCATATAGATGGGAAAGGACTTTCCTGGCAGCACATGAGGAATGAATGTGGAGTTAGTGAGACTAGAAGTCCTGATCTCTGAGCCATGCCCAGTTCCTTCTCCACACTCACTAAGTGGTGTTTGGTTGAGCGATTGCTCCATTTTAAGCCCTAATCCCTTTGCATGGATGATTTTACTGCACCCTCCCAACGTCTCCGAGAGCGTTCCTTTTGAGTGAGGTCTTGCCTTCCAAGTCAGGTTTCCTTCGGAGCCTAGCCCAGGTCCGGGGCACCTAGCTAGGAATGCAATTGAAAACCTGGCTGGGTTCAAACCCTGGGCTTCGAAGTGGGAGGGCTTAAAAAAGGTTCAAAGGGGCGTGACCTAACGTCCGCCCCGCCCAAGAGCACTGACGTCACACGAGGCCCCGCCCCTCATTGTCAGTCTTGGGGAGCCTGAGCAGGCGCCGGCCGCTGGGAGCGGAGTGCCGGATCCTCCGGCGGCGGGAGCGCGGGCCGCAGCCGCTGAGGTGAGGCGGCGGCGGGAGTGTGGCCAGGCGGGCGGCCCGGGGGCCCGGCTTGTGTGCCGGAGTTGAGGGGGTCTCGGCCGGGTGTTCCGGGGGCGGCGGGGAGTGCGCGCGGTTTCTGGAAGCGGAGCCGGGAAGGGGAGGTCTCCGGTGGGCCAGCCCGGGAGAGTGTGGCCGGAGTTGGAGGGAGAGACTTAGAGATTTTTTTTTCTTCCTGAGGAGGGGGAGGGACGTTTCTGAGGAGACTGAGGAGACGCCGAGTGGCAAGCGCGGCCGTGGCGGCCAGGGAGGCGTCGGGGTCCTCGCCGGGCTCCGCGGGGCGGCGGGCCGGGAGGAAGGAAGTGAGCGGACAGGAAGGGCCGCGGCCGGTGTGCGGGACGCGGCGCGCGGGGGACGGGGAGAGGCCCGCGGCGGCCCCGGGGCGTCCGCAGCTGTCGGCCCCGGGGCTGCGGCCCGCCCGCGCGGCTCCCGCCGGCGCGCTGCTCCGTCTCGCGGCCAGACCGCCGCGGCCCGGGAAGGAATTCGAGGCATTCGCTTTGTTTAAGTTGCCAGTCGACAGTCCCGAGGACTAATTAATGGTGGAATCTGCAGGGGCACTCGGGTAGCCGCCGGCCCCCTCCCGCCGCCGCGGTGAACTTTCCGCAGCGCGCACCCCGCCCCGCGGCCCGGCAGGGAAGGGAGCCATGGCTTCCCGAAGCGCAGGAATGAAGTGCGGTTTCGGGAGCCGCTCTTGGCCTGCGGCTGGCCAGGCGACTAGCGAGGGGAAGCCGGCGTCCCGGGCACGGCGGGGCTGGTGGGTTCCGCAGCCCGGTAGGGACCTCTCCGAGATGCCTGCGGTTTCTGCTAATTATCTCGCAGGAGCCTCTGCTGGTCGAGAAAGACCCATCTTGCTATGGAGCATCTGTTTCTTCATCGCGTCAGCCCCTTTCCTAACACTGCAGAGCTTGTTGTGGCTTGTTTCGGAAATGCCGAGGCGGGTGCTCACACTTCGGGGTGGGAGAGGGGAAGAGAGCAGGCAACCCCCATCCCCCTTCACACACCTCAAAAAAAAAAAAAAAAAAAAAAATCTCCGCAGTGTTCTTTAACCGGGGAGCTTGCAGATTCTCTGTCGCACCTTCGATGACTTGAATGACCTTGGGGGAAAGGATTGTGCTTCTGAGCGCCTCGTGGTGGCTTTTCTGTCCATTGAGGAGAAAATAACTCTCTGGACCTCTGTGTCTTTTGGGAGATATTTTTGAGAATTGGGGTTTGTTCAGGGTATTTTTTTTTCCAGCTGCTGTCTGTGGTTCTGGCTTAAGGATCTGGACTAGTGACAGAGCCCGGAAGAATTCGGATCACCTAGGAAGATTTAGCAACCCCAGATGAGGGGAGGATATTTCCTTTGGGAAAATTTGTACAGTCTGTTCCAGATTGCCTTCTGTCACTTTGTGTGCAGTTTTGGTGGCATTTGTGTGGTTAAATTCTGTAACCCCCTTAGAAAATTCTTCTCTTGTTAGAAATAATTGTTTTGCACAGATTTTCCCCTTGGGGCAGATTAAGGTTTTGCTCAATTTACTCGGAAGAATTTTCCAGGTTTCTAAAATTAAATCATTTTTCTAAACATAGCAGCTGAAGTTTGGAAAACTAGAAATGGTGGGATGGGTAAGGAAGGGATGGATTGACCTATGAAGGCAGGAAGTATAGGTTCACAGCTGACCATCCACTAATAACATGGATTTTAAAAGAGATTTATTTACTTGTCTTTCCGTGTATGGGGACGTTTACAGGAGTACAGGTGCTTTGTGAGGCCAGATCCCTCTAGAGTTTTTGTTATAGGCAGCTGTGGTTGGGAGCTGCCTGACATGTATGTGTGCTGGAAACTGAACTTTGATCTACTGAAGAGCAAGAAGGGTTCTTAAACATTTTGCCCTCTCTCTATTTCCCATAACATGGATTGGTAATTAGCCTTCTTTGATTTCTTTTTTAAGCCCAAAGACCAAGAACAGAAATTAATAATGTCAAGTTGTCATTCAATAATACTGCTGGGTAGTGAGTATAGTCATCTCAAGTCTGTGAAATGCTAGTTGAGCAAATTGAAGGTCAGAATATAAGAGTGACTATCCCAAGTTCATGCATGTAATTGGTAAGAAGTGGCCCTGGAATTCAAAAGTCAAGTCAGAGATCTGTCTTTCTCCCAAGTGCTGTGCCACCATCATCTGGCTATAGTTTCTTGTTGTTTGTTTGTTTTTTAATGATTTATTTTTATTTTCATGTGCATTGGTGTTTGGCCTGCATGTATGTTTGTGTGAGGGTTTGGTTCTTCTGGAACTGAAGTTACAGACAGTTGTGACCTGCCGTGTGAGTGTTGGGAATGAACCCTGGTCCTCTGGAAGAGCAGCCAGTACCCTTAACTGCTGAGCCATCTCTGCAATCCCTTAAAATGTTAACATGTGCACATAATGCTTAAGGGTAGAGATGACTGTGAGATGTTTGAAAGTCTTCCCTTCCCACATGTAACAAATTGATCTCTGACTTATTTTAACCAATATTTTTCAAAGGAAAAATTCAAATTCTTAAATTCTGCCTTCTAATAAGGCAGAATTTGTGGCTTGCTAGGAAGACATGTGATTTTTCTTTCCTTATATTTTTCTTGAGTCACTAAACTGAACTCAAATTGCTGTACCTCAAATCTGTCTTAGGAAATGCTAAAACCTTTCTTGCAGAGCTTTTAGATTGCAGAGTCTAGAAGCAGCCACAATTCTATTTATTATTTTTCTCTTTCATTTTTATTTATGTTATACAGTCCTCCATTTCCATCTGTGAATTTGTCTAAGAATGGGAACTCTTGTTAACATCAACTATGTCCCTCCCTTCTTATACTATTAGGAAATAATAATTAAATTAAAATACCCTCCAGACTACTCAACATTTTGAGTGACTGTAGGGAGAAAATTATAGTAGCTTACTTCATAGTTATGAAGTAGTTATTATCCTCATTTTATACAAGCTGAGCTCAGACCAGTTACTTCTACTGTAAGAGGCAGATAGGTTGAATTTGTATTTCCCTATATACTGTAGTGTGTTGGTGGGGATATCTCAAAGAACACACTTTAAGATACTATGTTAAAGTTGGAGCTGCAGTGTAGTAGGCCTGGTGCTGCTGTTTTTATCTCTCCTTAGTTTCTAGAGATGCCTCCTTGGTGCTACTGAATTTGTAGCTCATCTTTTATTACACAATTCCCTCTCATACTCAGCATTTATTATTTTTAAGTATAGTACTTTGTATTCATTTACTGTTTGAGCCACTCCTTCCCTTTACAGATGATCCAAAGTTCCCATCTCTCTAGTTTGTTACTCAGGAACTTCATACTTGGCCTGTGCCCCTGCTTTGTTTTACCTGGACAGTCTTATTTAATTATTTAATTTGAGTTTTGAGACAAGGTCTCATAGAGCCCAGGTTGATCTCAGACTCACTGTAGCTAAGGAAGAGAGAGTTTTACAGGGGATTACATATGCTGAGTAAGTGCTCTGCCAATTTTTCTTTCTTCTCTCTCACATATGGTAGGTAAATGCTCTTCTACAGAACTCTGTCTCTTGCCTGTTCTTACCTTGTATTTTGAGATAGTGGTTAACTAGGTTGCCTGGGTTTAAACTTACTCTGTCAGCCAGGGTGACCATGAACTTCTCTTTTGTAAAGATTTATCTTTGTGTTTGAGAGGGAAATTGTGTGTGTGTGTGTGTGTGTGTGTGTGTGTGTGTGTGTGTAGGCGAGCATGTGCTCCTGTGTGTAGGCAGGGTGGGAAGAAGCAGGAAGAGACTTGGAAAGGGAGGAAGAGCTGAGCAGTAGGTGGCTGACTGGAGGATTTTGGTTTTTAAGTTGGTGCTGGCATCTGAACTCTGGTCCTCATACTTGTCCAGGAACAGTTCTTTTTTTATTTTACTCTCTTTAAATTATTATTATTTTTTTAATAGTGGACTTTATCTTGTCTCTGCTCTGGGAGAGGTTTTTTTTTTTGTTGTTTTGTTTTTTGTTTTTGTTGTTGTTGTTGTGTTTTTTTTTTTTTTCCTTCTAGACAGGGTTTTAGACAGCTGACCTGGAACTAACTTTGCTAGCATTGAATTCAGAGATTCACCTGCCTTTGCATCCCAAGTGCCTAAGTTTATGTTGCATATCAGAAATACTTCTTACTGCTACCCTGTCTTGTTAGTTCTTTTCCGTTATTTCCTATTACTGGCTTTTGTTGCTTTTCTTCCTAGGACTTATTATGATTTATAATGATACACCTGCTTGCATGATTATTATCTGTCTTCCTACTACTCTAAATAGGAGCAAAGAAGTCATTTGTTTTGTTCTTGAGTTTATGTATCCCAAATACTTAGCAGAGTATGACATAAATATTTAATAATTCTATCCCAAAGTTTACACCTTTGTATCATTATTTTTGTTCCCCTTTCCCTTCCCTCTCCCTCTCCCTCTCCCTCTTAGTTTTCCGAGACAGGGTTCACTGTGTAGCTCTGGCTGTCCTGGAACTCACTCTGTAGACCAGGCTGGCCTTGAACTCAGAGATTCACCTGCCTCTGCCTCCCGAGTGCTGGGCTTAAAGGCGTTCACTGCCACCACCACTTGGCACTGTTTTATTCTTTAAGTGTTTCCATTCTTCAAGAATCAGCCGTTTCTTATTCTTGTCATCCTGACTTTGCCATAGTAAGTGTATTGTCTCCTGTGCTGTTGAGATGGTTCAGAAGGTAAAGTGTTTATCATCAAGCCTAAACAGCCTGAGTCTGGTCTGAGACCCATATGGTGGAAGGAGAGCAACAATTCTTATTAGTTGTTCTTTGATCTCTACATGTATGCCATGCCAGGCAGACATACACGTGTACACACACACACACACATGTATACAAAGTAAATAGGTAGAAATGTAATAAAAGTAAAAAAGTACCTTTTCTATATTGTATTTTTATTGATATTCCTTGTGTTCTTGGCAAATAACATTGGCTTGTCTTAATCCTAATTTATGTTGTTGGATCAAAAGCTTCTTTATCAAAAATATTAAAAAAAAATAAAACAAATATTTAGGTGGATATAGTGGTGCATGTGTGTAATCCTAGTATTTGGGATACAGAGGTAAGTGGATCTTTGTGAGTTCGAGGCTGGCTGGTCTACATAATAAGTTCTAGGACAAGCAGAGTTACATAGTGAGACTCGGTCTCAATAAACAAAACAAAATATAGTTATTGTGTATGTGTTTGCACACACATGTTTGCATACAACAGTATATGAGTGGAGGCCAGAGAACAATGTGGATACATTTCTCCATTTGAGTCCTGGGGATCAAACTCAGGTTGTCAGGCTTAGCCGTAAGTGCCTGTATCCTCTGAACTATTTTGTTGTGTTCTCTCTCTTTCTCTCTCTCTCTGTCTCTCTCTCTCTCTAACAAACACCTATTAACTAGTGTGTCCTGTATGTTTGTGTGATGAGGTCAAAGGACAACTTTATAGAGTCGTGGAGTTGGCTTTCTTTTCCACCTTTCCATGGGTTTCTGAGACCTAATTCAGGTCACTAGGCTTTGCAGCAGGCACCTTTACCCATGTAGTCATAATGCTGGCTTCCAAAAATCTTACAAGTTATAAGGCTAATATTTGCCATGTTTTTTGATAGTTTAATAGCTTATATCTTTAAAAATTATTTTATTTTTTAATGTTTGTGTGTCAGTGTTGCAACATGTGTGCAGGTGATCCTGGAGGCCAGAGAAAAGGGTGTGGGATTCCCCTAGAGCTGGAGTTACAGGCAGTTTTGTTTTCCATCATCAGAACTGGCTGCCATTCTTTGATCCTTTGGAAGAGCAGCTAAGATTCCTAATTGCTGAGCCATTGCTTCAACTCCCAAATTCTTTTTTCTTCGCCACTGCCCACTAGCTTATGTCTTAATTGCATAATTTGATAAGGAATTTGTATTCAGAAGTTGTTATATTGTTTAGTAGTCCTCTAATCCTTTCACTACACATAGCACATCCTTGGCAAGAGGGTAGTGTGTGTGTATGTATGTGTGTGTGTGTACGTACGTACGTGCATACGTGTGTGTATTTGACGAACACAGCATCTGGTGTTGTCTTCTATCCATCTCCCTCTTATTTTGAGACAAGCTCTCTTAATGAACTTGGTAATAGTGAACAGTGATTGACTAGACTGGCTGCTCAGCAGACTTTTGGGATCTGCTTGTTTCTTTCTCCCACTTAAGGCTGGGGTTACTTTCTCAACTTTTGATTGTGAGTGGTAGGTGGGTGCTAGGGACCTGAACCCAAACTCACAAAGCAACAGCCTACTGAGATATAACACACCCCCCCCCCCCGTGCCCCCAGACTGGCCTTTAGTGTGCAGTTTTCCTGGCCCTGCCTTCCAAATGCTGAGACGTCACAGGCATGCTTTACCACATTTATTATCACATTTGCTCTCAGTAGATTGAACATCATCAAAACTACTTATGTATTGGTATCAATTTTAACTGCTTAGGCTTATCAATACAGATTCTTTTTTTTTTTTGTTTTTGTTTTTGTTTTTTTCGAGATAGGGTTTCTCTGTGTAGTCCTGGCTGCCCTGGAACTCACTCTGTAGACCAGGCTAGCCTCGAACTCAGAAATCCGCCTGCCTCTGCCTCCCAAGTGCTGGGACTAAAGGCGTGCGCCACCACCGCCCGGCCCAGATTCTTTTTTTAAAGACTGGAATTCTACATAATATTTTCCTTAATCCAGAAGGTAGCAGTGCACTAAGTGCGTCAGGTAGTAGACTGATATGGTATGAGAGTTCAGAGTTCAGCCACAAAGCACTTGTTCTTTTGAAACCTATCACTAGTGAAGAACTAAGCAGTTTCCTTTGGAAAAGGTGCTTGCTCTGTGCATGTGTAAGACTCTGTGATTGGAGTCATTAACTGAAGATATCAGGTAGTATCTCATTTGAATTAGTTTGATTAATATTTTATTAGTCCTGTTGATAATGAAAATTCTGAACTCCTGGATTTTGTGACACATGCCTAATAATCTCAAAAACGGGATTGGTGTGGAGGATAAAATGAGGATCATGACTTAAAGGCTAGGTTGGGCTGTATGGTGAGGCTGTGTCTCAAGAACAGAAACAAAATAGGAGTCTCAGTGGGTAAAGCACTTGTCACACAAGCATGAGGACCTAAGTTCAGATCCCTAGAACCTATATATAAAGCCTGGCAGGATAACATGTATGTGTGATTCCAGTGCTTCTACTACAAGACAGAAGGCAGAGATAGGAGAATCCTTGTGCGCTCTCAGGCCAGCCAACGTGGAGTGTGTAGGAGCAAGTGATACCTTGTCTTGAACAAAGTAGAAGGTGATGTCTTATACCTGAGGTTGCCCTCTGACCTTCATACACATGCTGTGGCATGTGATTACCCGAAAGAATACACATACACATATAAAACAAGAAACAAAACACGGGCTAAAGTGCCTGTCATGCAAACATTTGAGGTTGGATCTTCAACGTCCATATAAAAGTCCAGCATGTGTAGCTAACCCCAACACAGGGGTGGTAGAGATAAGATGGATCCCTGAAGCTCATTGGCCAGCTGAATCCATGAGTTCCAGATTCGGTAAGAGACACTGTCTCAAAAAGTGAAGTGAGCTGAACATGTATGTGCTGCTCACCATCAATCCCAGTGCCTGGGAGGCAGAGGCCGGTCTGTCTCTGAGATGGAGGTCAGCTTGGTCCGTGTACTGAATTCCAGACTAGCTAAGAGCTATATAGTCATAGTAAGAGACTGTCTCTAAATTGAAAGGTGAGCAGTTGAGGAAAGACAATGCTGGCCTCTGGCCTTTACTTGCACAAACGTTGTGTACACACCTGTATGCACATTTGCACATACTCAACGTAAACAGATACATATCCCCTATTTCTGCCCCAAAAGAAAAAAAGAAAAAGAAAACTTTAAACAGATCTGTTTAATGCAAGGGGACTGTAGAGGTGGCTCAACTCTGAGAACACATGCTGCTCTTCCTGAAGACGTGGGTTCAATCCCTAGCACCTACATTGCAGCTCACAACTGTCTGTAACTGCACTTACAGGGGACCTGGCACCCTCACACAGACACAAATGCAGGCAAAACACAAATGCATGTAAATAAATAAATCTTAAAGCTGTAGACTGTTGATAAGCTTTCTTGGCAGTCATTCTTCCTTTCTGTATTAAAGGCATAATAATAATGTGTATGGTCTTTGAGTCAGTTTGAGTACAGATTAATTTAGTAGACATCTTATGAATGATAAATAGAAATCCCTGTTTTAAAAGAGTCCTTCTATATATTTTAAATTAGTAATTATTTTTACTTTCCTGATGGAATTATACCATAAGATTCCAGAGTGATCTAGTAATTATCTTATTAAGCAAATTTTTTGTGAAGTTTCTGAGAGAGATTAATTTTATTAACTTTTGTAATATCACTATTGTCTTTTTCTTTATGAAATCTGAAATATTTTATGGAATAAGATTATTTGCTTTTTAACTCTTTTCTTACAACTAATAGATCAGTTAAAATTAATTTACATGTATAGGTATGTCAAGCCAGTAGTTCACTTCAGTAAATAGACTTTTAATTTTAATGTAAGGAGACAAATGGTAAACTTTGGGTAATCCATTACAAAAGTATTTAGAGTTGACAGCCCTGCTTCGTCACTTACATATCAGCTCTGCAACTAGAAATGGAAATTCCTGGTAAGAGAATATAAATACTTCAGACTATTGAACTGTTTAAAATTATTTTAAGTTAAATATTAAATCATTTTGGGATAGTGATATTAATATTGTTGGCCATTGTCTTTTTCTTATTCCAGGTATAGATCTAAAGTGATTTTTACATTAGTTATAATAATTATATCCCAAGCACTGTTCTGAAGAAAAAAAAGTATATATACATACACATACATACACACAAACACATATGTACTAACAGAGTCACATCATTGAGGTCCTGACACAAGGAGTGGATATGTAAAGAAATACTGTGTTTTCAGAAGCCCTTTGTAAGCAAATATGTAGGAAAGTATGGTAGTTAAAATTAGAGAATTTCACTTGTTTTTTTTGTGTCTTTTCAGTATAATTTTCTTTGCTCTTACATAGATCAGTTGTGTCTTTTGGGGTTATAGATTTCTTGCTGTGTAATTTTATGGTCAGATACTCTTTGAGCTATCTGGAAGGTACTAGAATAGCTTTTCAAATACTAATGTCAGAGCTTCCTAAAATAGGAAATTTTATATTTATTTGATGGAATTCTGAAATGAACTTGCTATATAGTTAACCTCTCTCCCCCCCAATCTGGCTTTATTTTTTTGTAGTTCATTACCTGTAGTCCATCTTTGGTCTAAAGATAATTCTTGACTTGGGGTTATGAAAGTAGTTAAGTAGTGGAATATGCTTAGTGTGTGCAAGGGCCTAGGTTTCATTTCTAGCAAGAAACCACCCCCCACCCCCTCCTTATTTAAACTTTTTGAGAGAAGGTTTTTGTCCTAGAACTCTCTCTGTAGTAGACCAGGCTAGCCTCAAGCTCAGTGATTCACTTGCCTTTGCCTCCTGAGTGCTGAGATTAGAGCCATACACTTTTGCCTGGGTGTATGTAAAGCCACACACAAAGCTCCCACTCCCATTTTAAAATATAATTCAGCTTAATTTTTTTTTTTTGTTTTTTTTTCGAGACAGGGTTTCTCTGTGTAGCTGGCCTTGAACTCAGAAATCCGCCTGCCTCTGCCTCCCAAGTGCTGGGATTAAAGGCGTGTGCCACCACCGCCGGCCTCAGGTTAATTTTTTAGATAAGGTCTTATGTATCTGAAGCTGACCTTGAACTTATGATCTTCCTCCCTCAACCTTCTAAGTTTTGAGATGACAGATGTATACCATTATGCCTAATATTTTAAAGTTTTATTTTCCTCCCACTGTCTTCAAAGTTTTATTACAATATTTTATTTTAATTCTATTTTTGATTAATTTTCTTACGTGCCTAATTTATAAGTTAAGCTGTATCATAAGTTTCTATACGGCAAAACATAGTATATTCAAGTTTCTTACCTCAGCTTTCAGGTATCCACTAGGGTCTTGGGATGTTTATCCTGTATGTAAGGAAGGGCTGTTATACTTTCTTTGAATTTGTTTTCAGAACATGCTGTACATTTCCTAAACCTGATAAATCTTCATTTTAAAGAGGTTTGTGTTTAATGTTTGGCAGTTAGACAGATCTGATGAGTAAAGTGAGTGATCAATTGGTTTTGGTCTCAAATGAGAGGCCATGTAATTCTAAAAGGTGAAGAATGGGGTTTCTTTATGTGTGAGGTTTGTCTTTGAGAATCCTACAAGTGGTGTTTCACAGGCTTTGAGTCTTGATTTTATGAATAGAAGAAGAGAGTCTTGCTTCCTAAAATGATTCCCTTTGAAGAACATCCTTGTTTTGGACTTCTGTTAAAATCATTGCTTAAATATAACTTGATAGACCTTTGTATTATGATTGAGTTTGGAATTCTTTCTCTCTTTTTAAAAATGATTTATTTATTTCATTTATATGAGTACACTGTACCTATCTTCAGACACACCAGAAGAGGGAGAGGGCATTGGATTCCATTACAGATGGTTAGGAGCCACCATATGGATGCTGAGAATTGAACTCAGGACCTCTGGAAGAGCAGCCAGTGCTCTTAACCGCTGAGCCATCTCTCCAGCCTGGAATTCTCTTGATGAACTGTTAGTTTGTATTATTATTATCATGTGATTTTTATTTGTAACCTTAAAAAATAATAATATGTTAGGCTATGCTAGGTATGGTAACACAGGACTGTAATCCGAACAGGAGGCTGAGGCAGGAGAATTTTAAGTTGGAGACCAAATGGGGCTTTATCAAGAATAATTAAAGGGAAATATTATATGATCTGTTGATGGCCAAATCTGTAGAGTAACAGATTAAACTTTAGTTTATAATCACAAGGGTGAAATCTGTTTTCCAGACCCACTTACCAAGGGTTATTTGTGTAAGTTTTCTGCAGAAGATGAAAAGTTCAAGTAGAAAAATATAATGCATCTTAACCTGGCAGCATGTATTTATATATGAGCACTTTGGTATACATTATATTGTTTCTACTTTATAGATTTGAAAAGTCAGGCCCAGGTTGTCAGTATCAAGCAAGGTTCTCTTAACCTTACCTTAGAACTCCACTGTTGAAGCCAGCACACTGGATCATCTTATCAACTATGTACATGAAATATCATTTCTCCCTAATAAATGTAACCAATACTTTGTCATGTTGATAGGAAGAATATCATTTTTTCATTTATTTTTTGAGATATAATTACATCATTTCCTGCTTCCCTTTCCTTCTTCCAAACCCTCATATATTCCTCCTTGTTCTCTTTCAGATTTATGGTCTCTTTAATTGTTGTTATACATATGTATGTGTATATACATATATATGTATTCCTAAATACATAAATATAACTACTCAGTCTGTATAATTTTACATATATGTATGTTCTTGGGGCTACTATTTGGCATTGGATAACCAATTGTGTTCTTTCCTGGAGAAGACTGTTTCTCTGGATCTCAGCATTCCTTAGTTGCCTGTAGTTCTCTGTGAGGGTTGAGGCTTTCTAGGCTTTTCCCTGTTGACTTTAGTGTGTCTAATGTTGTCCTTGTTAAGTTCTTGTTTAAAACAGTCATGTTGGTGAGACTTTATGGGTGTAGCTTTTGATATTACTTGGAAACAATATTTCATAGCAAACTCTCTTATCCTCTGGCTTTTACAATCTTTCTGCCTCCTCTTCCACACGAATACCTTGATAGTGGTAAGTAGCAACTCTCTAATACTACTTAAGTCCATTCAACCGAAAAGAAATTATACCTGGTACCAGAAACCTAGTCTACTACCCGAGGCTAATGAAGTCATGTATCTCAAAGGGAGGAGAACTTACAACTTCCACTTTACTAAACAAGCATAATCTCATTTAGTTTTTGATGGTTGTAGAGATTCATTAAAGTCTGTATGGGAGACTGACAGTAGCTGTTGGTAAGTTACATTCACAAACTACTGTTAGTAGATAGTTACCTGTGTATAACTGTAATGGTGTCTTGTAGATTTAAGTAAGGAATGCTATGTTTTAAAATCTTTTATCTTTTATTTTTTGGAATACTGGTGACTAAACCCAGGGCTTTATACACGCTAGGCAAGCCTTGTAACATGGTGGTGGTGTTGTTTGGTGTGTGTGTGTGTGTGTGTGTGTGTGTGTGTGTGTGTGTACGTACCAGGTGAATGATCCATATAGAGATCAGAGAACTTTGGGTGTTGATCTTCCACCTTGTTTGAAACAGGGTCTCTTATTCACTGCTATGTACACCAGGCGGCCGGCCTGCAAGCTTCTGGGAATTCTTCAGTCTCAACCTTCTATTTCCCCATTAGGGTGCATCAAGGTTAAAGAAGAATGTGCAACAACATCTGGCTTTATGAGGTTTCTGGGGTTTTGAACTCAGGTTGTCAGGCTGGAATGACAAGAGCTTAGATCTACTGAGGCATCTCCCCAGCACTTCACTGTCCCTTCCTCCCTCCCTCCTTCCCTCCCTCCCTCCTTTCTGTGATTACACAGGTGGGTGCCACCAGGCCTTGCAGGAATACTTAATTTTTGTGCTTTCTGCCACAGTTGTACATGAGATATTCTTAATGTACTTTGATAAGATTAGACTTTATCAATGTCTTTTTTGTAGGAACTTGTCTGATGATTATGTTAACTAACACTTTTGACGTTAGATTCTAAATCAATTTGACAGTAAGCATAAAAATTTTAAGAGGGATTGGGTGTAGCTCAGTAGTAGAGTGCTTGCTTAACATGCTAGAGGCCCATGCTTAGTTAGGTTTCTCAGTAACACATGCATACACACTGTTCAGGCTATTTTTATGCCAATTTGACACAAGTGATAGTTAGCTCAGAGGAGAAAACCTTGATAGAGAAATTTCTCCATAAGACTGGGCTGTAGGGTAAGTCTGACGGGTGTTTTGTTAGGATTTGATATGGGAGGGCCCATTTCAAGTGTGGCCGTCTGAGCCAGTAGTCCTGGTTTCTCTAAAAAGCAGGCTGAACAAGCCATAAGGAGTAAACCAGTAAGCAGCATCCCTCCATTGTTCATGCCTCTAGGTTCCTGCCAAGTTTAAATTCCTACCTTAGTTTTCTCTGTGAACTGTGATTCAGGGTATGTGAGTGGAATAAACCTTTTCCTCTTTAAGTTGCTGCTTTTGGTCATGGTGTTTTATCACAGCAGTAGTAGACACACACACACACACACACACACACACACACACACACACACACACTATGGCGCTGGGGTGTGGAGTGTTTGCATATCGTAGCTGAGGTTTAGTCCCCAATATAGAAAGAAAAAGTAAAAAGAAGTATAATTAAAAAAAATAGGAAGATAGTGAGGCAGGTAAAGGATCAGGGAGAGACTGAGGAGATGCTAAAGAAGTGAAGGATAAAATTTTAGGTCTTAAGTAAAAGTGGAGTGCAATTAGTGATCATGTGAGGTAACTGGAATAATCTAGAAATGTGCAGTTTGTATTCAGGGGAGGAGAGAAGATAGGAACACTGAACTGACTTTATATACAATTTTGGCTAGTGTCACATCAGATTTTAAAAGCAAGAATTTATATATATCAGTTCTGTTTCTAATACTGGTTTTGTGTTCAACCTCAGAGTAGTTAATGCAGGACAAATAAAAAAACAAAAGGAGTGCCACGTACAGCTCTTACAATTCTAATGGGGGAGATAGTGTTTACTTTTTGAAACAGATCCTTACTGTGATGAGTCCAAATGAGGGATGTAGACTACTGGTTCAAAAACCAGCCTCATTTCAAGAGCTTAGTTTTTCACATAAGGACATGAAGATGAGAAACATCAAATACCACTACAAAAGATGGAGCCTTAAAAGCAGACAAGAATAAGGTATCTTGGAGGAAAACAGGTTTAAGTACTACAAAATTCCCTTGTGGAAAATGTACATTAGTGTCCTTTAGAAGTGCCATTGAGTAGAGTAACTACAGTGAATTTGTTATGCTGCTGGTTTGTCTGGAAATGAGTCTAAGCTTAGTCTGAGGACTTCATGAGGTCTTCTAACTTCATGTTAGACCAAGTTTTGCTGGGTTTGAATTGGCAGGAAGGAAGAGGATGATTTTCCAGACTAGGGCAATGCAAACCAAGATACGAGATTGGGACACACTTGTGTGCTTGATGGGCCTGAGAAGACCTGTATGATATAGTGTGGGCTGTGAAGGAGGTGAGATGGAGATTAACAACCATCAGTAGTCACACTGAGGAATGTAGACTGATCTTGTCTACTTCTGGGAGCCATTGAAAGTTTATAAATTAGGTAGTGACATGATGTATTTGGAAGTGTAGACTGTTATAATGAAGTTGAGGATTAGAAACGAGTTTTTTTATTTTGTTTCTTTTAAAACAAATCTTACTGTTGTATTTTATGTGTATGAGTGCTTTGCTTGCATGTATGTCTGGCTGTGTACCTTTATTTATTTGTTTGTTTGTTTGTTTTTCGAGACAGGGTTTCTCTGTATAGCCCTGGCTGTCCTGGAACTCACTCTGTAGACCAGGCTGGCCTCGAACTCAGAAATCCGCCTGCCTCTGCCTCCCAAGTGCTGGGACTAAAGGCGTGCGCCACCACTGCCCGGCTGTATATCTTTTTTAAAAAATTGTTTTTATTTCATATGCATTGGTGTTTTGCCTACATGTGTCTGTTGGATCCCCTGGAACTGGAGTTACAGATAGATGTGAGCTGCCATGTGGGTGTTGGGAATTGAACTTGGATCTTTTGGAGGAGCAACCAGTGCCCTTAACCACTGAGCCATCTTGGGGGGGGGGGTTGGGCTGTGCATCTCTTATGTGCTTTGTGGTAAGAAGAGGGCATAGGATACCCTGGAATTAGAGTGACAGATAGCTGTGAGCCATCATGTAGATGCCGGGAACCAAATCTAGGTCCTCTGGAGGAGCAGCCAGTGGTCTTAACTTCTAAGACATCTCTTCAGTTCCCTCCTTTCCCTCCCCTCCCCTCCCCTCCCCT
>JANHMN010000004.1:16243976-16331949 GCA_030674055.1 Rhabdomys pumilio | reverse complement strand
CAGCAGTATTCTCACTTAAAAATTTTAATATAGTTATTAAATATGTATGGCACTGGTTGCTCCTCCAAAAGATCCAAGTTCAATTCCCCCCCCCCCCACCTCTGACGGTTTTACTGTTTAGTCCTTGGTGGCCTGCTGTTTGCAGTGTAGCGTAGACTGGCCTCAGACTTGCAGTAATATTTTTGCTTTAGCCTCATAAGTGCTGGGATTACAAGCACATGCCACCATGCTCAGTTCCAGTTAAAGCTTTTTTGTTGTTGTTTTTTGGTTTAAAGAAATTGTAATGTAAGAGAGCAACGTTTGAGTAGGGGGTTATGGGAAGAATTAGGGAGGTAGATAGGTAAATGATGTACTTACATATTTAATAACTATATTAAAATTTTTAAGTGAGAATACTGCTGAGGCATTAACTTAGGGGTTGAATGGAAAAATAAAAAAGGAATATATTAAAGGGCTCAGTGGATAAGAGGACCTGAGTGAGTACCCATGTGACAAAAAGAACTAAGTGTGACCTCTGACCCCTACAACCCCACAACATAGCAGAAGGCACAAAGCTTAGCAGAAAACCAGCAAGCTCCAGGTTCAGTGAGAGACAGCATGTGAAGAAATGAAGGCAGAGTGATAGAGCAGGACACCCAACATGTGCCTCTGATCTCTGTGCATCACTACTTGCTCATGGACATGTGCGTGCGTGTGCTTATGCTTGAGGACATGCACATAAACACGGGATGTGTTGGAGAAGTTTTATTGAGGGTAGAGATAGGACAGAATGACGTAAATAAAAAAGGATAAAATAAAAATTGGAGGTTGGTAAAACTGAGAATTATTTGTGATTATTACTTTGTTGTGGGCAATTTTGGCAGCCTGCTTTGTGCTCCTGACTGGTCCAGGCATGTACCTGCCTGTGAGCTATCTTGGATGGGAGACTAGAAAACACACACACACACACACACACACACACACCACCACCACCACCACCACCAACACACACACAACATCACACACATACGCACGCACACATGCATATGTGCACGCGCCAGTTATTCTTAAAATGCTAACTCAATGACTGGGTACTAAACCTTCCCCTGCTACCCCAGGCCCAGTTGGAAATCTCACATGGCTGGTTGGCTATCGCATCCCCTTCTCCTCTCCCCTAGCCCCCTGATTCTCTCTGTGTCCTACCCTGCAACTCTCAGTGTCCTGCCCCATGATCAGCCATTGGCTGCTGGCAACTTTATTGATAGATCAAAAACCAATTGAGGGCAAGGACCTTCAGCATCAGTAAACACAGATTCCCAATTAAATCAAAGCATCAGAACCAACCCCTATATTACTTAACTGAAGTTATTGTTTCATTGATAAGGGTTCTCACTATGTGTCCCTGATCTTTCTGCCTCCTTTTCCTCATGGATGGTATTGTAGGTAGAGCCATAACACTTGGCTTCTTGTGCTGCCCCCACCTCATCCCCCTTAACTCCACTTAAAAATATTTAGGTTATTTTAAATTGCCCTGGGGTTATTATTTGTGATTTTAGAGATTGAACCTAGGGCTCACAGATGCTAGGTAAGTATTCTACCTCTGAGCTATATCCTCAGCTTAAAAAGAGATCTATGTTCTTTAAAAATTATATGTGTGTTTATTTGTGTGTCAGTGTATGCACATGAATGTGCATATCCTTGGAGATCAGAAGAAGGCATTGGGTCCCTGGAGCTGGAGTTAGGGGTGGTAGTAATGTGGGTGCTGGGACCTAAAACTCAGGTCTCTGTTAAAGCAGTATGTGCTCTTAACAGCTGAGTTCTTTCTCCAGCCCTGTTCGCTTGGCCAGAGGATAACTTATGGGAATTGGTTCTTTTCCTTCCACTATGGTGGATTCTATGCATTGGACTCAGGTCATAAATGCCTTTACCTGTTAAGCCATCTGACTGGTACTGAAGTTACATAGACTGTTACGAGCTTTCATGTAGGTGCTAGGAATCAAACTCTGGTCCTCTGGAAGAGCAGCAAGCACTATTAATTGCTGAGCCATCCCTCTAGACCTGAGTAGGTTGGTCTCTCTCTCTCTCCTTTTCACAGAATTTGTCCCATGACTATAATAAACAGCAGTGTAGCAGTAAGTTGGGTTCAGCTTGACTACTTAGCTTATGATATTTACTAGAGCATTCTTCACTTTTGCCACTGCTGTATGTTAAATATCTACCATTTCTTTAGAACCTACCGTATACTACCTACTCAGAATGTTTAAGATTTGAATTTTAAAACTGCCTCATGAGCTCAACACCATTGTTCCTGTAGTACAGATGAGGAAGGTGAAGCTGGTAGAGGTTTAGGAAGTGTCCCTGGAGAAATCATTAGTTAGGCTTTTAGTTGCTCTGTTTCAAAGCCCATATTCTTTTTAATAACTTTGAATTAGACATGTGCAAATAGGAATGAAGAGCGGGTCAGTTGAGATAACAGATTAGACAATATTTCAAGTTGGTGACATGTTATTTAAATACTAACTAATATCTGCACTTTTTCATCCTTTATGTCAGTAGTTCTCAACCTATGATTTGTGATCCTTTTAGGATCATATAAGACTATCTGCATATCAGATATTTATATTACAATTCATAACACTAGCAAAATTACAGTTATGAAGTAGCAATGAAATAATTTTATGGTTGGGGTCAGCACAACATGAGGAACTGTATTCAGGGGTCTCAGCATTAGGAGGGTTGAGAACCGCTACTATATGTTTATAAAAGGGGGGGCTTACAAAATTAAGTATGATCTGTAAATCTAATTCTAGTCATATATATGGCTTTTAATTATCTTTTGGGTAGTGTCCCTTCTGTCTTTTTGTAGGACTTTGAACAAATCTTGATAAAAAACAAATGTCTAGTTCGAACAAATGGACATAAACAAACTGTTGATAGTTGAGCAAATTCCTATTTTTGGCGAATGAAATTAAAGGATGTTTTAGAGTCCAGTTTCTGGGAAACTGGTTTTTGAAGATCCCCTGGGAAACATTGTGCTGTGTAGTGCTGAAGATGTAATGTCTGTGGTGTGCAGAACCTGCTGTATCTTTCTCCATTTAAGCCGTGCTCTGTAGTCACACAGTTCTTTCACTTCACTTCTTTATTTTTAGCATCGAAAATGACAAATTCTGTTTATCAAAATTGCCTTAGCATTGGAAAGCTGAGCTCCACGTCTTTACAGTCCATTCATTATTACTATCTTTTGTGTGTATGTGTGATGTGTAGGTGTGTGCGAGTACAGGTGTGCAGAGAAGGCAGCAGAGTAAGAATCCACTGAACAGAAGTTATGGGTGGCTGTGAACCACCTGGTGTGAGTGTTGGGAATTAAACTCAGGTCTTTTGGAAGAGGAGTTGGTGCTTTTAACTATGGAGCCATTTCTCCAGCCTCAGTTCCTAGGATCTTAAATCTTTCCTTCAACACTCATTCTGTCTTTTCACTCATCATGGAAACTGAGCCCTTTTCTAGATGATTGTTTTGTTTTTGGTAGTTGAATACTCTGAAACTTCTGGGATGGGAAGGGGACGTTTTGTCTTTCTAGTCCTTTGCTGTCCTCTAGAACTGTCCTCTAGAACTGTCCTCTAGAACTCCAAATATTCATTCTATGCAGTTTAATGATTATATCATTCCATTTGCTAAGCGTTGCTCCCACAAATTAAGTGACAGTCTGGCATATGATTTTTATTTTTGTATATAACTTTTGTTTCTGATATAAAATTAAGCACATGTTCTAAGAGAAGGTACAAATAAGCTCTTAAAAACGATGTTTTTCTTTTCTTTTCTTTTCTTTCTTTTTTTTTTTTTTTTTTGAGATGGGAGTCTGACTGTGTAGCCCTGACTGGTCTGGAACTTGCCCTGTAGGTCAGGCTGGGCTAGAATTTACAGAGACACACCTGCCTCTGCTTTCTCAGTACTGGGATCAAAGGCATGCTCACCATGCCTGGTGAGTGAATGGTTTCTGAGAAGATAATACTCACTTGGGTATGTTTTGTTGAGCTGAATACAGTGACTTGGAATGTTACTTTACCAATCAAATCAGAAGTGTAAGCATGTGACTGGGGCTATGAAGTTTTTGGTTAAAACCTTCCCTAGCATATATTAATTAGGCTCTGAATTGGGTCCCCAGGTCTCCTAAAAATATAATGAAAAATTAAAAACTGACAGTTTGTTCTAAGACAGTGTTCTCAACCTTTCTAATGCTTCAACCCTTTTATTACACAGTTCCTCATGTTGTGACCTTCAACCATAAAATTATTTTGTTGTTACTTCATAACTGTAATTTTGATAGTGTTATGAATTATAATGTAAATATCTAATATTCAGGATATCTGATGTATGACCCCCAAAGGAGTTAAGACCCACAGATTGAGAACAACTCTTCTAGATCTGTCTGTCTGTCTGTCAATCAATCAATCTATCTATCTATCTATCTATATCTTTTTTTTTGGTTTTTTGAGACAGGGTTTCTCTGTGTAGTCCTGGTTGTCCTGGAACTCACTCTGTAGACCAGGCTGGCCTCGAACTCAGAAATCCGCCTGCCTCTGCCTCCCAAGTGCTGGGACTAAAGGCGTGCGCCACCACCGCCCGGCTCTATCTATCTATCTTTATATGAATGTTTTTGACTGCATGTATGTTTGTGTAACTCATGTGTTTCTGGTGCCAGTCTAAGCTAGAAGAGTGCATTAGATTGACTAGAACTTGGAGTTACTGGTAGTTGTGAGCTCTGAGAACCACTGTTCTAAAGATGAGTTTGCACTAGAATTGTTACATGTAAGAAATACAAGAAAGGAGTTGAACAGATGGCTTAGTGGTTAAGAGCACTTATTGCTCTTGCAGAAGACCCAGGTTAGTTCCCAGCAGCCATATGACAGCTCATAACTGTTTATAAATCCAGTTGCTGGGGATCTAACACCCTCTCCTGGCCTCTTCAAGCACTAGGCATATACAGATATACACAGATATTCATGATAAACACTCACGTAAGGAAAATCAAAGAAAAGTAGAAAAGATTAAAAGTTATGAGTGGAAGACACACATATCAGCAATAGTATGATATGTATTGAAATGTCACAAGGGAAACTGTATAACTAGTTTTTAGCATATAGACAGGCAGTCAGTTCTTAAGGGGATGATGTGTAGTTCAGTGATAATTTGTGTAACCTTCATGAAGGCCCGGGTTCCATCCCCAACACTAATCAAAACAAACGGACAAACAATTGAAAATAGTACCATGGCATGGAGATTCTAATATTTGAAATCCAGTATGCGTATATGCCTATTCAGGGTGACTAGATTCTTTTCCAGCAAAGATTTTTAGTCTTGTTAACTTGGCAAATGGGTAAGATGACCAAGAGTAAAACAGTTACTGGAGGGATTTGCTTTGCACTTACCATGTGTTAGCCGCTGTGCTGAGTTTGTAATGAACTTAGTTCTTAAATTCTCCGTGGTTTAGGTATTATCCGTATTTCATATATAAGGACACTGAAGTATAGTCGAGTAATTTGAACATGCTGTTACTAAATGACGTCCTGTTTGTTTGGCTTTCTGTGACTTCAGAGTCACTGATCTATATAACTTATCTGTCTTATTTTAATTGTAGAATGGAAAAAAAATAGAAAAAATGGTATAAGGTAGTTGGGAATAAAGTAGAATCCAGCTAGGCATGGTGGCTCATCCTTGTAAAATAATACATGGGAAGCAGATACAGGAAGAGTGAGTTTGAGGCCAGTTTGGATACCATTTCAAATTCTATACCAGCCTGGGCTACAGACCAAGCTTAGAAAATAAAGCATAGATTTCAAATATTGGTTGGATGTTTAATTAGGTTATTTAGTTCAAATTTCATGTGCCATAATATTCTAACATGATATACATGATATGTGTATTAATTTAGTAGCATACCCAGACCCCATGGGTTGAGTTTGACTTCTAGCTTTTTGGCAAGTAATGTTTGTGTAAACTTGGGAAAAGAATTCTATTTCTCTGGATCTTTGTTTATTTACTGGAAAAAGGAGGACAGCAGTATCTGTCTCATAGGCTTAGTGGGAGGAATTAACATGTTTATGCAAAGGTTTAGAATGTCATGCAGTAAAGAGTAAATATTAGAGTTATTACATTATGCTTTTTAGCTTTCAGAGTATTTAGCATTCTGAAAGAGATAGGGTCTAGAATCTATTTAGTTCTATTTTGAAAAAAAAAAAAATCCATGAAAGCACAGAAGAACAAAATGAAAAGGACTAAAATTTAAATGATTCTTAAACTCTGAATGTTGGTTGGGCAGGTTTGGAATGAGTTCTGTAGTAGGTAGCTCTCTTGTATAATCAAGAGTCATCTGTGACTGCCCCCTCCCACCTCAGGCTGGTAGAGGATGACCTTGATCTTCTGATCCTTCTAGTCTACTTCTTATGTGCCTAGTACAGTGTGAGCCTCTATACTCAGTTATGTACTGTAGAGAATGGAACCAAGGGCTTCATGCATGCTAGGTCAGCATTCTACCAACAGAGCTATGTCCCCGGTTTAAACTTGTGCTATTTTGAATGAAAGGGAAGATCATTCCTAGCTATTCCAGCTGTTTGATTATTCTTAGGAGGTGTGGGGAGGATGTTGCTGTGCCATTTCTATGTCCTATTCTAGTGAACTGCAAAGGACCATTTGAAGGATATTCAATTTTCTGGGAACTGGGAAAATAGCTTACCTGGAGAAAAGGGTAAAATGAGTGGCTACCTACCATTAGAATGCTGTTGTGTGGTTCTTAGCTTTAACTATGACCGGCTTGAATTTAATTCTACTCTTTTATGTTTTATCAATTTTTTTGTAGCCCTTGGAACTATAGGATCCAAGTACTTTTAACCACCCCCCTCTTTTCCTCTTCCTTGTCTCTCTTTCTCCCTATCCTTCCCCCCTCTCTTCTATCTCTCTTTGTCCTCTTCTTTCCCTCCTTCCTTTCCCCCCCCCCCCCCCTCTTGCTTGGTCCTTCTCAGATGCCCTTGTTTGTAAAGCCTGAAGAGAGTTCTAGGGTTTGTCCAGCTGGAGCCTTCTCTTGTGTCCTGTATAGTGTCTTCAGGAGATGTATGTGTTTATAAGTAGTTTCTGTGAGGGGCTACTCCTGTATCATTCACTAGCCATTTAGGTTGTGTAAGAATCAAATCAAAGCACATTGGATTAGTGTGATAATAATTGAGGGCAGGTGAAATATATTTAGTGGAAGACATAGCTTTAGTGTTGGGAACCCTGGATTTAATCTGTTTTGCTTTTTAATGCCAAATTCTAAGGGATATTTTAGCTTTCTTGAACCTATGTTTTCTGACCTGTAAATCAGAATCCTGTCTATAGGTAGTTCTTATGGTTGTTGGCGGAATTAAATACGAGTTTATGATCTCCAGCAGAAATCGGGTATAGTCATGTGAACTGTCATTAATTTTTAATTTTTCTGATGTTGAATTTCATGTTAAAATTGGTATACTTGTATTTATTTCAGGTGTAATATAAAATTAAATGAGGATAGATAGACAAGTAAATTGCTTGTCACATGGGTTTTTTTTATCCACTGTGGCATTTCCCCCCCAAGACTGTGTAGCCCTGGCTGGCCTAGAACTCAGAGATCCATCTGCCTCTGCCTCCCTGGTGCTGGGATTAAAGGCGTGCGCCACCACTGCCCAGCGCAATACAGCATACTTTAGAGTAAAAAAAAAAATGCTCAGCACTTTTGCCCAGCTGATATAATAGAAATAGTATATAGTAGTAATTTTTTTAAGAAACAAAATTTCTTGTTTAGAGTTTCTGTTGCTTCAGTGAAACACCATGACCAAAAGCAACTTGCAGAGGAGTCCTTCACCCCCATCTTAAATCACAGTCCACTGAGGGAAGTCAAGGCAGAAACTCAAACTGGGCAGGAACCTGGAGGCAGGAGCTGATTCAAAGACCATGGAGGAGTGCTCCTTACTGGCTTGCTCCTGATGACTAGCTTATCCTGCCTTTTTATTTTAAAGCTTTTTATTGATTCTTTGTGAATTTCACCTAATGCACCCCAATCCCATTCATCCCCCTGTCCCTTCATATCCTCGAAACCTCCCTGCCAAAAGAAAAGAAAGATAGAATTAAAACAAAAGCAAAACAAAACCAAAAACCCCCAAACCATCTTGTGGAAGTGTGTCAGAGTGTGTCACACAGTCTACCCTTTTGTCCATGCATCTTTACTTGCAAACATTAATTGCAATGAATCATTGGTATATTTTGAGGCCTTTGACTCTGCTAGGCTATCAATATCATATCCTCACAGACTCTCTTCTCTGATATCCTGTTGTCCTGTGTCATAGAGATTCTGCAAAATTGAATCTGCAGGGCCAGCCTTTCGTGTGTGCTCCAACAGTTCATAAATGAGATAGATGTTTGGATGGGCCTGGGAGGTAGCTGAGTTGGTCAGTCCACTAGTCTTCCTGTGCCTGCACCACCAGGGTGAGCTCTCCAGCACTGCCTGTCTAGCTCACCCAGTGCCTAAGCTGGCTTGGGGCAGGGTCAGCTCTCCTGCTTTCATGTCGTTGAGCTGGCTCACCCACACCTTCCCCACCAGGGCCAAATCTACTGTTCTGTACAGGTGGGGTGCAAGGCCACTCTCTTGAATTTTGTAGCCTATGAGTGATAGGGCCAGCTCTCCTGATCTCATGACCTTGGGGCCAGCTCACCTGCTTGTCATAGGCAGAGGTTGCAAAGTTGGAGTTGAGAGGAGAGTATCTTCTCCCTCCCTCACACCACCCTGAGGCTGGCTCACCTGCACTCCCTACCACCAGGGTCAGCTCTACTGTGCTGCTCAGGCAAGGTGCTAGGCATGCTCTCCCACTCACAGGCTCTTTGGGCCAGCTCTCATCGAGGTGGAGTAGCCTGCTTTCCTTCCTTCTCTTTTTCCTCCTTTTTTTCCCCCTCATCCTCTTTATTTTGCAGACAGTGTCTTTCTGTGTAGTCCTAGCCATCTTGGAACTCAAGGATCCTCCTGCTTCTGCTTTGTAAGTACTGGGATTGAAGGTGTGTGCAACCCATGTCACTATGCCTGGCTTTTTCCCCCCTTGATATAGGATCTCACTATGTGACTCTAGCTGTCCTGATCTTGCTCTATAGACCAGGTTGGCATTAAACTCAAAGATCTACCCTACTGCCTCTGCTTCCTGAATGCTAGGTTTAAAGGTATGTGCTACAGTGCCCAGCTTTTCCCTTATTCGCACCCTTCCCCCAACTCACCTTTTTTTTTTTTCTATTTTTCACTCCTCCAGTCCTCTTGTGCCAGGGATCAAATCCAGAGCCCTATGCTAGGCAAGTGCTCTATCATTGAGCTATATCCCCTTGTCTGACCCCAGAGTACTCTATAGTCCCAGTAGGACTTGAACTTGGATTCTTCCTGTCCTAAGCCTTCTCAGTGGCTAGAGCAGGCCTTGTTGCAGTGGTCATTGAAAATATATTCTCAGAGTTGTACAACCATCACTACTGTTTAATTTCAGAACATTTCTATCACCTCAAAAGGAATCACATGCCCACTAGCAGTCATTCTCCATTCTGTGTCTCACTGTTGAGCTATATAAATTATTTTCTGTCTCTATGGATTTGCCTAGGTAGGACATTTCATATAAGTGTTTGCTTTTCTTTCCTTCTGGTCAACTCAGGCTTGATAGTGGCTGACCTCTTTTACTAGGTGTAGTGTTTTCTTCTAATTTTGGGGTGGTTTTAATTTTTAGTTGGTTTGTGATAAGGTTTTATGTAGCCCACGCTGTCTTAAAGCTTGATTTGTAGCTGAGTATGATCTTGAACTCCTGATTCTTCTTCCTTTTATCTTCTAGTACTGGGTTTACAAGGGTGGGCTACTAAACTTGACACTACTGTAGTGTTTTAAAAGGTTTTCTTTCATATTACAGTATGTGTTGGTACTTCTTTTTAGAGCCGACTCACCCCCTCTTTTTTTGGACAGAATCTGGCTATATAGTATAGCACTGATTGACTTAGAACTATGTAAACTATACCAACCTCAAATTTGTAATTCTCCCATCTCTCTTTCCTGGGTTCTGAGATGACAGGCGTGCCTGATGAAAATTCCAGTTTTGTTT
The DNA here is from genome assembly GCA_030674055.1 of Rhabdomys pumilio. NCBI lineage: Eukaryota > Metazoa > Chordata > Mammalia > Rodentia > Muridae > Rhabdomys > Rhabdomys pumilio. The sequence goes on along the minus strand of JANHMN010000004.1, from coordinate 16,321,845 downwards.
CTCGTTCATTTGGGTTGTTTTTACTTCTTGTCTATTAGAAACTTCATCCTAGAATAGAGAGATGCAGGTCATATGGTCACTCTGCTTAATGTTTTGAGACCCTGCTGCCAACCTACCTGGTGTTTATGTCATTTTTATTTTACACTCCTAATAGTACATGGATTTCCATTTTTTTCCATATTGCTCTAATGCATGTCTTTTTTTTTTTTTTAATAGCCACACTAGTGGAGGTAAAATGGTTTTGATTTGCATTTACTTATTTACTGATGATATTTAGCTAGCTGATTAGCTTGCTTGCTTGCTTTCTGGCAAAATCTTCCTATTTAGCTTACTCAGGCTGGCCTCAGACTTACCACAATTATATATTAATATGGCCTCCAGTCATAATTATTTTGAAGTTTACTAAAGTTAAGCAGTTGGATAAATCGTATTGTGAATATTCATAAGTCTTTCATACACATTAGTAGTTCTCATTGATTTGTGGAATTATTAAGGTTCTATAAAGGAGAATCAACACTATTTTATTAATGTCAATACATTAATATTTGTACTAGTGTTACAAAAGCTAATAGCCAATAATGTTGCTTATGCTTTAGCCCACATCAAGAAAGTAGCATTTAATTGCATTGGTGAGAAGTATGCTCATGACACATTGTAAAGCAAGAATACTAGTTTCACTTTCAAATGTCCTTGATGAAGCACTAAAAACATCATTTCTATTAATGTATTGATCCTCGAGTACATATTGTTGTATTTTATTTGATTGGGAAGTTCATGTGAAGCCCCTCTGCCTATGTTCAATTAATACAACATTAAGGAAAACATTGCTGCAGTTGTTTGAATTACAAGCTAAAGTAACCTTTTCTTCTCGGGTAGTACTAGTTTCATTTGAAAAGATGATTGATAGTTAAACTAAGTTCAGACTTAAGCCTTTTGCTAGCATCATCTTGAAAGTAAATGAAATGTAGCTTGTCACTATAAAGAAAACTGATGATATGTATTTTCAAGGAGACAATTTGAGCTTCCAAGGAAAAATGAGAATTAAAGGTGACTTTTATTTCTGGGAGTTTGGTAGCATATCCAACTTAAACTTGTTTTTAAATGATAGTGACAATATTAACAGTGGTTTTTGATACTGACAATGGAATACACTGTGAAAGTTGTTTGTTACCTTAGTGAATCAACATTTTAAAAGACAAATATGGGTATTTACAGAGGTAAAAATTCATTCAAAGTGAAAAATTGGTCAAAGAATTTTATATAACAGAATTTTAAAAGTCTGTTATTAGGTTTAAGAATCTACATTACAGTTAACCTTTAAAACCTTCTACCTGTCAAATTCTGGTACAAGAACAAAGAAAAATATCTCTTAATTATTTTAAAAGGTTATTAAAATACTTTTAAGTATATATACTTTGTAAAGTAGGATATTTCTTTATCTACTTCAAACAGAACACCAGGTTAAAATGATAGCATATAAAAGTAGGTTTTAGAGAGCTACTGTAAACACCAAGAAGGGCCTAGAACCTAAGTGAGACCCATTTCATTCTTTTCATCAGATTTTATTTTGTTTTTGGAAAAGTTATTTTTGTTAAAATTTATTTCTATTGAATGTTATTAAAACTAAAACATATTTTTAAAGGTTTTCTTTTCTTTTTCTTTTTTTTTTTTTTTTAAGACAGGGTTTCTCTTTGTAGCCCTGGCTGCCCTGGAACTCACTCTGTAGACCAGGCTGGGCCTCAAACTCACAGCAATCCACCTGCCTCTGCCTCCTGAGTGCTGGGATTAAAGGTGTGCACCACTGCCATTCTTCAAAAAAATTTTTTTTAACTTTTTTTCCTTTATGTGTATTGGTGTTTTGCCTGCGTATCTGTCTATGAGGGTGTCAGATCCCCTGGAGCTGGAGTTATAGATAGCTGTAAACTGCCATGTGGGTGCTGGGAATTGAACCCCAGTCTTCTGAAAGAATAACCAGTGCTCTTAACATTGAGTAATCTCTCCAGCCTGTTTCCAAGGTTTTAAGTTTTGTATAGTTAATATAGCTATTTACATATATAACATTAAAAAAAAGAAGCCCTTTGAGACCTTCATAAATGCTTTGAAGTAAAGGAGACACAGATCTAAAAATTTGAGAACCACTGACGTAGATTCCACACTTATTAATACACATTTGCTGTATTTTTTTTTTACACTTTCTCCTCTGAAACATTTGGAAGAAAGCTGCATACATTATTCATCAATGTTTAATGTACTTTAGCATTAACATTCATACACTATTTAATTTTGTTCACATCTAACGTAACCCCTTGTTCTCTAAATGTTCTTTAGGACTTTTTATTTAAATAGAGAAGGACATTCAGCTTTGTGGGCCCTATAGTCTCTTGCTTGTTAGGGAATCACAACCATAAACACTACATGAGTGCATGGGAGTGGCTGTGCTCCAGTAAAACCTCTGTTTATAGATCCTTGATCTAGAACAACCTTCCCAAACGTGTGTGTGTGTATCTTTAGTGGTATCTTGTTTTTAAGGGGGCTGGTGAGATGGCTCATTGACTCAGCGGTTAAGAGCACTGACTGCTCTTCTGGAGGTCATGAGTTCAAATCCCAACAACCACATGGTGGTTCACAACCATCTGTAATTAATGAGATCTGATGCCCTCTTCTGGGTTGTCTGAAGACAGCTACAGTGTACTTACATTAAATAAATGAAAAGCTTTGGGCCAGAGGAGCAGGGCCTAAGGGAGAAGGGAAGGGGATAAAAAGAGTCCAGGTCAGTTATCCCATAAATTGGGATAGCTCATTTTTTCTCAGAGAAAACTTTGGGATATGTAAATTATGATGTATTATGGCATAGTGATGCTGTGCATTTTTCTTCTGTCATATAAAGGCAGGCAGTGTCAGACTGTTTGGTCTTTGCGTTGTAAAGGTACCTGCTCTTCTTCTTATGAAATCTATGGAATGACATGGAGACAATACAAGTATTCTGTTCTTTTAACCAAATGGTTTTAGTGTCCATTGATTATCTTTGCCTGAATGAGTTATTACTTTGGTGGCTGTGATGAACTTAAGTTCTTTTTCTAAAATTTATTTTTGTTATTTTAATTATGTGTGTGTGGGAGGTATGTGCACATGAATGCAAGTGTCCACAGAGGTTAGAGGTATGTGATACGTGACCATTCTGGAGCTGGGTTACAGACAGCTGTAAGATGCCTGATGGGGGTGCTAGGAATTGAACTCAGGTCCTCAGGAAGACCAGTATGTTATCTTAATTACTGAGCCATCTTTCCAGCCCTAAACTGAAGTTCTTAACATATACTTAAGTAACAGCAACAGTAATATCTGAGTTATATTTTCAAATCCTCATGAACTTACAAAACCTTTTTCAGATACATTGTCACTGCAGTTCTGTGGTTTATGTAGTTCTGTGGTTTAGTTTCCTTGTTGCTCAGGAAGAAAAAGGGGCTTGATCCTGTTAGTTGTTTTGGTCTTGAGAAGTTTTTTTTTTTTTTTTTTTGTAAATTCCTTATCCCTTTTGTCAGTATTTTGTATGTTTTAATGGTTTGGTTTCTGTGTCCTCTTAGTAGTCTCAGAATCAATTATGGTCTAGTTACTATTAAACCTGTATTAAAAGTCAACCAGGTAATTATAACTAGAAAAATGCACATAATAATTCTCTATAGTCTATCTATACATAAGTAACAATATTTGAATATGATTACCTCCAGACTGGGGATGCAGCTCAGCAGTGTAGAGTGTTTGCCTGCTATGTGTGAAGACTTAGGTTTGATTTCTAGCACTCGAAAAACAAAAAAACTTAACATGTTTTCCCCCTGAACTACTTGATAAACTTCAGATGTGAATGAAGGAGGATCATCTACCAGCCACTACGTTATCACACCTAGAAGAATAGTTCCTTAGTCCAGATGCCTCCTGGTCTGTTAGGAATGTCAATTTTAGCTTTTTAAGAAATATTCTTCGAAAGTACAGTAATTGGGAACTGGGGAGATGGCTTAGCAGTTGCTGCTCTGTCAGTTCTTAGCATCCACGTGGTAGCTCACAGTTGTTTGTAACTCCAGTTCCAGGTGATCAGATGCCTTTTCTGGCCTCAGTATTGACCATATGTATACGGTGCACAGACACACACTCATAACATAAAACTTTAAAAAGGTATATAGTAATTAAAGAGATTGATGTAATTGGACAGTAAAGTCCTCACTGTGGTCTCTTGACATAAAAAAATACCACTGTGTTTAAGTGATGCCCTGCAGGTAGCAATAACCACTTGCGTGCCATTGGTCAAAAAAATGTGAGATCACCAGACTGAAAGCCAGAAAAGGTTCAGGGCTTCTTTGACTTATGTTCAAGTATTAGATTTTCCAGAATACCAGGGCTGAGAACTAAGAGGTGAATCTCTGTATTTGATTCCTAGCTCTACAAATTTAAAAAATAAAATAAAATCAATGATGAGTGAGACAAATTGAAAACAAACAAAACCAATAAAGCCTAGAATGCAGCCTAACTTGGCTTAAGGTGGGTACTTAGTGAATAATGCCTGGCATTTAGTAGGTGTTTAATGAGTATTCGTTGACTTAAAGATGCCAACAGATTTGAGGACTGTAACAGAAAAGGAAACTCTTTCTCTGCTCAGTAGTTAAAAATTTTATTTGGTCCATACATTTAATCAGCACAGTGTTGTGGGAAATACATAGAAAACAATGTAAATGCTCTTGAGAAAACCTACAGTGTTGTGTAAGAGTGAGCAAATACAGTCTTTGGATGGTTAATATTTATTGACTATCTTTTGTATGCCGTACAGTAGTCTGGGCATATTGGATACAGTGATGAACAACACTTAACAGTCTTCATCTTTGTAGAGTTTACAAATTATTTGGGAAAGAAAGCAGTTTAAAAAAAAAAAAGATGTATTAGTAGTCCAGGCGGTAGTGGCAGATTCCTTTAATCCCTCATTCAGCAGAGGCAGTCAAACCTCTAAGTTTCAGGACAGCCAGAGCTACACAGAGAAACCCTGTCTCAAACAGATAAAAAAACAAACAAAGTAAACAACCCTCCCAAACCCTAACATAGTAGTAGTATAATTTCAGATATAGATTCCCAGTTGGGGGCGACATGTTAGGAGAGGAGGGCAGCTTTAGCCCAGATCATCAGATAAGGCATTTCTGAGGAAATGACGTTTGACTTGTGACTTGAATTACAAGCTGATAGACACCATCGGAACTATTAGGAATGGTGGGCTAGGTCTCAATGTAGGAGAAGGTAATAACCAAACTCAGTAGAGTTACTTTATGTGATGGGAAGACATGGAGGAATCCAAGTTATATTCCATAAAACAACTGAAGGATTCAATCCACTGATAGAGCCTGATGTTGGTGATGTTTAAGTGGTCTTGACTTCAAGATCCTCTTGCTCCAGCTTCCAAGTACGCGGAGTGCAGATGAATGCACCACCACACCTGAGTGAATTGGCTTGATTTTAGAAACTGTTTACGTTTAGCCTTATGCCTGCAATTTTAGCACTTACGAGGCTGGGGCAGGAGGAGGAGGCAAACTTGGGTTAAATAGGGAGATGCTGTTTCAAAGAAAAACAAATAAAACCAAACCAGCAGACGAATTAAAAAAGCCTTTAACTTGCTGAAATCTGAAGAGCCTACGTCTCATTGCTTTTCACCTTTTTCTTTCAGCATATCTTTACTAAATATTATATTCATGTTGTCTTATTAGTAGAATTACAAGGAAATTATCGTTCTACATTTTTAAGTTTCCGTTGTAGCTGAAGTTACTAAAATTGTGGTGTAAACACAAGGATCTTTGAGTAAGAAACAGTATAGCCTTCATATATGTGTACACCCCCACCCCCAGCCTTCATATATGTGTACACCCCCACCCCCAGCCTTCATATATGTGTACACCCCCACCCCCAGCCTTCATATATGTGTACACCCCCACCCCCACAGATAAATCCAACTCTTATTGGATTATGTCACTTCTGTCATGTGATTTATACATAGATATAGAAACACATTCTAAAAATGAATGGGAAGGGTTTTTTAAGTTATGTATCTTTAGGAAGGAACTTCTACTGAGGACAGTATTGATATCATTAGGTGCCGTGTAGTTCAGGTTTTTGTTGTGTAGGAATGGGTGGGGAAATGTTGAACACAGTTGTCAAAATGTATTGCAAGATTTACTATCCTCACTATAATTTGAGTTTTGATAGAGTCAGTCTTTTATATTTGAAGGCTAGAAATGAGAATGGTGGGCTTAATGATATTTTAAGTCTTAGTCTTTATTAGAATAATCACACATGGAACACACAATCCTAACAGCTCCTGTACAATTTCTCTTTCTCCTACTTTAACTCTGGCTTTAAAAAGCCATTTTATTGCTTGATACCAGCCTCAACAGTGTTATCAATAGGAAAAAGTGCTTTGTGGCATTAATTAGAACTGATGTTTTCTTTTAGTGTCAGTGACTGTATCCACATAATTTATAGAAAAATAAGTGTTTAGAGAAGAGTGAAAACAAGCCCAGTTTTGTAAGTGTTACTGCTCCAACAAATACACAGTTAAGGTAGGGGAAAGAAAAATTCCAATCTAGACTCAAATCTCAGCCATGTTACTAGCCATGTTACTAGTTAAACCCCTTAGAGGTTTGATTATCTGATCTCTAAAATGAGGAGAGTATTATCAAACTACTTTTTTTTTTTTTTTTTTTTTTTTTGTGACAGGGTCTCTATGTAGACTCAGACTCATTACATAGACCATGTTGGCCTCAAATTCACAGAAATCTACCTACCTCTGCTTCCAGAGTGCTGAGATTAAAGGTATGCACCATTATACATGGCCAGAATTTTTATTTATATCTGTGTGTATATATGTGTGTGTGTGCGCGCACATGCATACATACTTGCCTGCCTGCCTGTCTGTGGGTGGGTATGTGCATGTAAATACAGGTACCCATGGAGACCAGAAGAGGGTATCATCCTTTGGAGCTGGAGTTAGTTGGTTGTAAGCTTGACTGTGGAACAGTACATGCTCTTAATCACCAATCTGTCTCTCCATAGAAAGACTTTAGTATGTGCTATCCAAGGTATTTTTGATCACAGATGAATATTGACACATACATGGTATGCTGGCTAGTTATATGTCAGCTTGACACAGCTAGAATTATCTGAAAGGAGGGAACCTCAATTGAGAAAATGCCTCTGTAAGATCTGGCTGTAAGGCATTTTTTTTTTTTTTAAAGTGATTGGTGGAGAAAGGCACAGCCCATTGTGGGTGGTGCCATTCCTGGACTGGTGGTCCTGGGATTCTATAAGAAAGCAGGCCAAACATTGTAGTGTGCCACGCCTGCGGAGGAGCAAGACAGTAAACAGCACTACTCCATGGCCCCTTCATCAGCTCTTGCCTTCTGGTTCCTGCCCCGTTTGAGTTCCTGCTCTGTTTGAGTTCCTGTCCTGACTTTCTTCAGTGATAAACAGCAATGTGGAAGTGTTAGCTGAATAAACCCCTTTCTTCCTCAGATTGCTTTGGTCATGGTGTTTCATCACAGCAATAGTAACCCTAACTCTAGGACATGTAGTTAGTTATGTCTGGGCAGGAAGTATCTGGCCAACCCATTGTAGGACAGAATGTAGCAATCTTTGTGTGGTATGTTGTCTTGTTGTTGTTGAAACTTGCAGCTCTCACATTGGTGTTCCCAGCATTGTGTTTGGCTTCTCATACACAGTGACATAGGAGCCAGGTCATCCTGTGGCATGTAAGTCCTTTGAAAATAGCTACAGGCTGGATCTTTAAACTTCTGTTGTAGTTCAGCTGGGGAGAAAATTGTATTACCACAGAGTAGTGAAAGTCAGGTGGCAGAGTGCCTCTATAAGAGAGTCCCTAGATTTACTTTGCTGAATGTGGTCACCATCAAAAGCAGGAAAGTGGCTGCATAGAGTTTAGCCAGCAGATGAGTGAGGCCAGTAAGACCATATTTTGCTTTCTGAAGTATTCCCATATTTATAAACATCATTTATAAAGGGTACCTATTATATTCCAGGTTCTGTTTGAGGGTCCTAGGAATACAGTAGTACTGGCAGGGAAGCCCCTTCATTACATTCTAGTGAGGAAGGTAAATATTAAGTCTTAGGAAGTACTGAGAACCACGAATAAATATAAAACAAGAAAAGAAGAAGCACCAAATTAAAGATTCTTTTTGTTGTTATTATTATGATTATTAATATTTTGAGAAAGATCTTGCTATTTAGTTCAGGTTAGCTTAGAATTCATTTTTACTTACCTTGACACTATGATAAAATATCTGACAGAAGCAACTTAGAGGAGAAAAGGTTCATTTTGGCTTATGATTTAGAAGATACAGTACATCATGGCCAGAAAGACATGGCCACATTAACATTTCTATCTGTGATGGCAGGAGCGGAGGTGACATCTCATATCTTGTCTGATTATGAAACATAGATTAGGCTGTATTATCACCTTCAAAGGCTCATTTTAGTGCCTCACCTCTTAAAGTTCATAGTTCCACAAAATAGTGCTACCAACTGAGACAAACAGCACTGAACATGTTTGTGGGGGAGAATATTCCAGATTCAAATCATTAACAGCCCAGGCTGATCTCAAACATTATCCTCCTGACTCAGTATCCTGAGTGCTAGGATTACAAGTGTGTACCACCATGCACAGTAGGGATGCTAATTTTAAGTAGAATCTTATTTTAAATAGAATTGTATAGAAGACTTCTCAATGAGATTATGAACAGAACCATGATGAAGCCAATAAATGGCCTTCAAGAAAAGAAATCCAGGGGGCTGGAGAGATGGCTCAGCGGTTAAGAGCAATGGTTGCTCTTCCAGAGGTCCTGAGTTCAATTCCCAGCAACCACATGGTGGCTCACAACCATCCGTAATAGGATCCCATATTCTCTTCTGATGTCTGAAGTCAGTATATTCAAATGTATAAAAATAAATAAATCTTAAAAAGAAAAAGAATCCATTTCAGTTACCAAAAGGAAGGTCCTTGGGTGAGGAATAGGAATAATTGACTTCAAAAGTTAGGAAAGAGAGATTTTTTACTAGGAAAGAGAGGATGTTTAGTTTAGGCTGGTGGTTTTCAACCTTCCTAATGCTATGACCCTGTAATATATGTTGTGATGACCCTCAACCATAAAAATATTTTGTTGCTACTTTGTAATTTTGCTATTATGAATCAAAATGTAAATACCTGTGTTTTCTGATGGTGTTATAGCTCCTTTAATTACAGTACTCTGGAGGCACAGCCAAGTAGATCTCTGAGTTCAAGACCAGCCTGGTCTACAGAGTGAATTCTAGGACAGCCAAAGCTACATAGAGAAACCCCATCTTGAAGAACCAAAAAGGTCATTTAACCCCCAAGAGGGTTGTGACCACAAGTTGAAAACCACTGCTCTAAGCCTATGCAGTCAGCCGGTATTTATTATTCTCAAGAAACAAGTACTAAAATGAGGGAGGAGATCTGGTGCTGTTGAAAGTCAGCCTGTGTGCCAGCTTTTGGACACATACTACATTATTGGCTAGTAGATGATGTAGAGTGTGTGTGTGTGTTGTGTGTGTGTGTGTGTTGTGTAGTGTATGAGAAACTGTTTCTCTGTGTAACAGTCCTGGCTGTCCTGGAATTCATTCTGCCTTCTAGGTGCTAGGATTAAGTCATGAGCCACCACACCCAGCTACCACATAGAGTTTATAAAATAGGTTTGGATTGATGAGATGGCTCAGTGGGTAAAGGCATTTGCCACCAAGCCCGATGACCTGAGTTTGATCCCTGAGAGATGTACATGGTGGAGAAATGTGACCTCCCACAAAGTTGTCCTTTGCCCTTTATATAAAAGCCATGCTACAGCTCTCTCTCCCATAAATGTAACTTAGAAAGACATTAAAGTAGTCCTTCTACTATCAGAATGCAAATTAAAAATTAATTGGCTCCATCATAGATCCACTTGAGGACATCTGAGGACAGTATCTGGAAGTTTGCAATATTAACAAGTACCAAGGCAACTGTCTTATCAGGGTTTGAAATTTATTTTCTCTATTCTTGTTGATAGAAGTCATCTTTACCCTGAGTTTAGTAGGTGTGCAGGCTAGCACCTGCTTGTTTAAGACCCATTCTTGTATAATGTACAGTGGATCTTGTATTTACTTTTACAGAGCTTTAAATCTTAGCTTTAGTCTCCAACTATAAGATATATTGATGCCACAGCAGGGGAAAAAAAAAGAAGCCTTTATCCTCTTTCCTAATAGCATTCTTAATTTTCACCTTAGCCATAAACCTGGGAAGGAGAAACCTCTGAATAGAGAAGGCCAAATCAGCTATCTACTTATGTTCTACAACAAAAACAAACAAACAAAAAGAGACAAAGCAAAAACTTGCTCACATTCAATACCTTCTGAATTTTCTGCTCATTGAAAATTCAAGTTATTTACCTATGATTAAATTTTCACCAGGTGTAGTGCCACATACCTCTAATCCTAGCACTTGGAAGATATACGCATGTCAGTCTCTTCATGTTTGAGGCTTGTCTGATCTACAGAATGTTTCAAAACAGCCAAAGCTACATAGTGAGACCCTATTTTGAAAAAACCCGACTCCCTCTACCTCTTCCAAACAGAGTTTATAGTTTTTTACACAGTATTAAGTCTCTAGCATGAAAATATCTTAATGAAAGAGTGAACAAAATGAAGGCACCAAGAGGGTGTATAATATATAGTTTGATTTTTGTTGTTGTTTTGTTGTTGTTGTTTTTGTTTTTTGTTTTGTTTTGTTTTGTTTTCTTTTTTCAAGACAGGGTTTCTTTGTGTAGCCCTGGCTGTCCTGGAACTCACTCTGTAGACCAGGCTGGCTTTGAACTCAGAAATCCACCTGCCTCTGCCTCCCAAGTGCTGGGATTAAAGGTGTGTGCCACCACCCCCCAGCTGTAGTTTGATTTTTAAAGGGAGGAGATTGAAATCACCAGTGGCAGATGTAAACTGTTTGTAGATGTTGAACTAGGGGGTGAGAATGCCATGGCCACCAATCTAGTGGGTGCACTGTTGAAGGGAGTGTGTGGTTGCCCCAGCTTTAATGGCACCACTGTTAATGTTGTGGGAGGTCTAACAGCTAAGATACTTCTCCACTAGGGCTGTGCCAGGTCTGTGAGCAAGTCTGACTTTCATACCTTGTCTTGTGCAATCAGTTCCTCATGTGGTTGGGCTTTTTAGAATGAATATGAACCTCTCTTCTACCAAAGAAGCTGGGAGTCAAAGAAAAATTATTTTCCTTCAAGATCTAAGTACTGGAATATAGATAATGAAGTCAGGTTTTCTTTGGTGGAGTCATCTAGTTTTGTAATGCTTTAGAAAAGTACTCCCAAGTCTTTGTGTGCAAACCTTTAATCCCAAATGCTCAGGAGGCAGAGGAGGCAGATCGCTGAGTTTGAGGCCAGTCAGGTCTATCTACATAGAGAGTTCCAGGACAGCCAGAGGTGCCTAATGAAGCCTGTCTCAAAATAAACAAGCCAAATAAACAAACAAAACTCCCCAAATAAAATGTAAGAGTCTTCTTACTCTGAATTAATCTCCTTACCCTGTTATTAATTCGTTTAAGAGTTTTCATGTCTTTCCATCCTCGCAGTTGGTTGCTTCTGATTTTACCTAGTGATTAGGAGAGCTCATTACAGTGGGTGGTAATTTACAATTTGCTTTTTAGTAAAAATGATGTGATATTTAAGTGAAAAGGTCATTAAATTAAGATGTAGCTGGTCTTGGGTCACAAAGAAGTTCTAGTTTCTATGGAGAGTTCACAAAGACTTTTTTTCTGCTTGAAACTGAAGAGTAAGTTCATTTTGCTTTTACCATTCATTGTATTTACTTTCTTTTGTCTTCTTTCCTCAGTCATTTGCTAGTGATGATATTCTTGTGAAGAGGTCTGACGTGGCTAAGGTTGAAGTTCTGGATACTTAGGTCTAACTTTAAGCCTATGTTTCCTCTGGGACCTATTTTCCCATCTTCTGGAATCACTGCTATGATTGGCCAGGGAATTTTAGGTGTAACTCAGGAGTAAAAATGGCCTTGTTCATGATAAATCCAGAACTTTTCATTTCAAATTAAAAAGTTATCTTTTAGTGTTACCTAGAAGATTGAGCACAAGAACAGTCTTTAGTCAGGTTCCAGATTGAGGGAGAGTTTGAAAAGTACAGACTCAGCAGAAAATAAAACAGGCGTGTGTAGGACTGGAAAACTAGGACAGTGGTTAAGAACACTTTGGTGTTTGGTGTTCCTACCGAAGACCCAGGTTAGTGCCCAACACCAATACAGCTCTTACAACTGTTCTATAATTCTAGTTCTAGGGGAACAGATGCCCTCCTCTGGCCTCTATGGCACTACATGTACATGGTACACAGATATATATGTTCGGCTAAACACTCATACACATAAAATAAATAAATCTTATTTTTTCTAACAAGCATATATTGAAGAATGTTTCTACAGAATACCAAAGGGACCCAGTGTGATCTTGATTTTGACTCCTATTTCTCCTTATGCTGCCATATAGCTATTCGCTGTGCAGCAACTGGTTCTGTTGCCTTGGAGGGTATGGTAGCGCTCTGTGAGTGGATCTTGTGAGTGGATACAAAGGTGACTTGACGACCTTTGTACTCTGCTTGTGTATGTTGGATGCTTCTTTGTGATTTTCCATTGGTTGTTTAAGCCCACTTTTCTTCTTCACTCTGTTAGCTTTTCCCATTACTTTCAGTAGTTTCACCTTGCCTCTCCATATTTCTTTTTCTTTTGTTTGGTCATCCTGAGATCTTTGATAGCTTTCATCTTCTGTACCATTCATTCTCTGGCTTTCATGGCTCTGCAGTATGATGGATAGACTGTAGACTGGGAGACCACAGATTCTGTTGCATTGTGCTTCTTGGGTGGTCTCAGGCTAAGATACTTTTTTTTTTTTTTTTTTTTGAGAAATGTTTATATGAGTATAGATTTTATAGCTAATCTAGTTTTAGTTTTGCTTTTTAAAGAGATGGTAAAATGTTAAAAGAGCCACAGGGGCTGAGGTTGTAGCTTAGTTGGTAGAGAGCTTGCTTAATAATGTGGCCCCGGATTTATCCCAACATACATAAACTGGGTATGGTATGCACACCTGTAATCCCTACACTGGAGGAGAGGAAGGAGGATTAGAAGTTCAGGTCATTCTTGCCTTCAGATTGAGTTTGAGGCTTGCTTGAGCTATATGAGACCCTGTCTAAAACAAAACAAAAGCAGAAACAAACAAACAAATAAACAAAAAACCCCACAAAAACAACAGAAGAATGTGAAAAGACTATTTGAAACTTGGATCTGTAGGAAGTGCATTAATGTATGTCCCAAGTGACTGTTCTAATAACAAATGCCTTGTTGGGCCTTTATTGGGTGGCACAGCATTGTGGCATTTTTTCTGATGCCAGTTGCAAAGAACAAGGAAGTCTAGTCAGTTTTTGCTTTGGGAAGGAGTGGTGACTTACCACTGAGCCGGAGATACAAAGGATACAGCTTTCTAGTTCTTCGTAATTACTACTTCTCCGTAGAGCCTCTCTGTGTGTCACTGGAAAAATCTGCAATTCAAACTTGTTTGGCTTTAACTATGGGAGTTTATTTTCAACACAAAAGTCACTTCAACTCAGCATAGCTTCATGATTCTTGTAGAACACCATAGCTACTTGGATATATCTGACAAACTTGATGACTGTGTTCTAAAGTTATATAGGATATTCTGGTTCTATGCTGGATACTGTTTGCTTTTGCTTCCTATTCTTCTAGGTGGGTGGAGTGCTTTCCATTCCTTTCTTAATAAAAAACATTTAGCAGATTTCAGATCATGCCCTGTCTTGTCTTTCATTTTTTTCTTTGCATTTCATTCTGGTTTGCTATAGCTCAGCTCTTCCAGTTGTGGCTCAACACAAGGCATGAGCCACAACTTGGTACATAGTTGGTTATTGGAAAATGCAAGAGGTGGGAAGTCACTTAGGACTGTTGTTCTGTTCACAGGGTAGCATTAGGATGAATAATGTGAACATAGGGGAAATGTGGATTCTGAGATTCAGTAACATTATATATATAGATTAGTTGTTTGGGGAAATAGAATTTTGGGTTGCTGACAGGGCAGAAATACTTGGAGAAAGCTTCTGTTTTGATAAAGAAGTTATTTTTAGTTTGTAGAAAAAGAGTAGTTTCATCATCATTCTGGAATCTTGCAGTCATGTTTGTAACTCAAACTAATCGGCTTATGTGCCAGAGAAGTGTCAGGTGGCATGCTCGTTTCCTCCTGAGTCTGAGTACTGCTTGGCTTAACTCCTGCAGTGCTGTGGCTGGGCTGTGGGGCATTGCTAGGGGTGTCATGGATGACAAGGGTGAGCTGCTTTTGGTTTAGGCACTGGCCTGAGAGAACATGTGTGCTGCGCTCTGCTCCATTGTATTTACTTGGCCTGCACTGGCTGCCAAAGGTGCTGTGTGTGGTGAGTAAAACCTGTGCATGCTAGGCATATTTTGGTAAAATGTTTTAGAACCTAGTTTGCTTGACCCACTTGCCCAGTCTCTTGGTTCTTATCCTAGATATTTTATTTCACACAAGTGGTTTTTTAATGGATTTTAAGTTCCCAGTTATCATTCATGTACCACACTTCTATTGAGTGCTATTTAAATGTATGTGCCCAATGCAGGTGTTAGTATTCTTGGATATTTTTTTTCCTTAGTGTTTCTTATGTTATTCATTGAAGAATATCTGGCTAAGTACTTAAACAATTTTAATTTTAAAATTTGGAAAAGACTATTTAAATTACTAAGTCAGAAAAATATGGTTCGTTGCTTAGTTTTGATTTTGGTGCTTTATGGTCATTTTGCAGGAGAATGTAGACTCATGAAGATATCATTTCAATATTTTGAAGAAGCTAGAATAGTGAAGAGAAAACAGTAGACTTAAGTAAAACAAGTGTCCTCTAAACAGTTGACGTATTGAGGGCTGGTGGGAGTGTACCTTCCTGCTGGAACATGTCTTGCCCTAATTTCTCCAGCTTTATACATAATAGAAGCTTATGTGTATGACTGTTTGAAGTCTTGGAGATTTGTCTTCCTGGACTGGCCTTATTTTTTTCTTAAAACAGTAAAAATGAAGGCTGAGATTGTGGCTTAGTGGTAGAGCACTTGCCTACCATATGCAGTCCTGCATTCAGTGTCTATCACAAATAACAAAAACAGCTAAACAAAACTATAATAAAATAACTGGTTCCTCACCTGGGCAAGCAGCACAGTAGTGCTGGCTCTTGTTAAGAGTGTACAGGTGAGCCAGCCCTAAGGGCAAGAGCAGGGGAGAGCTGCCCCCTCCCATTCCCCATCATGAGAGCAGGTGAGCTGGCCCTGACCCTGGCCAGCTGCAGCACTTGGGAGAGTAGGCCAGGTGCCATGACTGGGCAGCACAGTGGAGCTGGCTCAGGAGGTATGGGTGTTGGTAAGCAGCGCTGAGAGCAGGAGAGCTTACCCTCTCTCCTGCCAATGACAGCATTAGCTGAGCAGGAGAATTTGCCTTGGTGGTTCCGATAAAGGAGACCTGGTACACTGACCAGCTCAGCTACCACCCAGGCCCAGATCCAGGGCTCTGAGTTGGCCCAACCCCAAATCTGTATCATCTGAGAATGATTGGGATGTGTTAGGACCATCCTACTGATCCAAAGCTGCAGGATTTCCATGACACAGGGCGACATCAGGATAACTGGGAGTCCTGGTGAACATCCAGTATTGGTGGTTACACAGAAGCCAGATATTTAGAACCAGACCAGTGACTCATTACAAGGAACATCTATCTATCTACAAGTGAAGATGTGTGGACAGAGGGAAGCACTGTGGGACACACTGTAACATACTACAGCTTCCAGAATGAGATGTTTTCCTCTCCTTTCCCCTCTTTCCCCTTTTGTGGCAGGAGGTTGCAAGAGTGACAGGTAGATAGGAGGGGACAGAGAGAGATAAGTAGGACTGGGGTGCATGTTGTGAAGGGTCACATGAAGAATCAATTAAAAAGTTAAAAAATAACTGATGAAGCTGATACTCATGGGGGCAAGAAAAGCTTGCAGTCACAGCTAGAGGGTTAGTTACTCTGTTTGAGGATGCTAGAGGGGTGGCAGCAGTGATAAATTTCTCTCTCCTGGGCCTGAAAAGGCTGCAGTGAAAACCCTTCTTCAGTTGTCTTAGCTTACCTCAGGCTAGCAAATTAATTTTTTCTCTTTTCTCTTTTTAACAATTCATCCATCCATCCATCCATCCATCCATCCATCCATTCATTCATTCATTCATTCATTCTATATTAGTACACTGTAGCCGTCTTCAGACACCCCAGAAGAGGGCATGGGATCCCATTACAGATGGTTGTGAGCCACCACGTAGTGGCTGGGAATTGAACTCAAGACCTCTGAAAGAATAGTCAGTGCTGTTAACCACCTCCACCCCACCCCACGCCTTCTAGGAAATTATTTAAAAGTTGAGCCTCATTTTTTTTTTGAAATATATAAAATAGATTTGGCAATCTTGGAGTCTGAGAGGACTGTTTTGAGGACTGACAATGTGTGTGAGTGTAGATCATCTGAACCGTGCAGTACTGTGTGAGCGACGGGCAGCAGGAGGTCTATTATGTCTTTTGCTTTGTTTTCTGAAACAGTCTTGGTATGTTGGCCATGCACGGTTTGAATTCTTGGCTCAAGTGGTTTTGAATCAATTTTCTGAATAGCTGAAAGGTATATTATTCAGAGAGTAAGAGTAGGGTTTGGAACAGGAAATAAGTAGTCATTTACAATACTGAATCTAGGATTTGTCAAGAGAGCTGGTTCCTGCTGGATTCCTTGTTAACCAAAGCTGTAAGAAATCCTAAGAGAAATGGAGCAGTTTGCCTAAGGGTCACAGCCGGTGTTGAGTTACAAAACTGAACTAAGGTGAGATTTGCTTCACCCACTGCTGCTGTCATCAGAACTGACCTTTGTTTTTCTCTTTGCCCTGGACCATTTCCTTTTTCAGTTAAATCCTTCCCTTCTCATTCTGCCCCTCTCCCATCTTGTCATTTCCCCTACAGTTAATATTGTAATAGAAGATCAGGGAATTATGAGTTTGAGTTTTTTGACATGGAAGGTTCCTGGCACTGACTTTACATTAGAATTGCTTATATGACTTTTACAAAAAATATCTTAAGGTTTTGATTTTATTTTCATATTTATTTTTTATGATTATATTATATATCTGTAGTAATGAAACCAAATTGTTCAATGGATTTTTATGTGTATATAATATAAAGATGACTTATATTAAGATACATAGCAGATCAAAACACAGACTATTTCCAGAACTCCACAATAGTCATTCCCTCATAATTCTTTGTTGTCATTACTGGCTCCCTCAGTAACTCAACATTAATTTAATTAATTAATTAATTAACTTTTATGTTTCTTTTGAGAACAGGATATCTTGTAGCCAAACTGGGCTCCAAATCACTGTGTCTTGAACTTTAATTTTTCTGCTTCCTTCCTAAGTGCTGAGATCATAGGTGTGCACTACCGTGTCTGGATTTGTTTTGTTTGTTTGAGACAGGGTCTTGGTATGTTTGTATCCCAGCTGTGTGGCCCACTTGACGATTGCACTGTCTCGTTAACTAGCTTTGTCTTTGTTGATGCAGTACTAGGGTTGAACCTGTGGCCTTGAGCATGCTAGTGCAGCCTGGTCACTGGGTATACCCACCAGCTCTTCTGTTCCTTTCTATTACATATTTTGAGACAGTGTCACTGAGTTGCCTAGGCTAACTTTGAACTCCCTCTATAGCCTGGGAGTCCTTGAGCCAGAGATCCTGCCTAAGCCTCTTTTATATGGCTTTTATAATGGCTTTTATACATGTTCTTCAGTAGGTGTGGCAGCTTTGCCTATTGAATTTCATATAGAGTCAGATGGTATGCATTCTTTTGGTTCTGGCTCCCCCAACCCCCCAACATCCTATTGGATATTGAATTGTATGGCTATGCCAAAGTTACTGGTTTTTACTGTTGATGGGCATTTGGGATCATACCCACTTTGGCTATGTGAGAAGGTTGCCATGAACATTTTTGCTCTAGTATATGTATCTTGGTAGATATATGTCCTTATTTCTCTTGGTTTTATATACCAAGAAATAAAATTGGTAGGTCATTTATTCTACTTTGGTTGATAACTTCTAAACATTTTTGTGGTTGTATCAGGTTTTTTTTTTTTTTTTTGAAGAATTATGAAGAACTTCACTGGTTGTTGGTGGTACATACCTTTGATCCCAGCACTCAAGGCAGAGGCAGGTGGATCTCTGAGTTCAAGGACAGCTTAGTCTTACAGAGCTAGTTCTAGGATAGCCAAAGCTACACTGAGAAACCAAACTTGAGAAACCAAACCCAAACCCAAACAAAAAACTCAACAGACATAACAAATCCTTAATTCACAATCAAATTTCTTTGATATTAAGGTATCTTTATAGTTAATTAGAATAAGGGCCCAGTCCAGTCTTCATGGTGTACTGGGTTGCTTTCATCCAGAGCTGCTGCCTTCTGCCGCTTTGCCCTTCTTCCCATGGCGCTTGACCTGGTGCAGAGATTAGATCAGGGTAAAAACCTCTCTAACATTGTATCTCAGAACCACTTTTCTAGATTTTTGCTATGTTGCCCCAGTTGGTCTCATGATTTTTTTCCCTAAAGACAGACAGACAGACAGACACAGATTGGGGTGTGTGTGTGTGTGCTTGTGTGTGTGTGTGCTTGTGTGTGCTTACCTGAATATATGTGTGCCTAGAATCCACAGAGGTCAAAAGAGTGCATCTGAATCTGGAGGGGTGTGTGTGTGTGTGTTGTGTGTGTGTGTGTGTGTACGTACACATGTGTCCTTATAGGCCCCTTTGATCCTCTGGAGCTGGAGATATATACAGGCTGTTATGAGCTTCCTAATGTAGTTGTTGGAAACTCAGTTTGAGCCCCCTGCAAGAGCAATACATATTGCTTGAGTGCTACCTACCCCCAAGTTGGTCTTGAACTCCTGATCTCAGTGATCCTTCTACCTTGGCCTCCTCAGGAACTTGGGCTACAGGGGCTACAGGCTAGTTTCACTAAACTTGATATTTCTAATGGGGATGAGAGACAATGGATCGGGTATGACTACTGTATGGATACTTGAGAAATGAGATATGGCCTGGTGCCACTTAATGTGTGTTTCTACTTCTTCAGGATCTGGGTTATGTTGGCTTCTTATGTAGATACTGGGGATTGATTTCAAGTCCTCATGCTTGCACGACAAGCAGTTTACTAACTGAACCATTTTCCAAACCTTAATTTTTGAGACAACATCTCACTATGTTAGCCAGGTTGGGCATTGAATTTGTAGTTCTCCTGCCTCAGCCTTCCAAGTGTCTGAGATTACATGCCTGCACCACTTTACCAGGCCCCATCTTATTACTTAATGAATTCCCTTCCACTCAGTTTCAACAGTGGGGAATCATGACCAGTCTTCATCATACACTTGGTTCCATCCTGTATTCATATTGGCCTTTCTCTTCCTTCCCTTTCTGTGCTCCCCCTAGCCCCCCTCATCCTATATTTTTAAGCAAATTTTAAATATTATGTATGAGAGAGAGAGGGAGAGAGAGTGTGCATAAGTACAATTGTATACATGCTAGTAACTCATGACTTTAGATGTGACATTTCATAACTCTTACTTTATTTTCTTCATTAGAAGCAAGTTACCAGGTAGAGTCTGCAATAAGGAGATGGTGCACCTAAGAATGTAGATACTGGTAGTGACCACTGGGAACCATTTTTATAAAACGTAACATGATGTATGTATTTGTCTTTTTACTACATAGTTGATGCTAGAGAGGACAAACGTTCTTTCAGTGTTTGTGTTTCATTTACCCCTGTGTAAGAGCTGTTATTAATGTAACTTTAATTTTTTCAAACTTTTCTTTTTGCTTTTTTGAGACAGGGTTTCTCTGTGGAGCCCTGGCTGTCCTGACACTCACTCTGTAGACCAGGCTGGCCTTGAACTCAGAAATCTGCCTGCCTCTGCCTCCCAAGTGCTGGGATTAAAGGCGTGCGCCACCACCACCGGGCTTAATGATGATTCTTAAACACTTTAACCTCTCTTGTAGCCCACCACCCACCAGAGGTAGTAGAAAAGAAAGGATGGTGGGTGGGGTGGCAAAGTGGACCTGTTTAGAAAGGTTCTTTGAAGCAATTTTCATCTGTGTTGTCTGGAAATCAGCAGTTCATTTCACAGGTTAGCAGGCAGTGACAGCTCAATCCACTCACAAACACTTCACGGATACACCAGCAGTCCAGTTCAGTAGTTAGGATAGCAACAGTGGTGATATGACCTAGCAGAGACAGCCAGGCTTCAGCCTTGGCTTGAGTCAGTAGGAGGGACCAATAGGAACACCAGGAGAAGTTCTCAGCTGTGCCTCTCTCAGGGAAGCGAAGATGAGTGAAGACAAGAGACCCACAAGCATTGTACAGCTGGCTGTACCAGCAAGTCAAGTTCTGTCTCCATCACTCTATGGAGTCCTATCTATACCCTCTAAACAGCACGGGTCTTGCCTCAGCATGTGCATCCAATCAGCTTGAGTCTACTGAAGTGGCAAGAAACTGCAGCACACTACCGTAAGTATTTTGGTGCATTTCTCTCTATGGAGTCTCAACAAATGCAGCTCAACTACACAATATAAGGCAGACCATTACATTACATGCATGTTGTTAGCAAAGACTCCTTCATTACGTGCTTGCTTTAACAGAACATCCTCTCTCCTTTGTCTGCTTCAGTGAAACATTCCTTCACGTGTTTGTCCCAGCAAAACACCATTCAACAAACTTTCCAAAGTACCCTTATGTTTCTACTTCATATTATTTTCTTCTTAACACTCATGGTGTCACGTGAGTAAGCCAGTTAGTTTCCAGGAGTTAGAGGTAGGATTGGCTGAGAGGCTTTAAGTTCTTTTACCTTGGTCAAGGTGTGAACTGGTTGTCAGGTCTTTAAAATTATCAACTATGTATTTCATACAATGCCAGGGGTTGGGAGGTACAGAATGAACACAGAAGAATAAGAAGAAAAATCGAGGGATTGAAGAGCTGACTCAGCAGTTAAGAGCACTTGTTACTCTTCCAGAGGACCCAAGTTTTGTTCCCAAACCCCACACCAGATGTTCGCAGCCTGGCCTTTGTGGGTGCCTGCATACACATGGTATACGTCCACACAGAAATATACATGTACACATAAAGACATTCATAGGTACAGGAAGAAACTTGGAGAAGTAGAAGAACCTGGTTGTCTGACTTGGACATCCTCCCTGTCCTTTTGGATGTTGCCCAACCACCACTCTTAGTATACCTTTAAAATTCTTTCTACTGGAACCACACCAGTGTTTCTCAAAGTTCTTTTTTTCAAAGACTTCCTGATATATACATACATACATACATACATACATACATACATACATACATACATACACCTAGACAAAGGGATTAACAATTAAAACACATAAGATTTAATTACAATGTCAATGTAAAGAAAACTTCCAGGTGGGACATGGCTAGGCACTTAAATGCCTACTGTTATTCAGACTTTAACAGTTGTTTCATGAAGTTCAGATACGATTTCTACATACAGTTGAAAAACTAAGGGTGGTAAGGTTTAGTCATCAACTATGTAACTGAATTAAAGCTGGGACCCAGCTCCTCTGACTTTTGATTGTGTGCTCTTTCCATTGTGGTATGTTGATTGGCAGGAAATGGTGGAGAAAGTGTGAAATAGAGACAAACGGCTGTTCTTTAGAGGCTATAAAATGAAAGACAGTTGTTGCTTTCTTCCCATTAAAATGGGATAAAGCAGAAAACCTTTTTTTCTTTTTGTTTAACCAGTCAGATTTATATATCAATAAAATCTCAGTACACAAGATGCCCACACAATTTAGGTAAGTTATCTCAATTATCCTAACCTTTTGATATTCAGAACTACCTGAGGCTACTAAAAGCCACGCTGGTTTATGTCCGCCTCCATTTTTGTCTTTCTTTCTCTCCCCCTCAGCAGAAAACCCTTTAAAATTTATGTCCTGTAGTGTATATTCTAGCTCACTCCTAATAGCACCAAGGTTGTATATAGAAGCTATTTTTTGATCTTGTATTGTAATAAGAGAGATAAGATGTTTGTTGTAAGCAAAAGACTTGCACATTGATTTTTAGGCACTTAGGAATTAATCCAAAAATAGTCCCATTCTAAGTTGAGTGTGAGTAAGAACAATTTGAAACCTTTGAGTGACTAATACCTGTTAAGACTTGGAGTTCATACCTGTGACTTGGATACCCTCTTGGTTTAGACAAAAATCAAACAGAAGCCTCTGCTCAACTCTCCCTTCTTTTATCACCGTTACTTTTACACATATAAATGCTTCTACATAGCTGTTGTCTTACTTAGGGTTTTACTGCTATAAACAGACACCATGACCAAGGCAACTCTTATAAAGGACAATATTTCATTGGAGCTGGCTTATAGGTTCAGAGGTTCAGTCTATTATCACGGTGGAGCATGGTACTGTCCAAGTAGACATGGCATCGTGCTGGAGGAGCTTAGAGTTTCACCTTTTGTTCCAAAGGTAACCAGGAGAAGACTGGCTTCCAGACAGCTAGGACTAGACTAGCATATCAAAGCCCACACCCACAGTAACACACCTACTCCAACAAGGAAACCTAGTAATGCCGCTTCATGGGCCAACCATATGCAAACCACCGTAGCTGACTATATTCACTGCCTCTCCACTCAGTCCATCTGGCTTCTGTCTCTTATATTTCACAGTAACGTCCCCTACTGAGGTCACCAGTATCTTCTACAAAAACTGAATATTACAAAAATGTTGTCTGTAGTTTTCTTGGCTAATGAACTGCTACCACTTCTAGGACTCTGTTTTTGATTCCAGTGGTGTAATACTGCCCTAATCTTCCTCCTACGTCTCTGGAGTTTTTACAGGCTCATCCTCCTTTCTGTGACTATTAAATGCTTACGCTTCCATGCCCTCTCTTCACATAGTAGACATTCTCCCTGAGTAATCTCCGTCCACCCCCATTGGGTTTATGGATGTGAATCATACCTCTATGTCTCCAACCCACACCACTCCTCTGGGATATAGACCCATCTGTTATCTACCAGGCACTGTTCTAGGCACTGGGGATATAGTGATGAACTAGATAAAAAAGTTATGGTTATTTATAGAGAGGAGAGTTGAATAATAAAATAGCAGGTAGGGTGAAGTGCTAAAATGAGCACAAAGCATGGTGACATATTAGAGGGTGAGAGTTATTTTATGTTGGCTGATCCAAACCTTACTGAGATAGTAAAATTTATGCTGAACTTTGAATGACTAAAAGGAGCCAGCTATACAAAGGGAAGAGGGAACAGGTAGTATAAAGGCTCTAGGTAGAAATGAATACAGCATGTACATGAAATGGGAGGTGAAAAGGGGAGGGTAAGACCTGACATCAGAAAGTTAGGTTAGGCTAGAGCTTGTACAGACCCCATAGGCTGTGGCTGAAGACTGTAGATTAAGTGAAATGGAAAGTGGCTGGAGTTTCTTGTTTGCTTGATACTTTTAGAGTTTTGATCCAAAAATAAAATTTGGAAATGTAATCTGTTTTGAGAGTGGTTTATATGGGGACAACTGGAAGCAGAGAAGCTTAATGGGGGTTCTTCTAGCAGCAGGTAAGAGCCAGTATAGCAAGGAATGGGAGAGCAGTGTCAGAACCAAGAACCCTGGGAAGTAGGATTGACAGGACCTGCTGATTGACATTTTCTAAAGGCAAAGAAAAATCCAGAGTGAGTCTCAGTGCTTGATCTGCACAGCTTGGTGACCGGTGGTGCTGTGACTGAGGTAGGCAGATGTTTAAGGGGATGCACTTACATCACATTAGTGAGAAGAGTGGAAGGCAGGATTCATGAATATGAGTTTGTGGAGGCTAGTTGTCAATTAGACATTTGGGTAGTGATCAAAGAGATTCTTGATTTATTTTTTCTAAATAGGAAATTCTAGAGTCTTATTTCTCAAATATGATCTCTGGGTCAGTATGACAACACTTTAGAAACCTAGAATCTTGTTGGTTTTTTTTTAACTTTTTTAAGTTTTTAATTTTTTTAGATTATTTCATTTTATTTATGTGACTATTTAGCCTGCATGTATATCTATCTGTACACCATGTACTCTTAGAAGTTAAAAGAGTTTTGGATCTCCTGGTACTGGAGTTATGGACAGTTGTGGGCCTCCATGTGGATTCTTGGGACCCAAACTCAGGTCCTGCGCAAGAGCAAATATTCATAACTACTAAACAATATTTCCTGTCCCTAGAATCTCATTTTAGTGAGTCTCTCTAGTCATCTTGTATTACATTATTCTGTTTTAAAAGCATGACTTCTCAAATTATCTGTGAATTGAGACCAGTTTATTTTTTTCTAATCTGCCAGAGACCACCACATGGTTCATTGCATGCTGTGTATGTGCTCACTCCACATGCTCGTTAGTACCCTTGCTGGCTAGACCCTGTTTGAGATGAATCCATTAATCATGGGTTTGGATATTGCAGCAATTGACAAGTTATTACACAAGTGTCTTAAGTGCTAACTCTCACTTTCTCTGGCTCTATTGGAAAGGCCAGTGTTGAATTGTGCAGTTCACTCCTAGTGAATGTTGTATGCTGATGGGTGCAAGGAGAAAAAAGTAATGATGTGAGAAGAGAGTGAGGGTAATGTATATACAAAGAAGAGCAGGGACTGTATCTGCTATAACTAAGGAAAGCAAAATGCTGGCATGATATTAGATTTGGAGATAGGAAAAAGGTCTGGATGTTGCTTCTTGGTGACATGTTATCAGCTCATGGCTTTAGAGGTTTATTGAAAAGGGAAGAAAAGGAATGAAAGGGAACTTAGAAGCATGGCACAGTTGCTGACAGTGTAGAGATGTGTGTTTGAAGTCTGTAGTGATATATTTAAAATGACACTGGTCCATGGTTCCAGTGGTTATTTTCTTTGGCATCTAGCTGCTTTTGTGTAGGCTTAGACAGGTTTGACATTTTTAATATACAGAAGAAGGAGGAGTAGCCAGTAGACTAAAAGTCCTTACTAGGTACTGGTTATAAGGGAAGCGGCATGAAGATGGGTATGTAAACTTACTTAACCCATGTCTCTTTTATAAGAGTGATAATAGTGTCTGTCACATAGAGTTGTTGTAAGGTTTAAATTGATTGATACAAAGTGCTTAGAACAAATAGTTACCAGGGCTTGAAGAGATAACTTAGTATTCAGCTATTCCAGAGCACCAGGGTTCAATTTCCATTACCCACATGGAAGCTCGTAAACCATCTGTAACTCCAGTTCCAAGAGATGTAATGTCCTCTCTGGCCTCTGGCACCAGGTATGCATGTGGTCCACAGGTATACATGGGGGCAAAACATTCAAAGTGTTATAAAAAGAGAAAGAAAAAAATGATTAGGTGTAGTATATGATAAATCCCAGCATACACTTCTTATTAGCCTTTACATAATTTCTCCATGACTTCAAAAATCAGTTTCCAGCTGATCTCTCTTAGGAACATTTTTCCTCCCATCTGTGTTTCATACCGAAATCAAAGTGATCTTTTCAAAGCACAAATGTCTTATCATTAATACTTAAAGGACTTCCTGTGATTCTTCAGATAAAGATTTAAACCGATGTCTGGTGGAGGCAGGGGGATCTTTGAGTTCGAAGATAGCCAGGACTACACAGAGAAGAGAGTGAGGGTAATGTATATACAAATATAAAGAACAGCAGGGACTGTATCTGCTATAACTTTCACTTGTCTTGAAAAAACCAGGAAAGAAAAAAAACAACCAACCAACCAAATAAAACCTGATAGTTTATTCTTCAAGGTGTGCATGTGTACATGATATGGTTCCTTACATATCTCTGCAGTATCCTCTTTGCTTCTTCTGTTTGTTTGTATTTTAAGGGGAGAGGATTGTGTAGGATCTCACTCTTGTAGCCCAGGCTGGTCTAGAATTCATTATGTAGTCCAGGCTAGCTTTGAAGTCATAACATTTCTCCTGCTTTAGCCTTAAAAGTGCTGGGGTTATAGGCTTGAGCCACCATGCCAGGCTGCTTCCTCTTTGTTCTTTACTGTTCCCCTTCCACTTAGAACAGTCTCACCAGAGGGCACCTATTAGGCACTTAGAGTGAGGAAATTTTTATCTAGTCATAGTACATATAATTTATGTACTTTATGTTTCAGTCTGCTCTCACTACTGTGAAGACAAGGACTGTTTCAACTCACTGTTTATCCCCAGTGCTGACCTCAGAGATCCACATACTGTAGGAAGTTAGTTGCTGTTTGAATGAATAAACAAATGACTTCAATAACTACTCGTAAGTTACTTAGGTTTGTGATGCTTGAACTGTAGAGCAAGACTGACTTTTTTTGTGGGCAAAATTTGAGATAACACCTCAGAAGAGAAGCAAAATTTGGAGCAGAATAACCTGTGTGAGAGTCCACTTTACCATTTATCAGCTGTGAGACTTTGGGCCCTTGATTCTTTGTTAAAATAGAGATATGGTATTTATCTGATTATAATTACCATGGAGATTGATGGTAATTAATTAATTAAAAGTGATTTCTTTTCCTCCTTAGAGTAGTTGTGACTTGCTGTTTAACTGCTTTGTTTAAATCCTTAGGCTGTCTTGATAATCAGACTTACAGACGTTAAGGGACTCAGCTCAGTCTTCAGATTCAGCCAGCTAAAACCTTTTTTTTTTTAAAAAAAAAAAAAAAAAGTCAAACTACATTTTATTTTGTGTAGATGTGTATGTGTGCACAATGACCATGTGGAAGTCATAGGACAAAACCTGCAGCAGTTGGTTCTCTCCATCATGTGTGTCTCAGGGATAGAACTTAGGTCATAAGCTGACCCAAAATGCTAGTGGCTGTTTGGAGATGACAGGAAATGAATTCAAGATCTCAACACATAGAACAGATTTCATTTTCTTTGTTTTAAAAAAGATTCTTATTTTAACTATGTGTATATGTGTACATCTGTGTGTGAATATGTGCATGTGAGTACAAGTGCCATTGGCCAGAAGTGTTAGATACCCTGGAGCTAGAATTATAGGAAGTCGTGATCTGCCTGATATGTTTGCTGAGGGCTGAACTTGTATCCTCTGTAAGGGTAATTTGCACTCCTAACTGCAGGGCCCTCTCTTCAGCTCTAGTTTTCTTGTTAAAAAAAAAAAAATTTGTTGTTGTTGTGGTGGTGGTGGTGGTGGTGGTGGTGGTGGTGGTGGTGGTGATTTGATGGGGTTTCACTGTGTGTAGCTCAAGGTGGCCTCAAATTCACCGTCTTCCTGCTTTAGTCATCGAAGTACTGGGATTATGAGTATGTATTTCTAGCTTCAGTCAACTAAAAAATTTCATTAAAATTTTTTACTATATTTGTTTACCTTTAAAAAATGTATATGAGTGTTTTTTTTTTTTTTTTTTTACTTGTATTCATGTATGTGTACCATGTGCATGCTCGTTATCCTTACAGGTCAGAAGAGATTTCTACATACTGTTTAGTGGGACCTTTTGTTGGATGGGTACACTGAGGTCTAGTTTTTTCTTCTAAACCCCATGGTATATTAGCAGCAGAGCATGGATTGCTATTCATGTTTCTGCCTCTGAAGATGTGTCTTACTCTTAGTTTCCACTTCAGTCAGAGAAGACCACTTGCTGTAGATTCTCTTCTTTCCCTTTGTGAGGTGGTAGAGTGAGCTGGATTGTAGATAAAGGCAGAATTACCAGAATGGCATGCCTTCTGCTATTGAGGTTTTGTTCTTTCATGTGTGCCTAAAATGTCCTGTGCTCCAGCATTCAGTGGCTCAGCATATGAAGTTAGTGAGGACACTTGGGGCAGCTGCTCACTGGCTCTTAAATGCCATTTGTATAAGCACACACTCACATGCATATACAGATATGTCACACACACAAATAATTCTTAAAAATTAAGTAAATCTAACCCTCAGATTAGCTGTTTTACCAACTTTAGTCACTCTGACCAAGTGTCCCATCTTGTCCTATAACAGACAGGCTTTTGGAAAAGATACTGCAGATGCAAGTGTCTCAGCTCTACTCCCTGACAGCACTCAGAGCTGTATCAGCAGTTCCAGGACATCAAAGACTTACTTGCTTCCCAGTGTTCCTGGAGCTATTTTGGATATTGTTTAATTTTCTTCCTGGCCTTTTATTTTCTACCTTCACACTTTCTTCTTTGCTTCTATCTGGGTGCCTCCCCGAGGTTAATGAGTGGATGAAGATGACCTGTTCCAGTAAAGTTTTGTGTGATAGTTTGTGTAGCTCTGTGATCTCAAGTCATTGCATATCCTGTTATCAGGTTTTTTTTATAATAGAAATTAATTTGTACACTCTTAGTGAAGGGTCTGATGGAGGCTTTCTGGAAGCCACAGACAGACAACTTAGACTTATTTCACTTAGTATATTTATTCTGCTCCCACTGTCTTCACCATTCTGTTCTGTTTATTTTAAACGTTTAGATTTACTTAATTTTCTTTTTGAGGGGGGTGGCAAGTTCAAGACAGGGTTTCTCTGTGTAGCCCTAGTTGTCCTGGAATTCTCTCTGTAGATCAGGCTGGCCTCAAACTCACAGAGATCTACCTGACTATGCTCCTTAAGCACTGGGATTAAAGCTGTGTGCCATTATTGCCTGGAGATTTAATATTTTAAATTGTTTTTTTCTACGTATTGTAAATATGTGCATAGGTGTATGTGCTTAAGCAAAAGTACATGTGTATATGCTCATGCTTCTATGTGTATAGGCCCAGAGGTCAACTTTAGATGTCCTCCTCTTTTGCTCTATATCTTGTTTTTGAGATAGTGCCTTTTACTGAACCTGGGACTCTGATTGGGAAACTGACTGACCAGCAACTACCCAGAATGAGGTAACAGATGTGCATTACCATTTCATGTTTCTGCACATGGGTGCTGAAGAGCTCTAGGATACCTAAGATAACTGTGAACTCAGATCCTGTTGTCTGTGTAACAATTACTTTACTCACTGAGCCACCTCCCCAGTACTCAATTCTGTTTTTAAGTCTGTCTAGTGAATTAAAACAAAATAAAATTATACTTCTGTTCTAAACTTACTACTTTTTAAAGAGCTTCTAATTTCTTGTCCAAGATTTACCATTTTTCCCTTAGTTTTGGGCATTTCTTTTGGTGTAATACTTTTCTATCTTTGGTCAATTTGAGTCTTATAAAAGTAACTTTTAATCACCAGATGTAATCGTCATCTTGGAGACTTACTTCTAAACTCACCCTTTCCAGATCTTTCTGATGTTTGGTTGGCTGGTTCAAGTTAGCTGTTCCAGCTCAAACTTATCTCCAAGCTGACTGATTCAAATTGGCTTATCTTGGCTTCTGACTGAATTGCTCTGTGTGGTCTCAAACTTACTTTGACAATATGTCTAATCTTCTGTCTCTAGCTCATTCTGTCTTCACCTATGCCTAGCTTATTCTCTCTACAACCTGTCTCTGTAAACTGCCCTGGTAAAAACTGAACTCCACAAACTGAACTGCCACCAACTGAACTACCATGAACTCAATGTCACTGCACTGTCTCTCAACTGACCTATTCATTCTGTAAAATCTTTCTCTGAGTCATCACTTTGTATACCCCTCAATAAGACATCATTTTCAAGCATGTCTGCTTCCTTTTATGAACTAACCTTACCTACATTGTTTGGGATTAAAGGTGTATACTAAGGGTATGTCTGTATTCTAGCCAGGGGTTAAAGGTGTGTCATTCCAGCTGGTTCATACAGACCTAGAAAATCTTTGGATGTGATCCCTTTCCAGAGCAGCCATGTTGCTAGATTAAAATTCCTCTACAGAGTCCATCTTAGTATTACCTTCTGCTTATTGGTTTTTAGTTACTAGGTTTCATTTTTCTATTTCTTTACATAATTTGGGGTTATATCTTATACATTTGTATACAGGAGTACTTTCTGGGTTTTTTTGGGGGGGGATGTGGGGGTGTATGGTTTTGAGACAAGGTATCTCTGTGTAGCTCTGGCTGTCCTGGAACTCACTTTGTAGAGACCAGGCTGGCATTGAACTCATAGAAATCCCCTTGCTTCTGCATCTTGAGTACTAGGGCAAAAGGTATGTGCCATCACACCCAGCTTTCAGTTGGTGTTTTTATTTTAGTACATGATTAATCAGATTCACATTACAAGCTTTGCCATCCTAGTGGTGGCAAATATTTTTTTACTCTTTTGTCTTTAATGAAGTCTTTGGATTCTGCCATCTGCTTTGCATAGTTCAGGGTTGTTGGCCAGTTTAAAACCAAGTTTGCACACTCAGCTGAGTCCCCTTTCTTACTGGCTCTTGATTTTCCTATTTCCCATTATCTTTGCCTGGTCCAGTCTTTTCTGGTTCCTACAGAAGCCTAAGATTTGCTTTTTTGTTAGAACTACAGCTAGATGCTATCAGCCAGAACCCACCCCAGTCCCTTTTTGAGTTTTCCTAAATCTGTCAGTTTCTGTTCATTTCAGATGGTTGTTTTGTTTTTATCATATTTATAGCTGTAATCTTTGAGAGGGTCATGTGGAAGCAGAATTCTCTAATAGTATTTTTACTTATTACAGAATAATTATGGAAACAGAAAAGAGGCAACAATATTCATGTTAATATGCTTTGTAACCTTGGACCAGTCTTTCCTCTCTGAAAGGAAAATGAGGCAGTTGGTGAACTCTTTCTTTCATCTCTGCTTTGAAGACAACTTTGCACTTACTATATACCACTGGTATACAACACTGGCAGGGCCAGCAAAGCTCTCTGAAGGAGCAGTATATCACTGGAGTTTGGTATTCCCTGTACCGTCAGCCATCTTGGGCTGCTGAGGTACTTGATATGTAAAGACCTATTCCATCAAGCCTGACAACCTGAGTTCAACTCCTGGAATACACATGGTAGAAGGAAAGAGTATATATATATATATTTTCTTTTGAAAAGTTTATTTATTTTATATATGTGAGTACACTGTAGCTGTCTTCAGACACAGCAGAAGAGAGCATTGGATCCCATTACAGATGGTTGTGAGCCACCACGTGGTTGTTGGGGATTGAACTCAGGACCTCTGGAAAAGCAGTCAGTGCTTTTAACTGCTGAGCTATCTTATCAGCCCTGGTATCCTTTTAAAAAGAAATTATTTAGACTGGAAAAATGGCTGAAGGGTGAAGAACAAAGGATTACTTTTGTTCAGTTCCCAGCACCTACGAAGTGACTCACAACCATCTGTTACTCTAGTTCCAGGGCTCTGATATCCTCTTTTGGCCACTATGGGACCAAATTATGCTGAGGATTGTGCCCTGGGCTTAATGCATGCTACTAATTGAGCTACACCCCTTAGTCCATGCTTCAGATTACTGGCTTATAGCTTCAGGTACTCCTTTTCCTGTCCAGTCTTTTAAGCCAATAAAGAAACAAACAACAAAACTGTGATCTCCTTCTCTAATTCTGTCCTGGCTCTCTAAGAGAGTAGAGACAGTTGGTTCTGTGATATACATAAATTTTAGGGTTGTGGAGTTCAGACTTAAGGGACCCAATGGTCTTGGAAGGAGGCCAGGAGGTGGTTTTGGGGGATGGTAAATCATGGTTCAAGGAAGGAGATGTTTGAATGTGAGACTAGGTTAGCACTCATCTATCCGACATTTTCATTCTTTAAGCCAGGATAGACAGAAGATTTGACCCAAGTCTTCTACCTCCCATAACTTTTCTCTAATTTCAGCAGTAAGTTTCAGATTGATTAGCTTTTCACCTTTCTTTTAGGAAGTGATTTCTTTCAAATAAAACTAGAGAGAGGTTCGTAGAAACTCTTTTAGCTCTAGTTGGTATTGGGTGGTTAAAGCCCCTTTTGAAGACTGAGTCAAAAAAGGCGATAAAATGAGAGTTAGTGTTGTTGAAATGACTTTTTTCAGATAAATTTAAACTTAAACTCAAGTCTTGACTGTGTTTACTGAGTAAGTTATAGGATTTTAGAGAAGTCACTTGACTTCTTAAGATTTAGGTTATCTATAAACAACATTATCATATTGGTGTTTTATATAAAATATACTGTCCAGGATGTAATAGGTTTTTTACTTGTCTTCTAAAGCATCTTATTATTAGTATAATTCCAGTTTTACCTCTAAGTCATTGCATGACTCACCTTTTCCAAGACCCAGTTTCCTTTCTCACTTGGGCATTTAGTTGATTTTTTCCCAGATTCAAGATGTCATAAATATTTAGAATATTGGAAAATATCTATTTTTAATTTAAGTAAAGGCCGGGCGGTGGTGGCGCACACCTTTAATCCCAGCACTTGGGAGGCAGAGGCAGGCAGATTTCTGAGTTTGAGGCTAGCCTGGTCTACAGAGTGAGTTCCAGGACAGCCAAGGCTATACAGAGAAACCCTGTCTCGAAAAACCAAAAAAAAAAAATAAATAAATAAATAAATTTAAGTAAAGACAATCTGGCCTGGAGTCATATAATCTGATAGGAGGGTGAAGTATCACAGAGCCTCCTTCCCTTTCAGTGACATAGGCAGTTTTCTTTACAGCCAGGGTATAGTATAGCTCTTCCTTGTCTTTGTCTGATGCTGAACTATATGTGAAAGTCTTTGGGTCACCTGAGCTTTGGCATGATTCATGCTGTACTTATTTCTTTATATTCTGTCTAGGTCAACAAGCAGCTACCAGTGAAAGACTGTTTCCAAGACAGCAGACAGTGTGGAGGGCAACCATAAGTCCCCATAGAAAGCTCCCATTACCTAAATGGTAAGTATACAGCCCAGTGATAGCTGCTAGACCAATGGAATTAGGTGGTTTCTGAAGCCTTTACAATTTTCTACCCAGCAAGTGAAGGGAGGAAAGTTAGTGTTGGTTGATGCTTTGTTGTGTGTGAACCATACATGAGGCTAAAGCTAAGTTAAGCGCTTTATATGTTTTCTCTTTTGAGAAGGTTGTAGTCTATTCATGAAGCCAAAAACTTTAAGGAGCAGGGCTAACCTGTTACTTATTGAGTATTTACTGTGTGTCAGACCTGTTTGTCATACATTTTCTTTCTTAATACCTATTCTGACTCTGTGAGGTTAGTGCTTTTTATCATTGCCAGACAGTGAGGTGAGAGGTTAAATAACTTCTCAAGTTTACACAGGCAGCAAATTATAGAATTAAGTTTTGAAACTAGGTCCTTTTCATCATATCACATTCACCTTTTGAGAAAGTCACTTTCTGGATTGAGATGGTGGCTCACTCACCTTTAAGCACACCAAAATAAACAGATTAAAGAAACTTGGACTAACAGCCATTCCTTTGCTCGCTTTGGGTTTTGTGAGCCAGTCTTTATTGGTACACATGAAGGCTGTGGGAGAATGCCAGCGAACCAGGATTGAGAAGGCAGAGGGTGAGAACATGAGCAGGGAGCAGCTAAGGGACCTCGTGGTCTTCATCACTTCCGGTGTAATGTGGATAGAGAAAGGACTGGGGGGAAGTTTGGAAAATGGACAGTGGTCATGGAAATGACTGGATACAGAGAGAAATCTCAGTAACACGTCCCATGTCAATCCACTCATGGAAAGGATGTCATAAGGACAAGGAGGAACTTGTCATGAGGTAGTGGACGACATATAAACATGTGCTTTACCCTGTGACTCTCAGATTCTGGTGTAAGTCACACAATGTTAAGTTTACATATAATGTGGTTAAACATTCGAGGCTGAAAAATAGTGAATTCCTGTAGAGCTGTGTAAAGATGGGATGAGTTTTCTGTTGGGAAAGTGTCTGTCCTTCTTGTCATTAGAAGTGTTCAGATAAGAATTGGATGATGATGACTAGACAACTTGTACATTGAATTCTTTCCATTTTGAAAAGTTTCTGAATGCTGCATGAGTGCTAACCCTGAGTTTTGTGAGTCTAAAATACATGAATGGGGGGGGGAGGAGAATCACTGAAACCCAGTAATGAAGTAGATAACATCCAGGAAGTGGTGGTAAGATATGCTTGTTAGAAGGCCCAAGTCTTTTAAGACTTACTACTAGAAGTGATCTAGAGGAGACTGTTTAAAATAATGAATGCTCTGAGTTCTCTGTGGATGAGGAGATGCCAAAATCTTTGTTGTGGTCCTGGGGGGCTGAACCTGGACATGCCAAACAAGCATTCTACCAACTGAGCTACAAGGCCCCTTGGCCTGATTTTATAAATATGTTTAGTTGAAACATGGATATGTTTATTTGCTTATATGTCTGACATGTCTGCTTCACACTACAGAGTTATTGGGATAGACATTTTTAGTTCCACAAAACTTAAAACATTTATTTCTAACCTAAGTCTGTATAGTTATATATCAAACTGCGAAGAAGTTTGCTGCCCCTGCTTTAAATGATTGTTGGGAACAGGAAATGAATCATGGCAACTATGTTGGGAGAAGGGGCAGGGCAGGATTTATTATGTTCTATTTCAGACCTTCCTGATCTGCAAGGGCAGGAAGAAGAGCTAGTTTCTAAAGTGCCAGTAGCTAGGGCCACGTAGAAGTAGGTTTAAGGGGCTGATGATGGAGCTCAGTTTGTGGAGTGCTTGTTTAGCATGCCCACGTTCCGGCTCCTGGTACCACATACGTCAGATGCTATGATATATACCTGTAGTCCTAGCACTTAGGAAGTAGAGGCAGTGGGAATAAGAAATTCTAGGATATCCCTAGTTACATGCTGAGTTCAAGGTCAGCAGGAGATATAAAAGGCCCTGTCTTTGTTTTTGTTTTTTTTGAAGAGGTTTAAGAAGTTTGGCATGATGGTAGATATTGATGTGAGAGACACTGGCTTTAAAAGATGGAACTGATGGGTGGTACATGCCTGTGACCCAGGCACATGGAACATTGAGACAGGAGCATTGTGAATTTGACGCTAGTGTAGGCTACATGGTAAGTTCCAGGAACACTTGGACTATAGGGTGAAAGTGTGGAAATAAAACACAAGCAATGGGACTGTCCGTCCTTCCCTTTATTTCTCTGTGATCCTAAGGTTTAGTATGAACAGGTTCTGTCCAGAGGCTACTCTCAGGCACAGTTAATTGCTATTTCTGACCTCCCAGGGTGTGTGTGTGTGTGTGTGTGTGTGTGTGTGTGTGTGTGTGTGTGTGTCTGTCTGTCTGTCTGTCTGTCTGGTGGTCAAGTGTGCTAAAGAAGAAAAGTAGTGTATGAGGATAGAAGTGGTGAATGCTGTGATATCATTTGAAGTGGTCAGGGAAAAGCTAGTGCTGCTCTGATTCCTCCTTCCCCTCTTTCCATCTTTTGTTTCATCTCTGTGAACTCACTATGAGTTCTTGATCTTCTTGCCCCAGTTTCCCAAGTGCCTTGATCACAGGAGAGTGACGTTATACCCAGTAGGGAAGGCTTTAGTTTTAAAAACCATTGTTTTAGTTTTGGCTATGTCTCTCTTATTTTTTTAAAAACAAGGGGAGCTCTTAATTTTTTCATTCTTGCACTTCACAGAAGCCTAGGTACATCATAGATGTTCCATAAATATTTAGTGAATAATGAAATCTTCTGCAGGAAGCAGGCAAACATTAGGAAGAAAGGAATTTTATCTCTATAAATAACCCAGGGTATAGCACCCCAACCGCTTTCTCCAGATAAGAGATACATATTAAATAAATTAAATTAAAGGTGTGTGGTTCAAGGCCAGCCTGGTAAATAGTGAGTTCCAGGACAGCCAGGACTATTTAGAGAGATCCTGTATCAATAAACAAAAACAGAGAGATAAATGTGTATTTGAAATCTAAAAACTATTCTAAGGAGTGAAGGAAGATCCAGAAATACTTTTTGTTCTTATCGGCCCAGTAATGATATTTGGGCAGCCTATAAGGAGTGGTTTCAGCAGTTTGGCCTGATTTCCATGGCACAGACCTTCAGGCTAGAAGGGGGACAGTGTGATGGTTAAGCCACTGAGCAAGTGGTGCAGGGCTTGGGTGTGATCTTTTAGAACGGATGTCACATCTGGATCCATTCTTGCTAGCCATTTCCTC
Organism: Rhabdomys pumilio; assembly: GCA_030674055.1. Classification (NCBI taxonomy): domain Eukaryota; kingdom Metazoa; phylum Chordata; class Mammalia; order Rodentia; family Muridae; genus Rhabdomys; species Rhabdomys pumilio. The sequence goes on along the minus strand of JANHMN010000004.1, from coordinate 16,285,677 downwards.
CACTGTAATCCATGAACAGTGCCTTGGTATTATTTAGTGCTGTCTGTTAATGGCCAGTGTCTGGCCAGATATTGAATCATTAGGAAGTTCATTCAGCCACTCATACTCACTAAGTTAAAAACATTTATTGTGTGCTCCCTTCTGGGTACTGAGAATTCAGAATACAAATAAGAAAGCAAGTAGGGAGGAGTAGACTGAGTAAACAAAACTCATACAGTGTTGTGAGCATTTGTCTGGGATGCTCTAGGACCTGGGTTCAAGCTCTAGTACTTCTGCCACCACAGCCAGCCAAAAATGAGACTTGACATGCAGGCTGAAGACAAGGTTGGAGAGAGAGGTGAGCAGGCAAGGCCAGAACATGCCGGGCTTCTTGGTTTAACTGGAGAATTTGGACTTTATCCTAAGAATAGTAGGAGCCTTGAAAAGACTTCAGATAGGGTAGTGAACATAATACTCTCTTTTCAGTGTCAAGTAAATACTTGCTGGTTGTTAACCCAGTTAAGTTTTTTAGTTCCTGTGCTTTACTGGTTGAGTTTCCACACTCAATTTTGACACATAAGATGGAAAATTAACACTAAAATTCAAATGGAGGGGCTAGCAAGATGACTCAGTGGCTAAGTGCACCCTGATGCTCTTGTAGAGGACTAGAGTTCACATCTTAGCACCCATGCTCGGCTGTAACACCATAGCTACATGTGACTCCAGCTCCAGGGGATCTAATTTTCTCTTTTGGCCTTACAGGTACCCCCACAGACATGCACACTCACAAAGATACACACACACCACACACACACACACACACACACACACACACACACACACACACACCTAAAAACATCTAAAAAGAAAAATTTAATTCACATGAAAACAGCAGTCAGTTTTCTGAACTTTTGTAATTTAGAGTAGTGATAATTTATAGATGGGGCTGTGCTAAAGTTTGATATCTGTATTAGTTCTTTTCCTGTTTCCAGGATAAAATATCCTGTTTAAAAAAAAAAAGTTAAGGGAGAAAGGATTATTCTGGCTTACACTTAGAATGTTCTCATTATGGTGAAGAAGTCAAGGCTGGTTACACTGAATCCACAGACCCAGGGAGTGGTTCCACTCACTTCAAGTCTTTCCCCTTCAATTAACATAATCAAGACAGTTCCTCTAAGACTTGCCTGGTGATTTGTTGCATAACAAATTGTATAAAGTTGACAAATAAATATTAACTATTATAATTTCCTCTTGAGATTTGTTTATGACAAGTACAGTATAAAGTAGTAAGAAGGGTGTGTATTGAAAATGTCAGTTGAGGATAGGCCGTTCTGTTTGTTTTGGTTTTGTATGCGATCCTCACTATGTTTCCTAGACTGGTTTTAAGCTCCTTGGTTTAAAGAATCCTCTTGCTTTAGACTTCTGAGTAGCTGGGACTACAGAAATGGTGACATGCCAATTGTGTGGGCTTTTAATTTTTTGCATTCTTGAACCTAGTATGGTGGCACATGCCTGTAATCCAGTACTCAGAAGGCAGAGGCAAGTGGACCTCTGTTAGTTTGAGGTCAGCTTGATTGACAGAGTGAGTTCCAGGACAGCCAGGACCACATAGAGAGTCTCTGTTTCAAAAAGTAAACACAAAGCATTATTTCAGTGAGATATATATATATATATATATATATATATATATATATATATATCATGGAGTTCACCTCTTTACATTGTATAATTTGCTGGTTTTAAGCATATTTACAATGCTCATTGCTTTTAAAGTGCTCTGTAGACACATGGTGTCATTTGTCTTCCGGTAACTGTTAAGTTAGTATAAATCCTTTAACTCTTTATCTTTTCTATTACTGAATATATGAAATTTGTTGAGACCCTAATCCCCCAACTAGTGTAAAAATAGATAAGGGTTTTACTGTGCCACTGGGCCAAAGGAAAGAGACTTGTTCCCTTCATTTTTGAGAATGTGGAAGCATGTAGGCTAGGGAGAGATGGGAAAGAGTCTAAAAAGAGCCTAGAGGAGAGAAGAGAGCAGAGTGATGGATGGGAAGGAGAGTTTGATGGTAGCAATTTCTCCCTATCATTGCTGTTCTATAAGAGCTGCACGGGCTCCATCTGGTGGCTTAGACCATGTAGTGCAGTCAGTGCTCCAGAAGGCATTTGGTATTTCAAACCTCAGTTGCAGTTAGATTGTTGGGAGTCAGTTTTACTATAAGATACTGGCTTTTCTTACAGGTCAGATTGTGTGTTCCTTCCCTCCTTTCCCCTGGCTTTGAATCTAATCTTACAAGGCTCCATCATTCAGTGTCCTCATTGTTGCTGTCATCCACCATGTCACTGCCCTTAATTTCAAATCCTGATTCTGTCTGTTTCCAACACTATTCCTATTAATTAGTGCTGAACCCTTGCCACCCTGCCTATATGGTACTGGAGATGGAACGCCAGGCTTCACATATGCTGGACAAAATGCCTTGCAACTGAGACATCTCAGCCCTGCTGGTGCTGTGCTGGCAATACTTCTGATAGCATTATCTTGGTAGATCCATCTGTGTTGGTCTTACTTCACAGCTAATCATTGCTTTTGGAAGCTTCCATGACACTATGTGCTGTACACTCTTGTGATTTTCCACTTGCCTCACGATGCTTTGTCCTCTTTGCTATTTCCATCTCTATGAGTATTGGGGTTCAGACCATTGATGTCTTATTTTCTCTGCGTTCACTCAATTCCTTGGCAATGTCGATGTTTTTCTGTTTTTCTGCCATCTGTTTTTGTTGACTCACAAATTTATATTGTGAGACTGTCTCTCTCCTGAACTCTGTCTGTGCTTGTGTGTTTATGGGCTTTATTGTCTTTGGATGACCATTAACCCCTCACAAATAATGTTTTAAACTTAACTTCTTTTTCCCACTGTTCCATCTATACTCAATTGCATTGGACTTAGGACAGCACTATCTTACAAACCCAGGCCAGCTACCTTAGCCTGAAGCATTCCTAATTTCTTGCCTATCTTATACATCATGTGCAGTCTAGGAACAAAAGCATGGAGTTCTCTCTTTACATGGCCAGAGTTTTGATCACTTCTTAGTGCCTGTTATCAGCCACAGTGGTCTTTGCCTGGGTTATCACAGTGCTTCTTGTTTGGTCTTCCTAGTCCCACTCTTTAGTAGTCTTTTGAAAAACCATGGCATTTATATTGATTTTCATCATGGGTTAGGCCATAATAATTGCTGTCACCCAACATCTATATATTTAGGTTCACTTTTTTTTCTTTTAAGTTTTTTGAGACAGGCTCTACAAAATTATTTATTTAATATAAATATTTCAAGGCTTTACATCAATATCTGGGCAGTCTATCTTAATCTATCCCAACCGCTAGACTAGTCTGGCTACCTATTAGCCAAAATCTCAGTAATACTTGCAATTTGAGACTTTCATATTTCTGCTGACCTCTCAAGAATTCTTTCCTCTTTACTCCTCCTCGATGATCTCTCTTTCTCCTTCCCCTGGCTGGCAAAAGTCCTGCCCTATTCTCTGTTTTGCCCAGCCATTGGGTGATTAGCATTTATTGACAAGGCAGAGAATAAATGGTAAGAATTGTTTATACAAACTTGAGACAGGAGATTCTTGACACAAGCATTACAATGCCATGTCTGGATTGAAACAAGGGCGGAGAAGTCAGCGTTGGAATAACACAAGGATAACCTTTACACAGTGCATTATGTCTACATTCCCTCTCTTTTGTCTAATAAAAGACATTAATATTAGACAAAAGATCCACTTACAATAATCTATATACAGTGATAACAATTATTATGACTAATCAAGTAAGATTCACATTATGTCTAGCCCATAAATATTTGTCAACTTTGTATAGAAAGTATTCTATTGTCTGTACTGTCTCAGTGACTTTAGAGTTTTGTACCTATATCATTTTCTGTCCTAACTTGTATTATTAACCTAAAGCATCTTCTAAGACCTAAAACATTTTCTTAAATCCTATATAATTGTGAGACTTTATCTAGTCTTCTTCCCCATCAGAGACCTGAGAAGGAATAAATATTACCTGAGTATGTAGGAAGTACAGGCAAGCAGCTTCTGCAGCTATAGAAATGACAGAGGAGTAGGTTGTCTTGGCAGTCCCCCAGAAATTCTCTATAATGTAGGAGATTCTGTCTTCAGCCTTCTGGCCCAGAATATCTGACAGACCTTTTGTGAAGCAGGATGTATGAAGGACTGCTTACCCTGTATTGGCAGAGCATGGCAGACAACTTGCCTGTGTCCTGTTTGTTCTTTCTGGACAGCATTTTGTCTGCAGTTGAAACATGTGAGGCTTTCTGCCCAGTGGCAGCTTGTCACATTTGAGGTAAACTCTATATGGAGGTTCTTTGATGCTCTTTTATTTTCTTTGAAGTGGATTGGGGTACTTCCAGAAGCTGACCTTTCTCATTGAAAAAGGAGAATAATGAAATAATTTTAAATTAATAATGAAACATTAATAATGAAATTTTTAATAATGAAACAATTTTAAATGTCGTATTCTGTCATATTCTGATCTCTGAGGTTTTTGGAGACCATCTATCTATTGTATATTTGAATTGTCAGCCATTGTTTATTCTATTTACTATTTGAATAACCATGAAAACATCTTATTGTAATTAGCTAAACTAGTATCTAATATGACCATGAGTTTGCTTGCCTGACTTTTAATTCATATTGCTTAATTATCCTAAACAGTTTGTAATAGCAGGCTTAAAAGCACTAGAACTTACATTGTATCTTTAAGAATTATATAGATACAATATCTCAAAAGTTGAAAACATATACATTATGTGTATCAAAAGCTTTAAATTTGTATAAATATACAGAATTTTATACCAATGTAGTAAAATATAACCTTAATATGTATCAGTATTCGAACATCAATACCAATGTAACAAAATATAACCTTAATTTTTATATCAATATACAAAGATCTGTACCAGTGTAAGATTATGGCTTAAAAATGTTTTTTGGCTGGTCTACAGAGTGAGTTCCAGGACAGCCAGGACTACACAGAGAAACCCTGTCTTGAAAAACAAAAAAACAAAAAAACAAAAAAACAAAAAAAAAAAGTTTTTTGTTTTAAAAGTAGATTCAATAATCTACCCCTTTTTCCTATTATCCTTATATTATTTCTATATCTTCCCTATCTCTTTTCACCCTTTTGCCTCCCCCATTTGCATCCTAACCTTAGATAGGATAGGAAAGAAAAAGAACCAGAAAAAAAAAAAATCCCTGAATCTAGCCACCCTATTTTGTTTCATTCCTGCCCAAGACCATAACTATTGTAACCATCACTCTTTAAATGATGACAAACATACAACATGCATTGAAGGACCAAAAAAATCATCCACCCCACCTCTTGGGAATGGAGCCTAGTTCTCTTATAATTGCTTCTTGCTGATTTTAAATATAATATTCCTTTTGTGGGGGGGGCAAGAAAGTTGGGAAAATTGTTAGTCTTAAGAAAGCTAGCTGTACAGATTTCTGAGTTCAAGGACAGCCTGGTCTACAGAGCGAGTTTTCCAGGACAGCCAGGGCTACACAGGGAAACCATGTCTCAATCAATCAATCAATCAATCAATAAAAGCTAGCTGTAGCATTTGTTGTTCAGTCTCTGTATGTTGTGAAAATGCAGGCTTAAACAAAGTCCTGATTGAAACAGTCTGAAAGGGGGGCACCAAGTAAGTAGGATGTTTTGAAGTTGTCCTGAAAGCAAGTCTTCAGAGGAAGCAGCATTGTAGTAGTCTGAGGTAGGATTAGGCAGGAAGCTGGAACAGTAAGCCTGAGCATCTCAGCATTCCTGAGGGTGAATTTTGTCAGGGCTGTATTGACTTCATTGACATTTGCTGTAAATATATAAACTCTCACAAGTAATACATAGTTCTGTATTAACACATTTATGGAATGTGCAAGGTGCACAAATCAGTTAATGAAGTTTCTTTGCTCTTGTTTGAGCAGGTGAAAGACATCGATCTTTCTTTATAAGTTGGTATTAATTGTGTAACCAAACGGTAATAGAAAGTTATGTCAATTGAAAGGCTGGCATGATAAGTCCTGAGGACTTTGTAGCCAAAGGATTATTGACGAAGGAAGCCGAAATTCTGGCTGGAGACATTTTTATGTCTCATCCAATCTCAGAGTTGTTCCCATATGGAAGGACCAGCAAATTGTGTTACCTGTCTTGTTTGGTTTTCTTGATTTCTTTCTTCCTGTCTGCAGCCAAGATCTTCAGGGATGCTCCCTGGTCATATCTGATTATTATCAATTTGGATAGTTTTTCTTTTACTGTGGAGACATAGGCATACCCTTTTTCTTTCCCTCCATTTAGACATTAAGACATCCCTAATATATACAGACTGATGTAGTTCAGCAGTTTTTTTTTTCCCCCATAGTTCATTGACTCTAAGCAGCTGTTTTTTATTTATTAGCATTCAAAAAATTTTAAGGTCAGTAAACCATTATGTAATTTATGATTGAGGGTTTTTGTTACCCCTTTCTGTTTGTTAAGCATTTTTTTTAAAGTATGATTGGATCTCTCCACAACTGTTTGTCCCATAGAATTATGTGGTATATCTGTACTATGCTTTATATTGAAATATGTAAAAAATTGTTTCATTTGACTAGAGACACATGCTGGAGCATTGTCAGTCTTAATTTCTACAGGTGTTTTCATAATTGCAATAACATCTAATAGATGTTTAATTACCAAATCAGCCTTGTCAGAAGTTAAAGCAGTTGCCCATTGAAATCTTGAATCTCTATGGTATGGTACATATATTTTAATTTTTAAAGGTCTGCAAAATAAAGCATACCCACTTGTCAATTTTCATTTCTCTGGGTACCTTTTAGGTTACTCTCTGCAGATACTGAAGTTTGGTTATGTAAAAAACAAGTATAGGACATTTTAAAATAATTTCCTTGGCTTGTTGCTAATTGATAGAAAAATCTATTTTTAAATCTTTGTTGTTTACATGGTAGTTTTTAATAAAATACGGAGGCTTCTAGCACATTTCCTATTAATAGTTGCTCAGTTTTATCATTACCTTGTGCTAGAGGACCTGGTAGATCCATATGGGATCTGATATGTGTTATATACAATGGATGATTTCCATTTCTGATAACTTGTTGTATTTGAATAAATAGTGAAGTTAATTCTGAATCATCCTGAATTAATTCAGCAGTTTTTATATGCAGTCAACTCTTTCTGTATATTGAGACTTAGTAACTATATTAAGAGATAATGAAAAGTCTAATAATACTATAAGAGCTGTGTGTAACTCTGATTTTTGACTTGAATCATTAGGACTCAACCATTTTACTATTTTTTTTCCTGATTTATAACCTGCGTTTTCTGATTTATTTGCATCAGTATAGAATGTAAGGGCTCCAGAAATTGGTGTCCCTTTTATTATACAAGGGAGAATCCAATTAGTTATTTTTATAAATGGAAGTCACTTGCTGTTGGGTATTTGTTGTTAATATCTCCCCCCAAATTACTTCAGGTTCTTTGCCAGTGTTCATCTTGTGCCCATAATGAGGCAATCTCAGCATCAGTATAAGGTATCAAAATCTCAGATGCTTTTATTCTAACTAATTGACAAAGTCTTATTTTTTTTTTTTTAGGATAAATTCAGAAACCTTTTCTATATGTTTTTATTCCATTTGTGAGCTAAAAATATCCATCCTAAGATATAATCTTCTTTCTGCATAAGAATTCCTATGGGAGAATGAATAGAAGGCAAGATAACTAAAATACAGACCATCTTTGGGTCAGTATGACCTGTATCTGCATCTTCTAGTTTCTTTTCTACCAGAGTCAATTCCCTTTTGGCTTCAGCTGTTAAGTTTCTTGGACTGTTTACTTCTTTATCACTTTGTAAAGTTTGAAATAGATTACTTAGCTCTTGAGTTGTCTGGCCAATTGTTGGCTGTAGCCAGTTAATATCACCCAGCAAATTTTGAAAATCAGTAAGAGTTCTTAATTGGTCTCTCCTGATTTGTATCTTTTCTGGTTAAATTTTCTGCAGACTTATCTTTTGTCCTAGATAAAAATAGAATTCCACTTTGTATCTTTTCAGGAGCAATTTGTCATCCCCAATAAAGCAAAAAAAATTTTTGTTGTTTTATTAAACATTCTTTCTAAGGTATCTCCATTTGAATCAGCCAGCAAAATATCATCCATATAATGGTAAATTATGGATTGAGGAAATCATTGCTTATGAATTATTTCAAATGACTGTTGTACAAAATATTGGCAAAGTAGGACTGTTCAACATTCCTTGAGGCAAGACCTTCCAGTGATATCCTTCTATTGGACAGCTATTATTATAAGTAGGTATTGAGAAAGTAAACCTTTCTTTGTATTGTTCTTGTAAAAGAATCATAAAAAAGCAATAATTTAAATCATATAATAGGCCATTCCTTAGGTATCAAGGAAGGCAATGGGATTCTAGACTGGAAAGAAGCCATTGGCTGAATGATTTTGTTAATTGTTCTCAGATCTGTCAGTATTCTCCATTTGCCAGATTTATTTTTAGTCACACATATAGGAGAATTCCAAGGGCTGGTGGACTCTTCTCTATGTTGAACCTCCAGCTTGCTCCAGCTACTCTTAACTGTCCAGCCTCCAGTTGTTCTAGTACTTGTGATTTTTCTTTTGTCATAGGCCATTATCCTAATTGGATGGTCCATCAACTACGTTAGTGGCAAGGCCATTTGTGTTCTGTTAGCAGTCTCTCTCCCACTGGAGAGGCAGTTGCTGTTGTCTTGTTTATGGATAATTTGGACAGTTCATGACTGTTCTTGATAAAATTTTTTAATAGTTTCATCAAGACCATCTCCTATTTTATGGCTTGTCCCTGAAGTCTAGAGGAATGGTAACTCATGTCTCCCAAGACTCGTGTCTTGTTGCAATAGATCTCTTCCCCGTAAATTTATGGCTATATCAACCACATACAGCCTTAATTTTCCTATTTGACCTTTTGGCTCTATACATTTAAGCTGTTTAATACTTTGATTTACCTGGAATAAACTTCTAACTCATTGAAATTAGATATCTATCTCTTGAAGAGGCCAATCTGGAAGCTAAGATTTTGGAGAGATTAAGGTTACATTAGTATCAACCATTCCATTAATTTTAGTATTATCTACAAACACCTTTGGTTTTAGCCTCTGATCATCTATGGAAGTTTGCCAAAATATTTGTTTCTTGGCTTCTTCTTCTTTTTTTTTTTTTTTTTTTTTTGTCTCATCTATTGAAGTTGTTTTGACTTTGATACTTAGATTTTTAATGTCTATTTTTAGAGCAGTGTTGTTTAATTAATTGTTCTGTGGATGAGATTTCTGCCGTTGCTTTGAATTTGGTATTGAAGCCTGAAAGAGCCCTCCCCCACCCCCGGGTGTTTTTTGATCTGTCTGTTGTTGACTTACGTTCATTAGTCCAGTGCTGGCCTTGGCCATATTTTTTACACATACCAGAAGGCATAGGCTCTCTTTTGGACTCAGTTTGGTTTTCTTTATAATTTCTTTTGAAATAACTTTGTTCATCACAATTTAGACATTTGCAAGTTTGGATTTTCTCACAACCCCTGGGAATGGCATCTCTTATTAATGTTTTCTCAGGAGAATGAGAAATAATCCCAATCAAATTTCTAATCTGTTCATCAATAGGTGCTGATTGTGCAACAACAAAACAACGGTCTGATCACTTCTTTAAATTCAGTGTTATTATATCATAGAAGAAAGCCAAAGATTCAACTAGTGCTTTCCTGACAAGTAGATCTGGTATCTTTCTATCTATAGCTGAAGTTAATCTTTGTAAAACGTCAACGAGTGTTTCTTTTGGACCTTATATAACTTGATAAAATGGCTCAAGTCTTTTTCCTGTTTCTTCGACCTTGCCCCAGTCCTTTAAGGCTGCTATGTGACATAATGCCGAGGTTTCTTCATCGTATACTGACTTTCACCTAGCAGCTGGTCTTTAGAAACATTGATACCTCTGGCTCTATTTCTCCATGCTGTCTCTCTAGCCGCTTCTCTCCACCATGAAAGCCATTGTTATTGTGGCCTAAGATCTAATATTACTGCTCTTGTTATATCTTTCCAGTCTTGGGAGATTATTCTATTTTTGCTCACTGAAGAAGTTAAGATTTGTTTTACAAATGGTGAATGCATTCCATAATTATTCATAAATATTGACACTTTTCCTTAAATTTTCTCAAATCCAGCACATCCACAGGACACTGTTCATAAACCCGTGAATGGTCTTCATCTCGTGGCCTTTGCTGTATGCTAACCTGATAATCTAAAGTCTGTTTTCTAGCAGGCTTGGTTGGCTTCTTTTTTAATCTTTTGTCTTTATTTGAATTTTTTCTTTATTTTTATTTATTGATATTTTAAACTTCTTTTAAGGTCTGTGTCCATATTTCATACCTCTCTTGTGTTTGTATATTTGTCATCCTAGCGTTCAACCCGACTTAGAAAATTGTGTATCTTCCGCTCTGATGGCTCCTCTAAGCCATCCCTCTTTGTCTCAGTTTTCTCTGTGTTGTTCATTTTGATCTATAAAGTTCTGTATCTTTTGTTCTGAGCCTTGCTTCCATATTTTTTCTTTATTTTTGTATCTCTGATGTTCTGGTATCTTCTTTATTCTGATTTATTAATTTTAGCAACACCTCCTCTAAACCTTGTGAAAGTTTTTCTAAGGCCCCCTTTTTCAAAAAGGCACAGTAAGCTAAAATGCTTATTAAGATAAGAATGAAACTTAATGGTGCAGTGACTGTAAAGGCAGAGTGTTAACCTCTTCAGATCTTTCATCTCTTTTGAGCCGTTTAAAATAGTATTATATAGATTCCAAAATGTCTTCTTTATGTTTCTCATCTTATGTCTTATTTCTTTAAGTTTATTACTTTTAAATTATTTATATGTATCTATGAATTTTTTCATATACAGTTTCCCTTCCTTTTTTAACACTGAAAAATAATTTTTAAATACCAGATAAAAGTTCTGTTGTCTTTTTGATTTCTTGTTGTCTGGTTTCAGTTTGTGTCTGTTTAGAGGCTGTGTTGTGCTTGGCCAGGCCCTTGGGTCTTTCAGTTTACAAGGAAGAAGTGTCTCTTCCTTCCACCTATAAAGGGAGCTCCCTTACTAAATCCCTGTCCCCTGCCCTCTGCCCCCTGTCCCCTGCCCCCTGCCCCTCGCCCCTCGCCCTTCTAGGGAGTTGTGGAATGCACAAGTCTGATTAGCCCCTTCAGCTAGGGTGTAGCAAGCTGGCTTTGCCCTTCACAGGAAGGCTTTTTAAAGGTTTGAGAGAGCTTCTCTGTCAGCTACAGACTGCTTTCCTTTTTTTCCTAGAAACTCTGGTAAGAAGGAGCAGGTTTTTATTCTGTAGAGACTTCTTTTAAAAAGTATTGCTTTTCTTTGTTTCTCTGTCCCTCCACCCCAGGGGATCTATTTAAGAATCCTCAGAGCTCCTACTTTAGGACTAGCAGCTGTTAATTAACCAGTGCTTTGTGTACACAGCAGGATTCTCCTGGAGGAGAGCAAAATTCTTGCAAGTGGTTTACAAACTCAAAGCTCTGATGGAGCTTTGCCTTTTCTGTTTTTTACCCAAAACTTTCTATCTAATAACTAAATATGAATTTTTAAAGATGTGAATAATTCTCCACATTGGGCTCCAAATGCAAAATGAATTATTTAATATAAATATGTATTAAATTAATACAGAAGCTGTATGACTTTATTCTAGCTAGTTCCCAATAACAACACAGGGAGACCAAGATTTATTTCAAGGCTCCTCCTCAATATCTGGGCAGTCTGTCTTTAACCCCTAAACTAATCTGGCTACCTACCAGCCAAAATCCCAATAACACCTGCAGTTTGGGACTTGCATATTTCTGCTGACCTCTCAAGAATTCTTTCTTCCTTACTCCTCCTCGATGATCTCTCTTTCTCTCTCATGCTCCTCCCCCTGGCTTCCCGAAGTCCTGCTCTAGTCTCTGTTCTGCCCAGCCACTGGGTGATCAATATTTATCAACAAGGCAGAGAATAAATGGTAAGAACTGTTTATATAAGCTTGAGACAGGAGATTCTTGACATAAACATTACAATGCTGTGTCTGGATTGAAACAAGATATGAGGGCAGAGAAATCAGCATTTGAATGACAGAAGGATAATGTTTACACAGCACAGAAAAATATTATGCCCATAAGGGTTTCACTGTGTAGCCCTGACTGGCCTGCAGCCCACTAAGTACACTAGGCTGGCCTCAAAATTCATAGGGATTCACCTGTCTCTGCCTCAAGTGCTGTGATTAAAAATATGTGCTACCATGACCAGCCTAGGTTTTACTCTTGATCTTGTGTATTTTATGAATTTAAAGAGAGGTAGAATGACATGGATCCATAATTAAAATAGAGTATTTCACTGCTATATCCCCTGTGTGCTAGTCACTCTTCCTGTTTCTATAGTTTGGCCTTCTCCAGATGTCATTCAGTTAGTCATATCACATGAGGCTTTTTAAACTTGATAACTCATTTCATTTTAGAACTGAATAATACTCAACTAACTGGATATAGCAGTGTATCCCTCTGCTTACTGGAGGATAATCTCCCTGCTTCTTGGTTTAGGCAATGCAATGACTATAGATCTCTTTGTGCCTGCTTTTATATAAGCATAGTTTTTCAAACATTTGCTAAACAAGGAGTTAAACTGCTAGATCATATGGTAAGAGTATTATTTGGTTTTGCTAGAAACCGTCTTCAAAAGTGTGCTACCATTTTGCATTGCCACTGGTATGGACTCAAGAATTCCTGTTGCTCTGTATACTCCATGTTAACAGCGATTTGGACATTTTAATAGATATGTAGTGGTGCTGAGGGTCTTTGCTTTTTGAGAGAAGGTCTGACTCTGTTGGCCAGGCTGGTCTCAAGTTGAAGGTGCTGTTTCCCTGACTTAGCTTTCCGAGTGCTGGGATCATGAGCATGAGCCGCCATGACCAGCTTTGGTATGTTGTAATTTTTCAGTTCTAAATCAACATGATCTTTCCGTGCGCTTATTTGTAATCTGTATATGTCTTTTGGTAAGGTGTCTGTTCTGGTCTTTGACTCAGTTTTTTCTTACTGAGATAATTATATACATAAATGATAGCCTATACACTTTTCTTTTCTTTTTCTTTTTCTTTTTCTTTTTTCTTTTTTTTTTTTTTTTTTTTTTTGAGAAAGGGTCTTTATATGTACGTAGCTCTGGCTGCTCTGGGACTCACATTGTAGACTAGGCTGGCCTTGAACTCACAGAGAATCTGCTTTGCTTCTGCTTCCTGTGTGCTGGGATTAAAGTTGTACACCACTGTTTCTAGTATTATTGTCAAATGTATTTTAGTTATTTTTTCCCTGATACTTGGCTTGCCTAGAAGTCTTTCATTTTAACAAGCTTATATTATCCGTTCTTTCTTTCGTGGATTGTACTTTTAGAACAGTACCTGAGTTTACCACTGTACTCAGGGGCATCTGGTTTTTCTCCTTTAGATTTTTTAGGAGTTGATAGTTTGTATTTTATACTTAAGTCTGTGCAGATAATCTAGTTATAGCCTCGTTTATGGAGAAGGTGACTTTTGTCCTGTTTTGTTGCCGTTACTCTTTTCTCAGAGCACAGCGCTGTTTCTTTGTCTGTCTATGCTTTTCATACATACTGCTGCAACTGATAACTTTCTTAGGTGGATATCATCAGTTTTGTTCATTTTTAATGTTATGTTAGTTCTTCTGGTCATTCAACTCTACCAAACTATCAGTTTCTCAGTATCCACATAATAGTTGCCAGGGATTTTGACTGAGTCTATAGAACTGGCATTCGGGACGGTATTAAGTTTTCCTGCCAGTAAGCATGGACAGTGTCCCCCGTTTACTTAGGTCTTCTGCCTTACAACCTGCAAAACTATGAAATATGCATATACTTTTTGAGTTTACATCTAAATTTCATTTTTATAAGTGCTAATAAAAATGGTACTGTACTTTAATTTCAGATTCTGTTTGCTCACTAATGGTACATTGGGAAATGGCTGGTTTGTTTATCATGCAACCATCTTGTAATCACTAATTGTTTTAAAGTGGCCTTTATTTTTTACTCATTGTGTTGAATTTTCTACAGAGAGGCGTGTCTTTCTCAACATTTTTCTTCCTTCCCAATGAGCATCTATTTTTATTTTTATTTTTGCCTAGTGTATTATTTAAGTTTCTAGTACAATCTTGAAAACAGGTGCAAGAAGAATTCTTGCCTTGCCCCTCATCACACAAGAGGCTTTGAGCTTCAGTATGTCTTTAACTTATTGCTGTGATGGTTTATATCAGTTTTCAAGAGCTGAAGCAACCTTGCATTTCTTGAATAAATCCAGTTGGTTATAGCATATAATTCTTCCTATATATTGTTAGAGTTCGTATGCTAGTATTTTGTGGAAGAGCCTTTGATAGATCTGTGTACAGGAGATAGTAGTCTGTAGATTTTATTTTCTTGTGATATCTTTGGTCTTATGAGGATTTTGTTGGCTTCACAGAGTGAACTGGGAAATATTTGCTGTGATTCTGTCTTCTGACACTTTTCTAAATGCTTAAAGTACTTACTAGTAAGTCCATTGGGCTTTTATATCTAGTTTGCAAAGTTATTGGTGAACAGAATAGGCCTGTTCAACACTGTCTACTATTTGAATAAATTGTGGCTTCAGGTAATTGGTCTGTTTCATCTGGAGTACCAAATTCTGGACACAGAGTTGTTCATAAATTACTCTTTTTAATATCTCTGAGACCTATAGTGTCTTTTCTGTCATCTGTTTTTTATTATCTTTCCAGAGACAGCTTTGTCTTTGGTTAACAACCTGCCCCACTTGTTTCCTTGTTTCAACTTGATTTCCACTCTTTTTTTTCTTTTTTTCCTATTTCTTCTGCTTAATTTTAACGAGCTAACATTCATTACTTAAGTTAACTGGTAGTCAGTGGTCTCCTGGCTGACCACCTTTGTTTAAGCAATTATCCTGTTTTACTTTCCCAGCTGTGGGAGTGCCATCACATCTGGTTTACTTTGCCTGTTTGTTTGTTTGTTTGTTTCTTACCTTTGAGATTAATGTTACACTTCATCTACTGTGCACTGAGTGCCATAAATATCTCTTAGCAACACTGTGACCTCATCCTACAACTCTTTAGAGAATTTCATTCATAAATACTGTATTTCCATCATTTACACCTACTATCTCCTCCTCTAGCCTAGATGCTACCCCTTTCTCCTTCAAATTCATGGTCTCTTTAATTATTGTTACACACACACACACACACACACCCTCCCTCCCTCTCTCCCTCCCTCCCTCCCCCCCTCCCTCCCTACTGAGTGTATTTAAGTTAATTTATAAAGTATTTAAGTTAAGTTATAAAGTGTAATTGACCATTTGGAATTAGCAGCCATCAGTCACCTGTAGTTGTCCATCCAGGGACTGGGCTTTGTGAAACGTTCCTCCACCCCTGTTGGGATGTCATCTGATGGCATCAATTGTCCAGATTGTTTTGGCAACCTCACTGTTGAGATTTCATGGTGCAGCTCCCTGTCATACCTAGTTGACACACTCTCACAGCAGACCTCCAGTCTTCTGGCTCTTAACGTCTTTGCACCTTCTCTTTTGTGTTGTTCTGAGTTTATCTTATATATTTTAGAAAGTTTTATTTTTCTTTCAAAATATTTCTATTTCCAGCCATCTTCTGTTACTGATTTGTTTGACTCCTTTGTGGACTAATTTAAAATTTCTTTTAGAATTGTTAAGGTGAGTTTTTTAGTTTCTTTTTCTGTTGATGTGATAAAGAGTTTATTTCAGCTAACTATTTAAGGATGCAGTCCATCAAGGTGGCAGGCATCTCAAGCAGCTGGTTCTGTCACATCCACAGTCAGGAACAGAGAGCAAGGTGTGCACACTGCTGCTCACTTTCCTTTCTCCATTTATACAGGACAGGATCCTGGTCAAGAAAGGGACCATGCACAGCAGACATCAGTTAACATAATCAGCTTCCCCATCCCATGCTCAGTGCTCGTCTTCCAGGTAACTCTAGGTTCTGTCTAGTGGACAGTTAATATCAGCCATCACAGCTGTGTTATTATAGCCTTGAATGTGCGCTTGAGAATGTGTCATCTTCTGGTGTCTCTGCCCAGTTCACAATGGTGCTCATGAGTTCCTTAGGTTAAACCCACTGTTTGGTAGTTTAGGGGGCATAAAACTCTAGTTTGACAGTTTACATAAGTATTATCATGTCTTTTGTCTTCTACTTGCCATTCAGTGAGGGTTCAGTTGCTGTTTCTTCAAAGATTGTTGCTATGATTTGAATGTTTTTGTGCCTCACAAAGCTCATGTTCAAATTTAATCCTCCACAATATAATTAAGAGATGGGGCCTTTAAGAGATGAATAGGCGCTGGGCGGTGGTGGCGCACGCCTTTGATCCCAGCACTTGGGAGGCAGAGGCAGGTGGATTTCTGACTTCGAGGCCAGCCTGGTCTACAGAGTGAGTTCCAGGACAGCCAGGGCTACACAGAGAAACCTTGTCTCGAAAAACCAGAGAGAGAGAGAGAGAGAGAGAGAGAGAGAGAGAGAGAGAGAGAGAAATGAATAGGCTTGTCACCCATACAGAATTAGGATCTTAACCTTTTGGTCCTTCCACTTTCAAGTCCAAAGACTTAAGGTACTCTCTTAGCAGATACCAGTCCTGTACCTGGCAGAGAGAAAACTTACTGTGGCCTGGATTTGTATTTTCCAGCTTCCAGAACCTCTTCTGGTCCTTATAAAGATAGTGTCATATCTTTTGTTAGAGCAGCTAAATGGCTGAGACAACTTTTTAGAACCTGTTACTTTTATAATTGTGTGGTTTTTTTTTTGTTTTGTTTTGTTTTTTTGTCTAACTTGTGTCTGTGAGTACATTTAACTTTATTCTGTTTGAGGCAGATTTTTTTTTTTTTTGTATTTTAATTCTTTATTGTTTAGACATACACTGATTTTAACAACATCATTTACTTATCAACTCAAAGTGTTTGACTTCTTTTAAACCAGGCAATCAATACAAAACTGCAATTATCAGGCTTTTTTGTTTTGGTTTTGTTTTTCCAGATGGGGTTTTGCTGTGTAGCCCTGGCCATCTTGGAACTCAATTTGTAGAACAGGCTGGCCTCAATCTCAAAGAGGTCCAGCCGAGGCAGAATTTTTTTTATGTAAGGTTCTTTCACCAACTTGTTTCAGATACCTTTCCCTCCTTTGGCCTTCGAACCCTCCCTTCCTCTCCCTCCTCCTACCTCAGGATTATTAGTGTGTTCTTACCAAGAGCTCACCATGTGTTTTCTCAAGGGCACTGGGCAAAGAGGACTATGCTCATTTTATAGCTAAGAGAGAAGGGCTCTGTTTTTAAATGAATACAGACAGGGTAGAGACTGTGTGTGGTAGATACCCTTATGCCGCGCCATGAGGACTGTGGTTCCTGTACTTTTATGCCATGCTGTGCTTAGGTTCTTTGTCAGCAATAAAGAACAGGTTTGTTTTGCAGGCTTACTCAAGTTGAGCCATTAGAATTGTATGTAGCTACTTACTGTGTCCTCTGTACAAGGACTGTAGGTTGGAGTTCTTTTTACAGTCATGCTTTCTGCTTTTATTCTGTAGACTGATAATGGTCTTCAGTTGCCAAAGAAGGTTGTGGATGCCAAGAGAAAGGTAACCAGTTTCTCCAGTGCAGTTGGATGCCTCTAGCAGCCCATCTTGACTGGCTGTAGACATGGCAGAATTTACTAACTACAAGGATGGTGCCTCCAACCGCCACCTGCGGTTTAAGTTACAGAGCCTGAGCCGTCGCCTCGATGAGTTAGAGGAAGCCACAAAAAACCTCCAGAAAGCTGAGGATGAGCTCCTGGACCTCCAGGACAAGGTGATTCAGGCAGAGGGTAGCAACTCCAGCATGCTGGCTGAGATTGAGGTGCTACGCCAGCGCGTGTTGAAGATTGAAGGTAAAGATGAAGAAATTAAGAGAGCAGAGGACCTATGTCATATGATGAAGGAGAAACTTGAAGAGGAAGAAAACCTTACCCGAGAGCTAAAATCTGAAATTGAGCGGCTTCAGAAACGAATGGCTGACTTGGAGAAGTTAGAGGAGGCTTTGAGCAAGAGTAAGAACGAATGTTCCCAGCTTTGTTTGAGTCTCAATGAAGAGAGAAATCTGACCAAGAAAATCTCTTCTGAGTTGGAAATGCTCAGAGTCAAAGTGAAAGAACTAGAATGTTCAGAGGACCGCTTGGATAAAACTGAGCAGAATTTAGTGTCAGAATTAGAAAAGCTAAAATCATTAACCCTGAGCTTTGTAAATGAGAGAAAATACTTGAATGAAAAGGAGAAAGAAAATGAGAAATTGATAAAAGAACTTACTCAAAAACTGGAGCAGAACAAGAAAATGAACCGAGAGCACATGAGAAACGCTTCTACTTTTCTGGAAAGGAATGACCTACGGATTGAGGATGGCATTTCCTCTACACTGCCATCCAAAGAGTCAAAAAAGAAGGGCAGTCTGGACTACCTAAAGCAGGTCGAGAATGAAACCAGAGACAAATCAGAAAATGAGAAGAACCGGAATCAGGAAGACAACAAAGTGAAAGACCTTAACCAAGAGATTGAGAAACTTAAGACACAGATCAAACATTTTGAATCTTTGGAAGAGGAGCTTAAAAAAATGAGGGCTAAAAACAATGACCTTCAGGATAATTACCTAACCGAACTGAATAAAAACAGAAGCTTAGCTAGCCAGCTAGAGGAGATAAAGCTCCAAGTCAAGAAACAAAAAGAGTTAGGAAATGGGGACATAGAAGGTGAAGATGCATTCCTTTTGGGCAGGGGCAGACACGAGAGGACTAAGCTCAAAGGCCATGGGGGTGAGGCATCTGTGTCCAAGCACGCATCACGGGAACTGTCTCCTCAACATAAGCGGGAAAGGTTCCGGAACAGGGAGTTTGCTCTCAATAATGAACACTATTCTCTAAGCAACAAACAGGCTTCTTCTCCTGTTTTCACAAATAAAAGGGCAGCAAAAGCTTCCAACATGGGAGTGGTTTCCGACAGTGGGACTCAGGAGACAAAGAGAACTGAAGACCGATTTGCACCCGGGTCCTCTCAGAGTGAAGGGAAAAAAGGTAGAGAGCAGCCTTCAGTGCTTAGCCGTTACCCCCCTGCTGCCCAGGAGCACACTAAAGTTTGGAAGGGAGCTCCCAAGGCAGGCACTGAGAGTGGACTTAAGGGGAAAGTAGAGAAGACAACTCGAACATTTAGTGATTCCGCTCATGGATCTGTGCCCAATGATACAGCGGGGAAAGGTGATAAGTCTTCTGACCTCTCCTCTGAGGCCCACTCTGGCAAGAGAGGACAGATACCTGGCCATGCAAGTCAGGTAACACAGGCTGCAGAGTCTGGCTGCTCTAAGACCATTGGCGCGCTCTCCTCTTCTCAAAGAGCATCCTCAGAAGGACTTTCTAAGGGCAAGAAAGCTGCTAATGGCCTAGAGGCTGATGCCAACTTTTCAAATTCTAAAGCTCCTATTTTATCAAAATATCCTTATAGTTCAAGAAGCCAAGAAAATATCCTTCAGGCCTTTTCATTGCCAAATAAAGAAGGAATTGATCAGTCTGTAGCGGTTGTGATGGAAGACAGCAGTCACCATGAAGCCCTGAGGTGCCGTGTCATCAAATCCAGTGGCAGAGAAAAGCCAGACTCGGATGATGACCTAGACGTAGAGTCTCTTGTTACTGCCAAATTGGTGAACACAACTATCACTCCAGAGCCAGAGCCCAAACTACAGTCAAACTCAAGAGAGAAGGTCAAGTCCAGAGGGGGAACTAGAACAGCCCTATTTGAAAATGATAGAAACACTGCAGTAGAAAATGACTCTGGGAAGTCTACCAGACCTTCCTCCAGTGCTATAGAGTTCCCAGATGTCAACTGTGCTGGGGTGAAAAGCCAAAGGCCCGTTAGCCCTAGAGAGGCCCTGCGGTCTAGAGCAATTATAAAACCCGTTATCATTGATAAAGATGTGAAGAAAATCATGGGTGGATCTGGAACTGAGGTTGTATTGGAGAAGCAGAAATCTGCCTCCAAACCTGTAACAAGCAAAGTGACAAGCAGCATTACCATCTACCCCTCTGACAGCAGTGGGCCTAGAGCTGTCCCAGGTGAGGCCCCAAGGGAGAGGCATACTTCCACCAGCAACATTCAGGTGGGGCCCCCAGAGCTCACATCAGTTAGCAACCATGTCAGCTCCCCTCTTGAGCTCTCTATTCACAAACATGACATCACCTTGCAGCTCACAGAAGGTGAAAGAGTGGGAGATGGGTCTCCAAAGAATAGAGCAGAGACAGTAGTTTCTCGGAGCAGCATTCTAATCAAGCCATCAGAGTCTGTGGAGAGGAACAGTCATGCCCCTCCAGCGGAGACAATCAGGTGGAAAAGCCATAGTACCTCTTCAGAGGTGGCCTATTCAGACACCAGACATATCACTGTGCGGAATGCCTGGAAGAATAAGAGAGACTTGAAAGGTTCAGAAGACCCCCCAACTCGAATAGGTAGAAACATGGAAACTACTAACACCTATATACAGAGGTCTTCTACAGACTTCTTAGAACTTGAACAGCCCAGGTCACATCCGTCTGAACAGGGCACTCGAAAGGTAGGAAATTCAGGGGATGCTCCTGAGCTCTCCTCAAGAAGGACCCAAAGTAGCCTCACTGCATCAGAGGTACTCACCCGGAGGAATCGGATGGGAGATGCCATCACTGCTGCCTCCTGGAACCACTCATCAAGCGTGGTGAGTCTCATTTTCCTTCCCTCAGCCTTGATCCTGTTTAACCAAGGACTTAGGGAACCCAGAAGGCTGGGAAATGCTGAGTCTCAGGTAGATTTGGAAGAAAGCAGCATGACTTCCAGAACCTCTCATCTTATTTTTCTTCTCCATTTTGCTCTCATACAAACAGAGAGTGGCATTTATTTCCTGGTTTGCCTGGGATTTCCAGAGCAGTGGACAGGAAGGCTCTTAGGTGCCTGTAGGATGCAGTGAACAGGTTCTTCCTCTCCTGCTGCCACAGTTGGTGAGGATGCCTCTGTGGCAGCTGATAGATAGGAAGAATGAGACCTGACCCTAGATCTGTTTTGTAAACTTTATACCCAAGTGTCACTTTGTTTTGCTCTAGATTGGCCTGATCCATTGTATTCTCTGTCTGAGACTAGCTCAGTATGGCCCATTAAAGAACAGATGAATACAAAACGAACTGACTTGAGAACCCGAGTGAAAACAGTTTGGAGAAGGCTCTAGGAGTGTCTTGGACCAGGAGCCCATGACCATGAAAATGTTTTGCCTCTAGACACTACTAGTACCATTTTAAAATTTTATATTGTTTTATTTATTTAGTGTGTATGGGTATTTTGTCTGCATGTATATCTGTGCACCAAGTGTGTGCCTGGTACCCATAGAGGCCAGGAGACTGTCAGATCCCCTGGTAAGGTAGTTAACAGGTGGTTATGAGTTGCCTTGTGGTGCTGGGAATTGAACCCAGATCTTCTGGAAGCATAGTCAGTGCTCTTAAACCAGCAACCACATGGTGGCTCACAACCATCTGTAATGGGGGTCTGATACCCTCTTCTGGTGTGTCTGAAAAGAGTGACAGTGTACTCACATACATAAAATTAAAAAAAAAAAAAAAGTTAAAACAGCCCTGTGAGCAGTGCTAGCGTCACTTTTCACATGTGAGTAGTAAAGATGAAGGTCAGATAAAATGCTTTATTCTCAGTCATCCAGATGCAGAAAATAACAAAGAGCTCAGACTGAGCCTGAGACCCTCTGTAGGCCCAGTGCCTCTACACTGACCGCCTACCTGCCTTTTCTGCTCATACTCATTGTTCTTTGAATATTGGCAAGGCAGAATTCCAAGAGTGTGGAGAAAGATGGATATCTAGGGTCTTGAAGATTTGGCTGTCTGAGTTTCCAGGGAGACCCAAGACAAGAGACAGAATGATATAAGGGAAGGCATGTGGCTTTTTTCATAGATCATATGTAAGAAGTAAGGAGTTGCCTAATTCAGCATAGTCCTGCCGTGCAGCAAGGAAGTGGCTTTCACACGTGCCACTTGGGGTCCTGCTCTTTCTTTCTTTCTTTCTTTCTTTCTTTCTTTCTTTCTTTCTTTCTTTTCTTTTCTTTCTTTTTTGTTTGTTTTTTGAGACAGGGTTTCTCTGTGTATCCCTGGCTGTCCTGGAACTCACTCTGTAGACCAGGCTGGCCTCGAACTCAGAAATTCACCTGCCTTTGCCTCTCAAGTGCTGGGATCAAAGGCGTGCACCGCCGCCGCCGCCACCGCCGCCACCACCACCCGGCCCCTGCTCTCATTTCTGTTCTAAACTCTGGACGATAATCAGGCTTCTGTTTAGTTGTGAGTCTCTTGGTCTCCTCCTGCTCCCCATGCCCACACCCCGAGAATCTTTGCAGTTACTGTGTACTGAGGTGTCTATGCCAGCTGGAGAACTTAGAGGTTGGAAGGTGAGGGCGTCTCATCCTCCCTGTACTATCCTTGTGGCTCACTCTTTGTTACTCATTGGCACAGGAAGAAGGGGAGGACGGCACATTTGTTATCAGCAGGCGAATACACAACCCGCTGGAACACTCTGAACTGCCTGGGAAGCAGGGACTGCCAGAGCCTGAACGAGTTTGGACTGAGGAGCGGCTACACCCAGCAAGGCCATATGCTGAGGAAGACTGAGCCAGCTAGGTGAAGTCTGCTGCTTCTTTTCTCCTCCTGCTTCTCAGCTCCTCCCTAATCCTGGCCTGTGAAGGACCCAAGGCCAGTTAACCAGGCTAGTCACAAAGGCCTTGGCTGGGAGACTATAGAGAGCCAGGCTATGGCTCAGGTAAATTTTGCCAGTTGTCCAGATAGGATCAGAGACTACAAACCAGTCACTCAGGCCCAACTTTCCCTGATGCATGAGTAGTCCTATCTCCTATCTCTGTCCCCAAGGTAGCATGGACCATTCTTTGACCCCCAAATGGGAAGTTACAGAAACCCACTACCATATAGAGGTAGCCAAAAGCTCTCACCTCTGCTCCATGGTGAGCAGTTTGTATATCAAAGCCCAGTCCCTTTGGCTCTGTGTTTGATGCCATGATTTGTCTCCTCACCATATCCAGTTGGCTTTTTGTTTGCCCTAAGAGACACCCCCCACCCCCACCAAGAACACATTAAGAATTATCAGCCATCATTTCCATCCTAAGAGGCTTACATTCCTTTGTCTTTGAGTTCTTGAGAATTTGGAAACAGAGAAAAAGGTCTGCTGCCCCTAAGTAATTATGGGACCATCCTTATGTTGAAGCTTCCCTGACCTGACTTTTGTATAACCAGTTTCTTGGGGGCAGAGCAGGGTACCAAATAGAATGACATCATCCTCTGATGCCAGCTTTCAGCTCACCTTCCAAAGGCACCAGAAACAGACAGATCTTATACTTCTCCCTTCCTGGACACCAACATTACTGCTGGCATCGCCTTTGCTCTCTCTGGGGGCTGGAAACTTCAGCTGACTTCATCATTCTCCTCTTGGGAAAATCCCTATACTGAGCCGATGGACCCAGCAAATGGGAAAGCAAACAAGAATTCCTTTAGTCACTCCACAAGCAATAGCTCCATGAAAGGCATGGACTGACTGCTCCCTCCCTTTGCTCCTCCATCCCCTGTGGAGGAGGCCTTTGCACTTTACCATGCTGACTGCTGATGCAAAAGCAAGCCCTCGGTATCTACGAGTAGACCATTTCAGAGATTTCATTGGAGGAAAGCCAATACCTGCCTGTTGAGGGCCTCAGATTTATGCAGTTCAAAGTGCATTAAGCCTTTAGGAAGGCAGATAAATAAATTTCTTATCTCCTTATACCGACCACACGGGGAAGTTAAGAACTGCTTGTCACTGAATTTTCTGAAGCATCGTTTTCAATTTGAAGGGATCCTCCTTGGCTACCATTGTGAAGTAGATGTCATTGCCTTATCATTAGACTAGGAATTTGGAAGGCCACATTTCCCCATCCCTCCTGGCTTTGTCACTCTGTCACCTTTGGCAAATCTTCTTAGAGCCTCAGTTTTCCCTATCTTTAAAATGAGTTCTTTGTTGGTTCATTTGTTGCGTGCATGTTGTGCCCATGTGTCACCTGCAGATACATGGTGGGGGTTGAACATAGGACCTGGTGTGCTAGGCAAGTGTTCTGCCACTGCTGCTTCCCTGCTCAAAATGAGGTCTATGGAGTGGATGACCTCGAAGGCCTTAACTTTGGTGTTCTACACTTGTTTCACCCATCAGCGTGAGCTGACTCTTGGTTTTGGAAGGTGATATCCACATGAGTCTGGGGAACATCTTTCTGCCTTCAGTTGTCTTCTGGGTCTTCTTTCTCTTTTCCTCATGTTTCTGTCATGGGGATGAGTCTGTAAGGCCTGTTTTCAGTATGAGGTAAAGGGATTGGATTGGGTGGTCTCAGGTTTATGTGGCACTTGCCCAGTGCCACATGTCCTGGCTTTCAAGCTAGGTGCTTTTTTAAGTCTGTTTGATTCCTGTTCCCGTGCCTTTCCTGTGAATTTCCTGGCCACAGGAAAGACACAGGACATCCTCAGGAGGACTGAGTAGTCTCCCTTCACCCTTCTTACTTAGCACACACACACTGGCACTTACCTGCCTGCCCTTGTCTGCATCAGACTCAGCCATCCTGCCAGGGTGTGGGGAGATCTACCATGTTTTGTTTGCTCCCCCCAGCCCCCAAGGGACAGGAATGACTAGCACTTCTGTTTTAATGGAGTTTTGCTAACCTGAGGGCACTGCCATGTGTCTTGCCTCCACATCCCAACTTGATATACAACTAAGATAGTGTTTTCAAGATCTCTTCCTGCTGCTGCTTTTGGGTCACTGGCCAGAAACTCCTTAATTCAAGGCTGCAACCTCTCACTTGCAGTGCCCACCCCCCTCCGCCCCCGGAACCAGTTGGCAGCCCCGAGAGTTAAAAGGAAACAGACCCCTGTGGTGGTCCACCGAAGAGTATAGGAAATTAAGTCTGTGGCTCTTCTCTACTGATAAAAAACAGGGCATCAAGCCCTGCCTCAAAAGATCTCGCCAATAATTTTTGTCTTTGGGTGTTGAGCCCTGGATTCTGGTGCTGTAGCTCCTGGTGCCAAAGTCTGGATCTTTCCACATTTTAGCAGCACCAACATCTGCTGCCAGTTGAAACGGTCTGTGGAAAAGGGACAGCTGTGGGCTGCCATCTTGGAAATCTGAGTGCAATAGCATTTGATTGTAACAATTATTTCAGGATATTTTGTTTCTTTAATCTGCACACTTTGTAGTCCTGCCATAAAGTAGATTTTATTTTTAAATGCCTTCAGCATTGCAAACGTTTATACTGAGCAAATGGAGGCTAGAGGGTTCAAGTTCCCCTGGGCTCCATATGGATGGCTAGACTGGCTCTGATTCCAAGGTTGGAAGGCACATCACTTCTGCAGACACCAAGATGTAACCTTTGGGCCCAAGCCAGAAGCTGCAGGAAGCCTCCAAATAGAAGGGAGACTGGTAGTCAAATCATTGTTTAATCAAGCCAAATATTCCCTTAATCCCCATCAAAAGACCCACTTTTATGACAGTACTTCTTCTCTACAGATGGCTAAATTGGGCCAGCAGGTCATGTGTCTAAGAGTTCTGAGTACAGGAAGGAACCTGGTCCTGGATATACTTGGCTGGAGGATGAAGGGCTGGCTAAATGCAAGGAAGTGCTATCTTCTACCTGCTGCTGTAACCAGCTACTCTGGTATTGAAACAATTGGAAAAGGCTGCAGGGTGGCAGGCAAGGAAGCTATGCTAACTCTGTGTGGCAGTAAAACAGTTCAGATGAGTTGAAGGGATTTGTGTGAGGCCAAGGCTACAGGCCAGCTTACACACCAGCCATCCCTCTCATGTGGCAGGGGCCAGTGCCTAGAGCAATAGTGGATCTCTTGTCCTGGGCTGTGTTAGTTGTTTAAATTTAATGGGTCAGTAAAGGAACAAGGACACAGAGGCTAGCCCCTGGCTGCCTTTGTTGGCATGGGTTTCTATTCTGACAAAGACTGCTTTGTAAGAGCTGCTTTTTAGGGATTATCTTTTAAACACCCTGAATGGGGAACAGGGTTCTCCTTAACCACCTCAACCAGAGTCATAGGAAAGAGGTCCTATTTTCCTGCTGCTTCACAGCTCAGAACATGTATTGAACGGAATGTATTTTTAAGAGAATAAAGTCTATTTTTTTGTATTTTAAAGATTGAGAGGGCTAGAAAGATAGATAGCCCTTAAATAAACTTAACGCATGATAGGTCCTTTGCTGGGGCCTTAGCTGTTGGTCTACACCTACCTGCCCAGGCAGGTGGCTCTGGCTTCACCTCTGCCCCTTGGAGTCTAGGTGCAGCAGCTTCTACATTCCTGCTCCAAGCAAGGGACCAGAGAGGCCAGAACCTGCCTCTGGAAGCAGGGCACAGCCACAGGCAGTGGCTCAGGGCTCCTTGGGTGCATGTGTATAGTTGAAGCTGCCTGTCTGCATGTATCCTTTGGCTGTAATGCTCTCTGTTGGCTCTGCAGCACAATATTGTAACCAATAAAGCTCCCTTGTTTCTATATGCTCCTTTGAGTCAGTGATGCCAATTTTGTCAATATCATTTCTGGAAACAGCTGTTATCTCTGAATTGGTACTGCTAGTGTGGCATTTCACAAATTTAGGCAAAATACAGAGTTAAAACTAGCAGGTAACTCTTTGCTCTATTTTCTTTTTAGGTTTGTCTGTTGTCAAAGAGAATTTCTCTGAAATTCTCTATGCCTTTAATCCCAACATAATCTTGAGTTTCATGACAACCAGATCTAAACAGTGAGACCTTGTCTTAAAAACATCTGCCATTTACTGGACCAGACACACTAGTGAGCTCCCCTCAGTGGGTGCTTCAAGCACTTTCCATGGCAGCAGTCATCACCCTACCGCCACCAATACCATTTCTCTACTGCTGCCACTCAGGGATGACTAGGAGAAAAGCCCCCACTCATTTCCATCGTCTTACCAAACCCCAGTATAATGTTCCTCAATTCAGCTTCATTTAGAGCTAGGTACAATGGTGCACACCAATAATCCCTGTAGATGTTGAGTTCAAGGCCATCCTGAGTGTGTACGTGTGTATGTATGTACGTATGTATACCTTTCTATAGCAGTGAAGACTTCACAGATATTATATATTTAGAGTGCCCTTATAGAGGCAGTTCAATTACAAGGTGCTCTATGGCAGCACAGGATCACCAGTACATGAGAAGTGCAAAAAAACATCGCCATGGAACTTAACTTTACTAGATTGCAGTTGCAGCTCTTGGAGAGAACCCAGGTTTGGTTCCTAGCACCCAAATGAGGCACATGTAGGCAGACACTGATACACAAAACAAAAACCTTAAAAAAGGAGAAGCTGGAAGTGTAGCTCAGTAGTGAGAGCCCTCCCTCAGACCTATCTCACAGAGACAAGGAGAAAGCAGGTAAGCTATGGTCAGAGGTAGGATTTTGCATTTCCAAGGGAGCAACAGTTGTATATACAACTTAACCCAAAAGATCAAACTAATCTTATGTGAAGCTAAAAAAATACGCTATTCTTGCAGAGGACCTAAGTTTGGTTCTCAACACCTACACTGGATGGTTTACAGTCACCCGTGACCGACTCTGGGAGATACAATGCCTCTGGCCTCCATGAGCACCCACGTAAGTGTGCATACCAACACAGACACACACAGAACTAAAAATAAATTTTCATATAAAATTATTTTAAAGTTTTATTCTCAAAATATATTAAAAACAAACAAACACACACCAATAGACTAAGAGGTTCTCTCACACCACTTGCTTGTCACTCAGTCTTTATGGTAAGTTCCTCTCTTCTGTGCTGTCAGACTAGCAGTCCCAGCAGCTGATGATGTGGAGTTCCTCAGTAGGATCTAGTATTGCTAGAAGAGCTTGCTTACATGACAGATGACATACATGTCCATTGGACCTCTTTTTTCAGAACCATCTGTCTCACATACTTGGGGACTGCTGTGCAGGGACACCCGGTGTGGCTTGACGAGGCAAAGTGTACATGGCTCCCAAAAACTGGTCAGCAATCCTTCCTGCTTCTCGAAGCCCACTCAGCAGAGCACCATGGACCGTAGCTGGGTAGTTCCGGATTGTATGTTCTCCAGCAAAGAAGAGTCTTGGGATTGGCTAGTGGGGATACGGGGGTGGGGTGGGGGTGGGGAATCAGCAAGTTGCAAACATAACTTTATTGTGTTTGAATTGCGAAACTCCTGTTGACTTTTGAAGGCCAATCTGCTTCCATTTACCAATGTCTCTCTTGATCAGCTTATTGATGCTCAATATTCTAGTTTTTTCTCATTTAGTAACTGCTGGCTAAGATTGGCAAAGCATTCTAAACTCTGAACTACAAGGGGGGAGAGCCTTTTAGGCATAGGAATATGTTTGACTTTCTGGTTCAGAGCAGATACCAAGCCTTGGGGTTGTGATACTGAAAAATACTCTAAAAACAAGGTCTACCATAGTCTAAGAGCAGGTCCTAAAACCTGCAAAGTCCTAGTAACTCAGACCTTTCCAGCCCTATAAGCTGCCATAAAATTAGGTACAATTAAAATAGAGCTTAAAAAAAGTTTGTATGCCTAGGGTGATAGAAGAGAATGCCAGACCCCCTGAAGCTGTAGTTCAGAGACTGCAAACCATCCACTGTAGGTGCTGGGGAAAGCAGCTACTTTTAAATGCTTAGCTGTTTTTCTAATCTCCAAATAGGACTTTTTAAAGGGGGGTAAAAACTGCACAAGAAGAATTACTGACTTGTATGTACTCTAGACTCCTCCATTTCTAATCCAGGTCACATTTACAACGCCCATATGTGAAAAATACTACTTTATCCCAAAAGTATCTAAGGGTAGAATGACTATAAGTCTACAATAGTCAGAGATATCATTTTTGCCCTGAGCTTCTGGTCTTTCCCCAAATAGGCTCAGACACAGATTCCTAGTTTCTCACCTGTGGGGCACCTGGAATTGAGGGGCCAGGAGTGATTGGCTGAGCCATTAAATCATAGTCATTTCCAGAAGACCCTGCAGCCACATAAGAGTAGGAGCCTCGGGCCCAGGGATCCGCACGCCAACGAGACACCACAGTTTCCTTGGGCTACATAAAGGGAGAATGTGAGTTAGTCATTACTGATACCAGGACAAATCAGCCATCTCTGAAAACTAGGTAAGACCTTATGTGAGAAGAACCATGTTGCTTGCTTACTCTTTCATAAATTTCTTACATCTCATAGGGGGCTAGAAGTACTGCAGTTAGCCTGAAAAATAAGCTACCATGAAATTCTCTTACGACTTCCCAATGTACTCAGTGAATTAAGCTACTTGTAATGTGACCCCACAGACAAGAGAGCCAAAGGGTCATGTTCTAGAGTGTTCTGTCCACTTTAGTTTCACACAGTAAAATGCATGTCCACTCAGTACGTAGCTTCATCCTGCCATGAAACGTCCCGATCAAGAACTTAAGCTGCAGACTGTAACTAAGCCAAACGCTATTTCAGCTGTAAGCTGGGTCCCTCCTTGTCCACTCACTCCCATACCTGTGGTACTGCACTGCTGCCAAAAATCCCTTTGAGAATGGCTAGGCACCGGCCAACAATCACATCATCACTAATGTTCTCCATAATGCCAGCAGCTTCTCCTGCTACCAGGGCCAATAGTATTGGAGCTGAGGAGACAGAACAATTCCAGGATTTTCTTAAGAGAACGAAGTCAACAAGCCACATACACAAAGATGGAAACTATTGTTTTCAACTCTGTCCCTAGAAACTGACGGACGGGCTCTCACCACCTATGACTTATTCTTATATAGAACTTTTAGTCCTGACCACTTAAGGTGGCTCCATGGCAATGGCAAACAACGTCCCCTTTACCTAGTTCAGACCCATCATAACTACTACCACCTACAGTCATTCATTTGGTGAGTATATAATAAAACTGCATGACAACCCAAGGGCAACCTAGTTCCAGTGGGTATGAAAGATACAGACTATACTACAGTTAATGGGTAAATAACTATATGGGCACAGGATCAGGATACAAGACATAGTAAAGAATAGAATACAGGGATTTAATTCAGATTCTATGTCCTAAATATATATATTCAGCTCAAGCTGTGAAGGCCAAGCAAAGCAGGCCAGACAGTGAAAAGAGAATATATACACAAAAGCTCTGAACAACAAAGTAACCAGGATTTGAAAACAGTTCCAAGTTCTCAGAGCTGGGAGGGGGGATAGATAGGGAAGAAGGGAAGGGCCTCAGTAAATCCTTGGTAAGAAATCTGTTTTTCCCATTAGCAATGAACAAGGATAGTAGTAACTATTTTAGACAATGGCCTGGACAAAGACATGGGTGGTGGTGGGTAAGGAATACTTAAGGGGTGTGGAGATATTCCATTATACTGGCACTGACAGGACCAGATGGCCTGGATGTAACCAGGGAAAAGCACGGTGCCCCTCAGTATATGGATGCTTCTTCACCAGAGACTGAGTGACAGGTCAGAAATGTGTCTGTGCTGCTCAAACAGTGACCTACAACTGCTGCATAGGAAACACCTGTTCTTCACTTTCTTGGAAGAGGGAATTAAATATATTTATTTAGCTCTGGTTAATCAACTGATTATAAAATAAAGTAATAGGATGGGAGGTAGGAACAGAAACACATTTTAAGGAAGTGATCTGAGTCATGGGCAAACAATTAAGTCTCAGAATGAGAAATAGTATGTTTCTTCATGTTTACATGCTTTCTTCAAAACACTTGGAAGTGATTTTTTTAGGATTTGTTTATTAAGTTAACAGAAAACATTAAGGATATCTATATGAGAAAACTTCCAATATCCTAATTCTCTGCTTTTGTAAGAGTATGAAAAATTAAAATAGCGAACAGTCACCTTTATATAGGTTCCAGAAGAGGAAGAGCTCGCCCCTGCTAGCAGTTGTGCTGCCGACATGCCCGAACAAATTGACACTTGGGTCCCAGAACACACGGTCAAAACATAATACCACCTAGGACAGAAGGGAGCAAATCAGTGGGCCTCAGAGCAGCTGCTTTCAGTAAGGTCACTGTCCCATTTCAGGTCATGCTTAAGACTTAGTAACACCACTCCTAATCTACTTTTGATGTAAAGATGTAAAAAGAGAATCCCAAGGAGGCTTGGGGTTACAAAAAAGGGTAAGTATGCTTGAGTATTATATAATACAACCAGGCACTGGCAGGCCTCAGGCCTGGAATCAGACAGCTGAGGGAATGAGCAAGCATGGCTACATGCAGAGCACACTTCACTGATGCCACCCGACACCACACTAGGCTGGCGACAGAAGAGGAGAGCACAGCACCTTGTTAAGGTTGCCAAATCCCATCCTTTGGACTGCAGATGTTTTCCACTCAGGAAGAGGTGGCACAAACTGAACAGCTGGTGGCTGCTGCTTCAACACTCCCAAAGGGAGGGTACAGAGAACTGCATCACACTTATAAATAAAGGTCTGACTTGTAGAGCGTGTGTTCACAGCAATCACTTCACATCCTAGAGAAAGTGGAAACTTTAATGGTAACAAGGAAAGCATCAATGAGGAAACTGAATATGGCGACCAACAGGTCCAACATGCTATTTCCTTCGTTTTTCAGACAAGAAAACAGAAGAGGTGAACCTAAGGTTGCCAGGCTTTAAACCCTCACACTCGATAAATCCTACACCAGGGATATACTGGTCTGCTCATTAAGGATGGCAACTTGAAGACTGATACAAAGCCTCAAACTGTAGAGCTACACTGTAATGCTTAACTTGATCTCTAAGTTAACATTAGAATCATGTCACTATTATTTTACCTAATATGTATTTTTTTAAAAAATAGGACTACAGATTAACAAGAGTAAAACCAGAATAACCTCCATAAGACTGAGCACCAACAAGCAGCTGTCTCATGAGCCCTAGGTCGTTTTTAACCCATACAACTATGTGCGTGTGTGCGTGCGTGCGTGCGTGCGTGCGTGCGTGCGTTTCACATATATATGTAGTTATATGAGTGCTCATGCATATGTGCAATACAAAAGATACACAGATATCTTTTTGATCAATTCATTGTAAATAATTATGAGTTTTTTGAGAGTATGGCACATAACAAGTATGATAGCTAACCTACACCCACTTTCACTTTGCCATCTGATTGTAAAAAGTTATCTACAAAGTTTACACTCATGAACCATGCAATCAAGTTACCAAAAATAAAGGTTAAAATTAGTCCTGTTTCAGGGAAGGCGCTTTACCTTCCTGTAGAGCAGACACCTACCTGAGGCTGTGTAGCGAACCTGCCGCACTGCTGTGTTCAGTTTAATGTCCAAGCCTTCAGCTAAAGCCACAGGCACACACGAGTAGCCATTCCTTACTGTCAAGTGGCTGCCAGTAAACTCAAAGTCATCATCCTAACAAGGTAAAAGAAAAAAAAAAAAAAGGCCTGTTACTACACTTTAAAAATATAATTTATGCTATGCCATTTGCACTGAGTTCTATAAGATAGTGTTAAAGAGCAGAAGCCTGTACACATCAATTTTTAAAAATTTTGTATTTTATGTGTATGGGTGTTTTCTTGCAAGTTTCTTATGTGCTATATATCTAGGCAATGTCTGTAGAAGCCAGAAGAGGGTACTGGATACTCTAGGACCAGAATGAACAACTGCCATGTTGGTGCTGGCATTCAAACCCAGATCCTCTGCAAGAGTAGCCAATGCTCTTAACTGCTGATCTGCCTCTCCAGCCCCAAACAATATTTTAAGACCACAAACAGTTACTTGGTATTCAAAAGTTTAACCAACCAAGGGAAAACACACTGGCTGATCTTGTTCCTGCTCCCTAGATAGCGATCAGCACAGTCCTATATGACCTATATAGCCCATCCATCCACCACAGGAGGTAGGACGGAGACACGTGACCAGAAAGCACAAAAGCAGTCCATTTACCTCCTTGCAACATCACAGATGTACAAGACACCAGATTCCCTACCATAGTTACATCTTTACTTCAGAGCAAAATCCACTCTTAGTCCTTAAATTGACAGACTAAAGCTGAAGATTTCCAAAACTAGTTGGTCAAGTTAGGCGAAGGCAGCCAGAGGCGTAAGGAAGTTATGGACATCCAGAGTTATCAACCTGGAAGCTAAGAGAATCCCAATGATCTAGAAACTCAGGGGTGGGGTCATAATTTTTAATAACTAGATGTAAATCTAGCAGTAAAGATCTGTAAGCTCAGATGCAAATGACAAATTTTCAGACTAAACCTACAGACAGAGCTGGAGGGGTAACAGTGATAGAGCATGTGCATGCACATGAGGACCAGGGTCAAGTGTACAGCCAGTAACAAAAAGGACAAACCAAAGACTAGAAAATATTGTAAAATATGTATCTGACAAGTGCTCTTCCAACTTAAAAGACAACTAGACTTTCACTGAAAGAAGACACAAAGCAGCTGATAAGCACATGAAGATACTGTTCTGACAGTTACCAGAACGGTAGACCCTCCAGGTCTGTCTGACACGGAGTATCACTGACAAAGGGGGAAGATCACCTGGGATGCAGTTTGGAAGTTTGTTACATGATTAAAACCAGGGCTAGAGACCTAAGTGCAGAGCAATTAGCTGACAGGTACAGACCCCTGAACCTGATCCCTACTACCACCAAAGCCAGAGACTACTTTGCATAAGATCTTAGCAATTCCATTCCTACTTTGAAGGGGTGGGGGTCAGAGATGGCCTCACTATGTGGCTCTGCTGTCCTAGAACTCATTATGTCTACCAGACTGGCTATGGATTCAGAGATTTACCTGCCTCTGCCTCAGTGCACGTGCTAGGATTAAAGGCGTGCTCCACCATGCTCTGCTCCACTCATAGTTAATCCGATAGGAATAATGTTCAGAGCAACTTCACTGATATTACCACAACACACAATACACACACCCATCAGTGCACCAGTGATAAATTAACAATCTATGTTTATCTCTACAATAGAGCTGTAAAAAAGGGATAAACTACCTCATGGTAAGTGGAGTCATTCACAAAGACAACTCACAATAAAACTACAAGACAAGCTGAAGCAGGATTGGGCAGAGCCATTAGTTACAAAGGGCAGAACAAAACTCGGGGTAATGTAAATGCTCTGCATCTGTTTTTCTGTCCCAGCCTCCAAAGCACTGGGCTGACTGTACCGTAACACCAGGGTGAAACATTCCACATTCTTTTTGTGGCGGTAGCTCACTGTGAAGCAAGCTGGGCAAACCATCAAGCTGACTGCTTAAGATGCACAGACTTCACTGTATGCAAATGCCATCTCCTCCTGAAGCTGTCTACAACACAGACAGACACACTAACCATCCTAAGTATGTTCAACTCAACAATGAAGAAATCCTACCTGATCCCAATGTTTAAGGGAGAGGGTAGAGAGAGGTGTGGCGTTGGCAAATTCAAGATTTGCAAAATGCCAGTCAAGTATCTGTCTGTCTCTTGATGAGAGATAAACATCACTGAAAAAAAACCAGGAAGCACAGGGTTAACAAAATCATCAATGACATCACTGCTCATCTCCATGAGCTCCACAGGCCGGTCTCAGCCAGTCTGGACTTTAAGCTTGGGTGGGGACTGTGTCTTCTATCTAAATCACAGAACAGGCTCTCACCTCTGCTACTAAACTATGCTGTCCTGATATCTAGAGAGAAATGTCAAGCTCGGCTTAGCAAAGTACTGTGGGGTCATCTTTGTCTGAAAAAAATTTCCTCATACTAAGTCTTCATACATCACAGAAGTGTAAACTTGTCTCAAATCCACAGGCTTTACTCCAAGGACAAACAGCATCTGTCTACAAGAAAACAGGGCAGATGCATGTGGAGTATTTTATCAGCATGCAGCCACTGCCTGACCCCAACGGAAATAACAACAGTTCTGCGGCCCCCCCACCCCAGATCTTTCAAGTATAAAGCACACTCAAAGACAATTTCCACCTATGATAACTTCAACTCCATACCAGGGCTTGTGGAGACGGGCTAACTGTAGACACTGAGAATATTCTTCCCTAGCATTTAGAGGAGACCACAGACCTGACAAGCCCCACGCTCACACCCACTTCCCATTCATCAGAGAATTCAATATGCTCATGAAAGAAAAGGCTCACTGTTTTATTATCTTCCCAACTGAACTCAAGGAGAGCAAAACTGAAATCCTTAATGTGAGTTTCTTTCCTTACCTTGGGGGATTGGCTTCCAATTCTTGAAGTTTTTCTTCTAGCTTTCCTTGTGTTTCAGCTAATTCATCATATTCCTGACAGAAATTATAAAAAAATAAATGAATGTGGTTTAATCTTAAATAGTCAGATATTTACCTAGTTTATATGTAACACACTTCCTGCTCAGATCATGCTTATTGAGTATGATTCAATTTATGGCTGTGGTTTTTTTTTTATCCTGAAACAAGCTATATGATGAGATAGGGCAGGGGGAAAAATGGTAAAAGTACTAGCAGTGTGCTCCAAACAAGGATGCAGAGCAAGCAGCTACCATGCTCTCAGCACCTCTTGTGGCCTTGGGATGGGACTCCTTGGAAACTTCATTTAAGCTTCACCAGGACTCTCCAAGCTCCGTATGACTAATACTATACTGCAGACAAGGTGACTGAGGAGGCCAAGGTGTTAGGGACACCAAGTGAGTTATTTAAACCACAGTCTGACTTAAACCACATCCATCACCATTCCCAACTGCCAGGATAAGAACTCTGCAGGAAGCAACATTCTCACACAATACTGAATGTTCATGGCTCTTAAGGCACCAAACCCTTTTCTCATAGCAGACACTTGCCATGGCGATGGCTCGGCTTGGGCTTCCCATCTCTACACGACTTTTTAGGGCAGGATGGCACTGACCTTGCAGAGGGCGGTCAGGTCCCGGTGTTTGCTCTTCACTAGGAACTCGGCTGTAATATCTCTGGGCGGCTTCACCTCCGAAGCTTCTTTGTATTGCTGATGGAGCTCTTTAATTTTCTCCTTCAAATTTACCATCTAAGATGGAAAAGCCTAGATAGCAATGGAATTCATTCCCAAGTAACACACACCCTGACGGCGGCTCCTGTGCACTCCTGTGAAAGACCCTTGGAAGTCTCAATACCTGCTCTCTATCATGCCATTTGGGGAAAACAGAGTTTAACAGAGGTTTCCGCAACACTACCAGGTAACTAAGATAGAGTCTTGTCTTCCAAAACAGTAGAGAGGAAAATGAATATTCCACTTAAAAAAATATGTAAAACAACCTACCATTAATTTACAATTATTTTGGGAAAGCCTGTCACTGCTTTGCTTTTGAGACGAGGTCTCACTATACAGCCCAGATCCTAACCTCACGATCCCTCTTGCTTTAGCCTCCCGGGTGTTGGAATCTCAGAGGTTCACCACCATGGCCAGCTTTGTTCCTTTTATTAAACATGTAAAAGGTCAGATCACCACAAAAGGAACCTTATGTGACCATTCCTAATGTTAGCTTTTCAGTTATCAACAGGGCATTGAAACCTGGCCCACAGATGTCAACCAACTGGCAATTCTCTAGCCACTCCCTAATTGTTGCCAGAGTCCACACAAAGCCGGGCCTAACTAGAGTGAGGCCCTCCTCCAGCTGAGGAGCCATTTCTCCCTAAGCTGGTGTCTTTTGCAGCTGGTAGTATAAAAAGGAAAGTACAACTACATTTGAATCATCTAGGACTTGACACTTGGTGGTGGCAGAGTCACCACCGAGTTAGGGATGGAGGTGGAAGTGTTGGCATCTAGAGATAATTATGGCAACGGATGGGCTGGCTTGGTCACTGTCTTCAATACGTAATGGCCCACTATAGCTCACCCCGCTCTAGCCCCAGAGCTCAGCAGAGGCGCTGTATCAACCAACTGCAGTTAGTAAGGATAGGGCGACCCAGGCAGGCCACTCCAGACATGGAGGTGAAACTTCATTTCTAAGTTAGAGGAATCCCCTTATTGTTTTTTTGGGGGGCCATGGAAACAGTGAGTGCAGAGGTCTACCTTATTAAGAAGCTCTTTCAACTCCTCCTGAGTTTTCACTATCTTCTTCCAGTGTTCAATCTGCTCATCTTTGACATGCTTTTCTTGTAGCCTGTAAGAGACAACACACATACATGGCCCAGCTGCAGAACCAGCTCTATAGAACAAAATTGGGACCCAGCCAAAAATCCAAGGGCCAAAGTCCATTGAATAATATTCAGACAAGGAAGTTAGCTCGTTATATTTGTTACCTGGCCTACACAATAAATAAAATAACAAACGCATTAAAGTGGTACATTTTAGAACTACTACATTTTAGAAAGTGGCCTTGGGGATTCTATAATTTTTTAAAATGTGTTACTTGGAAATTCATCTTTTTTAAAAAAATTTATTTAGTTTTATTTTGAGTGTTCACCTGTCTTGTCTATGCACTGGATGCATGCAGTCTCTTCAGAGGGAAGGGCAGGGGAGTATCAGATCTTCTGGTACTACACTGACAGATAGATGGCTGAGTGGTTGCAGGAGCGCTAGGAACTGAACCCAGGCCCTCAGGAAGAGCAGCCAGTGCTCTTCTTTAACCACTGAGCCATCTCTCCAGCCCTGACTTTGGAACTTAAAATTTCATGTGAAAATATGCAAAAATTAGCTCAAATAAGACATAAACAGCAATCTGTAAATGGAATTCACTATGCAATAAACAGTTTCAAAGTACTTACTGAATGACAACCTCCAATGCCTGGCCAAGGGATACAGGTTTATTATTGAGGACGTTGAAGTCTAACTGATGACTAAGGTAAGAGGTGGCTTCTAGCAGCCGGTTAAACTCTTGTTCCACCATTTCGTCTTTCTCTTTTGGAACCTGCAAACATGAAGTATAGCGGAGTTGGTCCTTCTAAGACTACAGAAGCAA
Organism: Rhabdomys pumilio; assembly: GCA_030674055.1. NCBI lineage: Eukaryota > Metazoa > Chordata > Mammalia > Rodentia > Muridae > Rhabdomys > Rhabdomys pumilio. The sequence continues at coordinate 16,247,558 of JANHMN010000004.1, read as the reverse complement.
TCACCCATGAACACACAGAATGTCCTACAGTTTTAGAGGCCAAAATATGCATTTCAAAGGAAAACTTTTGAGGACAATGATTTGACTTTTTCTATGAAGTGGTAAGTCCATTTAAATGAGATATGAAATGTTTCAGGTCTGAAATATTTCCTTCTCTCCTACTTGTTCCCTCAAAGCTAGGACTCTGGGACTACAGTAAGAGCCATAAGACCTGCGCTGGCACTAGCTCAAGTTACACAAATCAAAAGCTACACTGAGCTAAACTGTGTTGACATGCAAAGGACACACTAGAAAAGTCCCAGAGAACAAAAACTATGGTCATACACCTCAAGGCCTTAAAGAATTAAGAGCAAAATGGGAAGAGAAGAAGCTCAAGGATGAAAGAATTTCAAAGGACAGTAGAAAATACAGAAGTAAAATTCATGGTGCTGACAGTAATACATCATAACCACACTTTTACACAGTAATTAATGATGGAGTCTCAGCTTCAGAGTTCAATGTCAAAGGCCTTAGACTATGAATAATTCAGTTACCAGAAGGTCTGGGGCCTTGCTGAGGCAAAGGAAGGGAACATACTGCAAAGCAGTCCTCTGGCTGACCGAGAGCATTCTATAGACTCTACTGACAGCATTAGTTCATTAACACCATTCCTCGGCTACATCTTAGTTTTGTCCCAACGTAAACTATCTAGAACCCCACTGCTGGATTCTCGGCAACAGTGAGAGACAACAAAGCACGTCTGAGATAAGCATCTTTTGCTAGGGCTGGGCACTGTGTAAGAAATGAGATTTAAAATACAGACTTCACTTTGTAATCAACCTAAAATAGGGAACAAGGAAACAAAGCACTAAAATAGGCTCTAGTAGATACCAAGCCTGAAGTGTTTGGTAAGATGTGACTTCTGACAAGATCACTACAGTAAGAGGCTGCTTCTCAATGGAAACCCTTCAATTCTATACTTGCAAGCACTCAACTAGACCATCCCATGAGATGGGCAACTCTTATGGCAAAGACAGATGACCTTTCAAAAAAGGGTGACTTTTTGTGAAAGAGAAGGGGAAGAGTGCCAAAGCACCTCTGCTTCAGATCTGTGAACACAACAGAAACAAGTGACAGTCGTGCTTAACGTCTCAAGGAGAAAGGCGGCTCTCAGAGAATTAGCTAATCCCAGCCTGAAGGAAATCTAAACTCCAATAATCTCGTTTGTGTAGAAAAACTAGATAGAAAACCAGGCTTCAGATGCTTGGTGCCATTTGTGCATTACTGTGGTCTCAGGAGCTGGTGGATCAGAGTCTCTGGTGACTCATTTCCACAGTGAAAGAAGAGCTCTTGGCGATGGCCCTGCTTGCTCTGACTGTACCTATTAGAGTTGTTCAGAGACCTTCGTCATGAACTTCATTCACATTCTCACCAGTTACTTTTTCTCAAAGATGTGATGGTCATGTATACAGTAACTTAAAGTGGAATTCTGCTAGGAACTTGCTATTTCTAGTGCAAGCCTGCGATGGTGCTAGAAAAGATAGTTCTAGCATGCTATACTTAGCTCTCCTTTCAAAAGGGAGACAATCCCGTTTCAATATAAAAGTCTACATGGCTGCGCAATGTTACAGCAAGACTGCTTTCCTGGAGTGTTTCTATGCAGGTTTCTAAAATGCCTCACAAGAGGATGCTCTAACAAGAGAAACTACACTAAACTACATACGCCTCTACCATGGGGCGGAATGTGCCAAAACACAAGAACGCAAATGGGGCAGATTAAAGCTCTTCCAGTGCCAACTGGATGGCTTACTTCAGACAAGCTTTAATCTTTGTGGGTAGGGTGACAGTCACATAAAAGAGTTCATACTGAGAAACACCCAGCTCTCTGGTTCAGTAACTGGGTCTAGGGTGTGTGGTAGAGAAATATTTAAAGGGACACTGTCAAGGTTAGAGGGACCAAATTGACCTTTGTTTCTTCCCTCTATTTTCTGAACAGCCTGCTTGATTTGTTACACTTCCCCCTTTCCCATCCACACTCCCCACCAAAAACAACAACAACAAAAAAAAAAAAAACCAAAAAAACAACAACAACAAAAAAACCAAAACCAAAACCAAACCGATGTTTTACATGCGCTTTCAATGACAAAACTCAAACGGCACCAGCCCAACATATAGGCGCAACTCTACAACAAACCAGTGTGAATGTGCGATGAGAGGATCATTGAAAGGAAAGATTGAAGTGTTAAACTTTTAATGGGTTACTGTAAACAGTGAAGAAAATGATTTGAAAAATTATGAAAAAAATACCTTGACAGTGTCCTTTTAATCAGTGCAGCAGAGGGAGAAATAAACTGTAAATAACAGCCCGACAGCCACGTCAAGTTTAGTTTTGTATGACAGCAGTAAAATCAAGACTTTAAACACACAGCATGACAGAAGCATTCTGTTAGCTTAGAAGCTGCAACCGCTGGAGAAATAAGGAACAGACTATACAGAGACCAAAATGGGAGAGTCAAGGCATAGAAATGGCCAGGGTTGGGGCAATTTAACAAAGGCAGGCGGGGGTGGGAGTGAGAAAGCACTGAGGAGCAAAAACAAAACTCAATTAAAAAAAAACAGAAAACACAGAACAGTAACCAACAAAACCAAACAAATAAGACTCAAACCACAGGAGTACTGCCATGTTTGATACCAGATGAAAGACTGCATGTCCAGTACCCACTTAGACCCAAGGCTCGGCTTTATGAGGGATGTGAGGCAGTCAGCAACCAGGCCCATCCATTTTCTGCCCAGGTGAGCAGTTTCAGCAATGCTCATGTTGCCAGTGTAGCCAGGGGAAGCCAGGCTGTTCTACACTGACCCTAACGTCTCAATTGTAAATGAAAGGAGAATCTGGAAATGGTAATAGCATAGGTGTGTCCACTGGCAAACCAACACCGATCAGGAGAAACTTATATGTGTTTTGAATGCATTTAAATACCGAATCTACTGCTGAAGAGCCAATACAGACACTCTTGTTTTACATATCCAACAATTTAAGGAACTAGTAAATGACTATCCTAAGGACTTCTAAATGATCAGGGTTCTGAATATTTCATTCCCTTTGGTTAAAATCTTTGGACTCCATTACTTCTACAAATAATTATGGAGATGTTTCTCCAAAGGAAACCTCTAGACATGCAGGATGGATCATCGTGCATCTCCAACCCCAACAAATACTGAAGCTCCACACTCTAGCTGCCCATGTAGGACCACAGAGAATGGTGAGGTACTTAGGGATTGTTGTCATGATGTTTTTAATACTTTAACAATAGGCACTGGGAAAATAAGATGCTTAATTAAATCAGTAAAGTGCCCGTCACAGAACTGAGTTCAGACCCCCAGCATTCACATAAAAACATAATCCAGTGCAGGGGGGCAGGGACAGAAGGATCCCTAGGGCGTGCTGGCCAGCCAAACAGCTGAAGCAGTGCGCTCCAGATTCTGTGAGACCCTGTCTCAAAAACAAGACAAAGAGTGAAAGGGACACATCAACCTCTGACATACCTGCACACCTCCAAACACAATGCACACCTGCACATACTTATACACACCCCCAAACAC
>JANHMN010000004.1:16233154-16243966 GCA_030674055.1 Rhabdomys pumilio | reverse complement strand
GCACATACTTATACACAACCCCAAACACAATGCACACCTGCACATACACACAAAATAAACAGTAACAACAAACACCACCTATTTACATATTTTTCCTATAGCAAAAAAATGGCTAGGTATAGAGCTGTGTCCTTAAGCAAGCACCACCTGTGATATCTATAACCTCTCTTTTTTTGTTTTTCTTCTAAGATAGGGTTTCTCTGTGTAACCCTGGCTATCCTGAAACTCACAAAGATCCACCTGCCCCTGCCTCCTAAGTGCTGGGATTGAAGGTGTACACCTCCACAGCCAGTGATATCTGTAACCTGGTAAAATTATTCTCTATGTACTAACAACAGAACCATCAAATTGCTTCCCCCCTTTGTGATACTAAGATCACTGGGGTTCACTCAGTCTTTGTGAGTGGCCAGGACTTACACAGAGAAACCCTGTCTCAAAAGAGAGAGAGAAGGCTATAGATATCATGTCACGGGTGGTGTTTGCTTAAGGACACACACACAACTCTATACCTGGCCGTTCTTGCTATAGGAAAAAAATGTAACAGGTGGTGTTTGTTGTTACTGTTTCTTTGAAACAGGGTTATTATGGCCTTCCTGCTTCAGCCTCCTAAGCAGCTGGAATTACAGCTTTGTGACACTGTACTGGGTACATTTTTGACTAAGGTTGTTCATAAAGAACATAGAATCTCAGTTTTTAAACATTAAGTTTTTTTTTTTTTTTTGAGACAGGCTTTCTCTGTGTAGCCCTGGCTGTCCTGGAACTCACTCTGTAGACCAGGCTGGCCTCAAACTCAGAAATCCGCCTGCCTCTGCCTCCCAAGTGCTGGGATTAAAGGCGTGCGCCACCACCGCCCGGCCAACATTAAGAAATCTTAATGGCTAATTTCTACTCTAGGTAGACACTGTTGGCTCCAAGGGAAACTATTTTAGTTTTTTGTTTTGTTTTGAAACTGGGTCTCTCTATTATGTAGCTTTGTCTGTCCTGGAACTTGCTATGTAGACCAAGCTAGCTTCAAACTCACAGAAATCCACCTGCCTCTGTCTCCCAAGTGCTGGAATTACAGGCATACTCCATGGAACTAGGCTTCAGGGGAACCATTTTTAAGCTCTTTGAAGAGGAGACTTAGCAGACACAGTCACACAGGCAATCATTCACCCTGCCCCACTTATGTTCCTGAAAAATCAGGCAGGTGTAACACAACAAAATGAGAATCTGAGCTAGAACCCCAGGAAACTGACAGATCCCTAAGTGCTGACCACAGTGGCTTTAGGGAATACATGGGAGATGAAGTTTTCCATTCTGCAAAATGAGACTACTGACCTACTCAACTTCTCATCTTTAAGTGTGTGCAGACAAGGCTGTACCTGTACCTGTACCTGTCCTCTAGTGGAAAGCGAGCCTACAGGTCAGCAGTCTGCACTCTCACTGAGCCACACATCAGAGACAGAACTAATGCAGCTTCTGACACACAGTTATGCAAAGGGCAAGAGGAACTCAAACGCTACAAAGAATTCTCTCCAAAACTAAAATGCCTCAAGAACCATCACTTGGCTATAGCACCAAATACAAATGAATAGACTTAGGGAAAACCACACCGTAGGCTGGAGATGGCTCAGCAGCAAGGAGTACTTGTTGCTTTTGCAGAGGACCCAAGTTCAAGACCCAACACCCACATGGTAGTTCACAACCATCTGCAATTCCAGTACCAAGGAATCCAAAACCCTCTTCTGTCCTCCATGGGCAGCAGGCACATGTTATGTACAGAAATACATGTAGGTAAAACACCTACATACATAAAATAATTAAATCTAAAAGGGAAACAAGGAAAGAAAACCCTATCCTTTGTTCAAACTACTGAATGTTTCCCCGAAGGGCTAGTCCTCAGATAGGGAGCTTAAGCCAGAATATAATATACAAGTTTCTATACAAGCAAATGCCAATGTTCTTATACAAGCTGTTTATCATATCCTATACTGTGACAACAGAGATTGGTAACCATACTTCGAGAGAACTTGCTAGTGGGTATATTATTTTAAAATGCGTTTTTAAAAAATGTGCTACATAGAAATAAAATGATCAGTAACAACAAAAACTCACCCAAAAAACAAACAAACAAACAAACAAACAAACAAGCAAATCAGCAGTAAGGATCACCGACAGAACAACTGCCAGAAGCATGAGGCCTGGGTCCCATCCCCCACACAGCAAAGACAAAAATAAAAGCACATTTTATTAGCTTAGCTAAGCTAATAAAATGTGCTTGTTACATAGGCCTGCTGTCTCAGCCCTTGGAGGAGCCAGTCACAGACAAAAGAGAGTATCTAACACTGAAAGCGCTTCTCTGGTATCTCTTTACTTGCTGCCTTGTTTCCCTCACCCAGCCAGCCAGGCTCTTTCCTGCTGCTGACCTCAAACACCTATCTCATCCTGTCACTTCCCCTGTGTCAAACTCATCTCCCAGCACCTCCACAGCAAGGCCTTGCCCTACACTGTAGCTTGTCTTGCCTCACCAGGACGAGCTCATCTTTTCCCTCTGAGTCCTCTCCACCTACTCGTCTTCCTCAGCCCCAGTGTGCAACCATGGGCTGAAGTCCTAACTGCACCCTACAAATGTGTTCCCTTCCTCTTTCACCCTGCCCCACCAGTCACTTCCACACACCCTGCCTCTGACTCTTCTGTAGCAATTGACTCTAACCCTTGGCAAATCTGCCTCAACTTCATCTTGCCGACAGGCTTCATGTGTGTTCTTTCATTCGGAAATCCAGAACACTGGGCAGGCAGAGCCCTGAGTTGCAGCCACCGCCAGGTTGGTTTGAGTAGATATTAATTAGCAACAGTAGCACTTCTGGGTGACAATTTTTTAGACCCTCTTTCCCTGAAGAAATAAAACAAATTGGAAAGATGAGAGTACATTATAATACTCTTCCTACTTTTGTAATTTTTTTTTAAAAAATTCCAGAATAAAAATTGGAGGGTGCTACTCCCATATAAGTGCTACTCGACTGCAGCAGAGAACTGTCTTCAACTTTATTTTAACTGACTTCTGTCAGTAAATTTTAGCAACTTTTTAAAGTTACTAATAAGTTAACATCTATTATATCCCTTCTCTCTCATTCCACTCTTATTTTATTAGATGCCTCTTAAAAACAAGCCCTGGGAAGAAATCTGCACCTTCTGGTGGACATAACCCAAGGCATTCCTGAACATCAGTCTCTTTCTGATCTGAAGCCCATAAACCCCACAGTCAGGAGTAAACACAGATGTCACCTGATATCATCATCGTGAAAACTCAAGAGTGGGGAATCATCACTTTTGGAAACAATAGCTAAGCTATGACATATATAATACACAGCAAACTTTTTTCTTCAGAATACAAAGTTAACCATATGTTTACATTCTTAAACAGTGGTTTCTCATCCTGACGGGAGCTGGTCAAATTTCTGCTAAACAAAAATTTCTAAATTTTACTCATATTTGCAAAATTAGGACCACCAGGAGCAGCCGAGGCCTATCTGACCAAGACTTGCCTACCCACATCTCAGACCAATCACCATGTCCACGCCTACTCTCACACCAAGGACAAGCGGCTCCTAGGCCCCTGACCATAAACACTAACTTACTCTACCTCTGGGAAAGAATCTCCTTTTGGCTGTTTACTAGCCCATCAGAAGCCTCAGTCTATACACACAAATTAGAGTGACAGAACACACAGAGCTAAAGCACATGATGGAAGGACAGCACAGACATATGAAGACTCAGGTTCAATTCCATAGGTCTATTGAAAAAAGTGGCTAGGGCCAATTAATCGTGTGGCCAACCTTCAGTCAATACCTACAGACAAAATGTCTAAGCAGACATGTACACTTGCACAGATACCATCATCCCTTCCTTGTTCATCGTTTCTAAGCCTGAATATTCACGTCATGCTCACCTCTCTTCTCGGTCTGTATCATGCTTAGTAATATTACATTCCCCTAAAATTATTTCCAACTGAACAAAGAAATTTTGAAAAGCTCTGTTTGTCATCAACTTACAGCTTGTCCATTGGCTTCATAAAGTGGGCATTTTTGCTTGATCTTGGCCAGTTCCATATTTACTTGTTTGCTGACGACAGCCATGGGATTCCCTCCTAGAAAAAAACTCAAACAAATTCAGCCTACCCTTGAAAAGAAAAGCCTCAAAGTCAAATTTTCTTTACTCAAAATAAAAACTAAATTCAGCTTTGGAGACCTATGCCAGTGCTGCAGCACTTTCAAGGCAAGAGACAGGAAAATGGAGTGTTCAAGGCCAGCCATGCTATGTAATGAGACACTCTGTAAAATAAGCAAGGGCTGGGGATAGAACTCAGTACTAGAGCTTGTCTGCCATTTTTAAAGCACTGAGTTGGATCCCCAGAAGCACTGCCAAAAGAATGAATAAAAGAGCTGAAAATACAGAGTGTCAATTATATCTTCTATTTTAAAGTTCACAGTAAAAATATTTAATAAGTCTTTAATCCCAGCACTTGGGAGGCAGAGGCAGGTGGATCTCTGTGTCCGAGGCCAACAAAGTGAGTTCTAGGACAGCCAGGGCTACACAGAGAAACCCTGTCTGGAAAAATCAAGGGGGGAAAAGTTGTATTACTCATAATCCTTGAAGATAATGATTTAATACAGAGCTTTCTGCGATTTAGATGTACAGTTACAGGCTTCACATAAAAGGATTATAACCCATTCTGCAAAAAAGTTTTAATTTAGCAATACATTGCAAACATATTATGCTATGAAGCTATAATTCTTAGTGCACACACATGTCTCACTATATAGTGATTTAATCCTTCTACTGTGGTTTCTAACACTGTGCCATTAGAAACAATGTTATGTTGGAAATGATCCAAACACAGCATCATACACTAGTCTGTTTCCTTAGAATAATTTCTTTGAACTAGAAAAAGACGCCCTAGTGTCAAAAGACTTGTACAATTCACATTTTCTCCACCTTCAGAAAGGATACTTGGCAACATACCTCCCACTAATAAGAGATAAGGACTTGCTATGATTTGAACATACTTTGCCCCCTCAAAACTCAGGCTAGGCCAGGTTGTGGTGGCACAGGCCTTTAATCCTAGCACTTGGGGGATGGGGGATGAAGAAGCAGTTGGATCTCTGTGAGTCCCAGGCCAGCCTGATCTATAGACTGAGTTCCAGGACTTCCAGAGCTACACAGAGAAACCCTGTCTGGTTACAACAAACCAAACCAAACTCAGAACCAAAATGACAAGAACAAACAACTCAGGTTGGAGTTTAATTCCCACTTTGAAAATTCCCACTTTGAAAATTCCCACTTTGAAAATTCCCACTTTGAAAATTCCCACTTTATCCTCCTATTCTGGTATTCAAAAGGTAAACACTTTGGAGATGATGATAGATAAACATAATTAACTCTTATTAGCCTTAGAAGGATGAAACGTAAAGGCACTCACATACTGTCTCTTACCGTGTGATCTCAACTACCCAAGACTATTAGCACAAAGCCTATCAGACTATTACTCCTTAGGCCTAGTACCACAACTATAAGGAAAGTAAACTTCTTTCATTATAACTGTCTGTCTGTCTATCTGTCTGTCTGTCTGTCTGTCTGTGGTATATCCCTGACTCTCTGTCTGTCTGTGGTGTGTCCCTATGATTCACTGTCTGTGGTAATATCCCTGTCTGTCTGTCTGTCTGTCTGTCTGTCTGTCTGTCTGTCTGTGGTGTGTCCCTATAATTCACTATCTGTCTGTGGTGTGTCCTTATGACTCACTATCTGTCTGTGGTGTGTTTTTATGTCTGACTGACTGTGGTGTGTCCCTATGACTCACTTACTGTCTATAGTATGTCACTATGACTCTCTGCCTGTGGTGTATCCCTATGTCTGACTGACTGTGGTGTGTCCCTATGACTCACTCTCTGTCTGTCTGTGGTGAGTCACTATGGCTCACTGTCTACGGTGAGTCTCTAATTGGTATATTATAAAATTAACTATTGGTTTAAATGTAAGCTCTATCTTTCTCATTTTAGATTGAGTATTACAGTATCAAATTAAACTACTTACCAAGACCTGTCACTACCATGGCTCCAAGATCAGCTACATAGTTTCCTTTTCGAAATGTGGCAACTCGTCCACCTACACGATCCTGATTTTTAGAAATAAAATGGTCAAAGTCATTTAGCCTGTTTTAGCCATAACTAAGCACACCAGATTCAATCTTTCATAATATAAAAAGAAAAATATTATTTCAAGTTAGTACGATGTACACAAAACAGAAACCAATAATAACCTGAAGTTTAAGGAAAGAAAGACTGCAATAAGCATGAATGTCAGAAGTGATGTGATGACACCACGTAATAGCCAGAAGGCTAACCTGATTCTCAGCTATTCTAAGTACACAGGATACACAGGCCCACTCAGAAAATATATGCTTATAAACTCCAACACGAAACACAACTTTCTACCACTGTGATTTGATGCTTACACTTTAATTGCTAAAGTCACTTATAATGAGGGATGGGTATTTTATTAAGTTGCCCTGGCTAGTGTTAAACTGATGAGCTCAGAAAAGTCCAAGCAGCCTGGACCACAGATACATTCACTGGCTGCTGTAACTGTATTGTCTGGTAGATAACTTCCCTGACAAATGTTCTCTCTAAGCAACCTGATGCCCAAGAACCAAACATGTCTACTGATTTTAAATAGGTAACAATAGCTTTAGTCCTAAACAAATTCAGGCTTATGTCTACTGATTAAGGTTTTGGGGATAGAAAAACCTTACTGAGTTAGTTTAGTTTAGTTAGTTAGTTTCCATTAGGTCAGGCCTCTAATCCCAAACTATAACTCTTACCCTGGCTTCCAGAAGTGTGACATCCATCCCAAAACTCTGTAGCTGCCGAGCTGCTGCCAAGCCAGAGACACCTGAACCTATAATAATCACCTTTCCTGTCTTTTTAACTGAAAGAGAGAAAAGAGAACATAAATTATGGTATTTTATAATTCTGAGTTTGTGTATTTTTTTTCCTCTCACAAAAACTTTTGGCTTGTTAACGTAATGTCTTAAACAACTCAATTACTTTCAAACTATAGAGACTGTGGAAATTATAAACGTCAGAAACTTGTAGAAATTAATTCAATGCTGTAAGCTTGTAACAGAATGTACAAGTTTGAGTCATATTAGTAATTTGAAGTTTTGTGGCCTAACCTCTCAGGATGAGCCTCACAACTGTACCAATACGAACCATTCTCAGAGTTTTACTGCTGTTATAATAAATAACAGCAGTATTTACTATAATAAATAATTATATTTATTATATATAATTATATATAATATATATATTTTTTTCTTTCTGAAAATATTAATTTTTTCCCAGAATATCTTTGTCTCTTAGATCCCTGGCAGACATTGTTCAAACAGCATGAAAAGGGCAAATACTTAGAAAGCAAAAGAAACCAGAGGAAAGCCTCAACCCTGCTATTTGCATAACTTCTCTCATTTCTAACAGCTCTTTAATTCAAATGTTTAAAAATTGTAAATTATTCTTTTCCTAAAACGTTCTCCAACAGGAAATTCAAAGAAATGTACATTTATTTATTTATATTTGACTTACAATCTTGAGAATATTTTCACTAATGAAAACATTAATAAAAGTAAAATGTCATCAGCACCACAAATAGTAAACAGAGGCCTAAAAGTATTACTAAAACCCACTTAATTCACTTGGTAGGGAAGTCCTTACTTGGTAAGGGCTTTATCCTCTTGTAGATGCCGAAGTTGATAAGCCCATGGCGTTCTAAGTAACTGTGAACTCGGTGGACAAGCACAGTATCACCTGTAGCGTACATTAAAAACATGCTCACATTTCCAACAGTTTAAACAAAAAGCTATTCTAATTCTTCTCTCTCTAATGTGAAGTCATCCTACACACAACTCATGTGTCCCTTGGCCATGTGATACCTTTAGCAAACAAAGTCACAGAACTATTAGGCTGTAACATACTACAAAATATCCAACAGATGGGGGTCAGGGAGAGATTGCTATGTGGAGACAGTTTCATGAAGCTGAGGCTGACCTTGAACTAATAATCCTCCTGCTTCTACCCCAGAATGCTGAGGTCATGGGTATGTGCCCACATACCTGGCTAAATTGGCATTTTAAAGATGATATTATGGGCTGGAGAGATGGCTCAGCAGTTAAAAGCACTTGCTGCTCTTCCAAGGGCTCCCAGGTTCAATACCTAGCATTCACATGGTGGCTTACAAGTGCCTAAAATGGAATCTGATGCCATCTTCTGGGGCACAGACACATATATAGACAACATACTCAAATATGTAAACAAATCTATTAAAAAGATATTCGTTACAGATAAAATAGAGAAACCTTTGTGAGGTATGAACAACGTTCATATATTTTAGCAAAAACTTTCTAAGACTTTGTTGGTGATAAGCAGAAAGAAAACCAGATAATTAGCTACTCAAATACTAAAGTATTCCATAGATCAAAGTGAGATAATAGATGTGGAAAAACATTAAAAACATCTCTTAAATGCATACATCAATACAACTTACAGATCAAGAAAACAAACAAAAATCAAACTTTATAAAGGTCATTTCTGCACAACATAAGATGAAAGAAAACGCCAACAGAAGCCACAAGGCTCCCAAGGGAACTTCTCCCCCCAACACTGGACTTACTGTTGTAAGGTGCTTCTAACTGTTGGAGAGTAGCTTCAAATGTCAGCTGAATCTTTGGGTTGTCCAACCATAACTGCAACTGTATTTAAATGACGTAAATTGTATTACACACCCACGAGAACACGTCACCTGACCAGTTGTAAAATAATCTCTTAACTTTAAGACTTCAACTATGGATTTTGTATTTTCATACACAGTGAGGGTTAGAATACTGACAAGGAAGATATTACCTAATGAAAAACTACACCAATGAACTGTTGAAGCTGGAGGCTATTTGACCAGAGAGAAGAGTGTCTAAATAACCAGTAAGGAACAGCTAGCATTTAAACCTTGGGTCATATAATTCCAGATACTGAGTAGATTTAAAAAAAAAAAAAAAAAATCACAGCGGGGCGGTGGTGGCACACGCCTTTAATCCCAGCACTTGGGAGGCAGAGGCAGGCGGGTTTTCTGAGTTGAGGCCAGCCTGGTCTACAGAGTGAGTTCCAGGACAGCCAAGGCTATTCAGATAAACCCTGTCTCAAAAAACCAAAAAAATAAATAAATAAAAAATAAAAAATTCACATTGTTATGATCATGCAGATATACAGGGGCTAAAAAGTGTCAAAGACAGCCCTTCCGTTTTAGGTTGAACAAGTAAATAAGTTGGTAATTGAGTAAGTGAAAACACACAGACTATACTAAGACTCTAGCTCTGAGACAACCAGAGAAAATACAAGACAGGAATTTCAGAGGCGGTAAGATCTGCAGTGTGATAACGAAGTGAGCGTGCACGAGTCCTAGAGGAAAAGAATGGAGGAGAGGACCTCACATAACAACGAGTTGGGAAGCATCTGACTACATGGCAGAGATACAGGAGAAAATCAGAATACTGCATTATTGAAGCCAAGAAAGTAGTATGTTTAAGAAAGAAAAAAAGGGCCAGTGAATAATTTCAAAGCCTGTAGATAAAGAATGAAAAGATTACAACATGATCAATGATTTCAACATGAGTTTTAACAGAAATTATAAAATACACACACACTCTCTCTCTCTCTCTCTCTCTCTCTCTCTCTCTCTCTCTCTCTCACACACACACACACACACACACACACACAAAATACAAAGCAGGATAAATACCATCATATTTAAAGTCTTGCTAAAAAATTAACAAACCCTGTTTTGTAGATTAAGTTCTAACCAAGCAGTTAATTTGGTTAGATATAAATAAATCAATTACAAACAATATGACTAGAGCTAGTCCACTTTCTGGAGAGCTACAAACAGAAGAGAATGCAATTTCCATATGCATGGCTCAAGCTCTTCAACCTTCTTAAGGCTTCTTTCTCTTTCCATCCTAGGAAATAAAACTTAGTCATGATTTTATTCAAATTGTGCTCAAGTCACAAGGCAAAAGACCTAACTGAAATCAGGGAACAGATGCAATCACTGCAGAAGAAAGCAATCACTAGCCAGAAACTACAACACTAACTTGGGCCAATTCTTTACCAAATCTTGACATTGGGTCACAAAAATGAACCAGATTAAAACAGAAATCACTATATAAAACCATCACTCCAATTTAAGTAAAAAGCAAAAACGTCCATCAAATGAAATAAAACCAAAGCAATTTTACCTAAAATTTTCTCTAAAAGCAAATATTATAGATATCTATCTATTGATGCAATCACGAGACAGATCAACTTCAAGATTCATAAAACAAGACATTCCATTCACTGACTTTACCCTGACTTTCCTGTGTTTCAAAATTCCAGTATAGATGGCCTGTCATCTTCCTATATAGTATTTTTTATCCAAATTTAGCAGTGGTTGTACAATCTAAAACCAAATTAAAGAAGCAGGGCCTAAAAAGGAAACACGCTTGAAGACATATTCAAAACACGAGAAATTTCACAGAAACTTTGAGAAAATGATGGGTATGTTAACAAATAACACTTTTGCCTTCCCCCCAAAATTTTGTTTTGTTTGGAGACAGATTCCTATTATGTAGCCTAGACTAACATTGAATGAGATCCTCCTGCTTCAGCCTTCTGGCTGCTGCAGTAAAGGCAAGGCTACTATGCCTGACAGCTAAAGAATTTTTGGAGGACATTTAAGAGAAGGGGAGGG